>CM073757.1:21192590-21590958 GCA_037127355.1 Schoenoplectus tabernaemontani | reverse complement strand
ATATTATATATTATATGTTTTTGTAATTAAATATTCAATATTAATGTTCCGCGACACTCATTCTACACAAAAGTTCATCCGGATGCATTAAAAACTGCTGTTCAAATAAGATATTTATGTTTTATATTATTTATTTCTCATAACAACTCATAAATTCATGAAAATTTGTATGAATAATCCTACTATTAATTTTTATAATTTAATATTTGATATAAAGATTTTATGACACTAATTTTATACAATACATCATCCGTACGCATTAAAAATGCTGTTTAAGTAAGTTATTTTTAATTTCAGCTATTTTGACCTAATCATAGTGCATAAATTCGTCCAAATTGATATGGACACTTCTAAATACTGTCCATTATATGCTTTTATGGCTAAATATGCAGTATTAAGATTCTACGACATTAATTTTGCCTAAAACTTCATCCGGATCAATTAAAAACTGTTTATTCAAGCAAGTTGGTTGTGTTTTACGTTATTTTGGCCTCATAACTGTACATAAATCCATGCTAGTTCATATGAACACTACTAATATTGTCTATTATATATTTTTATAATTTAATGTTCAATATGAATATTCTACGACACTCATTTTGCATGCATTAAAAACTGCCGTTTAAATAAGTTGTATGCGTAACTGCGCATAAATTCATGAAAATTCATAAGAATACTCGGAATACTGTCTACTAAAAGTTTTTGTTATCAAATGTTCAATATCAAGATTCAACGACTATAATTTTGGGCAAAACTCCATACCGATGCATTAAATGCAGTTTTTTAAACAAGTTATTTGTGTTTTATGCTATTTTGACCACATAACCGCGCTTGAATTTGTAAAAATTCATATGGACACTTCTAATATTGTCTACTATGTGTTGTTATAATGAAAAATTCAATATAAAGATTCTATGACAATCATTTTACCGAAAACTTCATCCAGATGCATTAAAAAACTGTTATTTAAACAAGTTATTTGTGTTTTATGTTACTTTGACCACAAAACAGCACGTAAATTCTTGCAAATTCATATGGACATTCCTAATATTATCTATTATATGTTTTTATAATTATACATTCAATATGAAGATTCTACGACAATCAGTTTGCCTAAAATTTCATCCGTATGCATTAAAAATTGTTGTTTAAACAAATTATTTGCGTTGTAAAGTATTTATGCATCATAACTGCATACAAATTCGTGCAAATTCATATGAACGCTCAAAATACTATATATTCTTTGTTTTGCAATCAAATATTCAATATGAATATTCTACGATACTCATTTTGCACAAAACATAATTTGGATGCATTAAAAACTGTTGTCTAAGCAAGTTGTCTTCATTTTATATTATTTTGGCCTCACAATTGCGCATAAATTCCCACAAATTCATATGAATACTCATAATACTGTAGATTAAAAGTTTTTATAATCAAATATTTAATACCAAGATCCTACGACAATAATTATTGGCAAAACTCCATCCCAATGCGTTAAAAGCAGCTGTTTTAACACTTGTCGTTTGTGTTTTACGTAATTTATGCCACATAACCGCTCATAAATTTGTCCAAATTCATGCAGACACTTCTAATATAGTGTTTTTATATGTTGGTATAATGAAATATTCAATATAAAGATTCTTCGATAATTATTTAACCCAAAACTTTATTCAGATGCATTAAGAACTGTTATTGAAACATGTTATTTGTGTTTTTTTTTGTTAGTTTGGCCTCATAACTTCACATAAATTCTTCTAAATTCAAATGGACATTTATAATATTATCTATTATATATTTTTATAATTATACATTCAATATGAAGATTCTACTACACTCATTATGCCTAAAACATCATCCATATGCATTAAAACTACCGTTTAAACAAGTTGGTGACATTTTATGTTATCTGGGACTCATAACTGCACATAAATTCATGCAACTTCACTTGAACACTTTTAATATTGTCTGTTATATATTTTTGCAATTAACTATTCAATATGAATATTCTACGACACTCATTTTGCATAAAAAATCATCCGGATGAATTAAAAACTTCTAGTTAAATAATTTATTTTGTGTTTTATGTTATTTTGGTATCATAACAGCGCATAAATTCATGAAAATTCATACTATTAATCCTATTATAAGTTTATATAATAAAATATTTAATATGAAGATTCCATGACACTAATTTTGCATAAAACTTCATTCGGATGCATAAAAACTGCTGATTAAAAAAGTTATTTGCTATTTGTGTTATTTTTACCTCATAACAGCGCGTAAATTCATCCAAATTCATATGGACACTTCTTAAATGGTCCATTATATGTTTTCTAACGAAATATTCCATATAAAGATTCTATGACGATCATTTTACCCAAAACTTCATCCAGAAGCATTAAAAACTGTTATTTAAACAAGTTGTTCGCGCTTTACGTTATTTTGGCCTCATAACTGTGCATACATTCATGTAAGTTCATATGGACACTCCTAATATTGTTTATTATATGTTTTTATAATAAAATAATCAATATGAACATTCTACGACACTCATTTTCCACAAAAAAAAACATCCAGATACATTAAAAACTATTTGTTCAGACGGTGATTTGCATTTTATGTTATTTTGGCCTCATAACAGCGCATAAATTCATGAAAATTCATATTAATACTACTAAAACTGTCTATTAAATGTTTTTATATTTAAATATTCAACTTCAAGATTCTACGACTATAATTTCGGGCAATACTCCATCCCGTTGCATTAAAAGCTGCTGTTTTAACAAGTTGTTTGTGTTTTTTATGTCCTTTTGGCCATATAACCGCTCATAAATTCATCCAAATTCATATGACCACCTATAATACTGTGTATCATGTGTTTGTATAATGAAATATTCAATATAAACATCCTATGACAATCATTTTACCCAAAACATCATCCATATGCGTTAAAAACTGTTATTTATAGATGTTATTTGTGTTTTATGTTAGTTTGGTCTCACAACAGCAAATAAATTCATGCAAATTCATATGAATACTTCTAAAACTGTCTGTTAAAAGTTTCTATAAGTAAATATTCAATTTCAAGATTCTACGACTATAAATTTTTGGCGAAACTCTATCCCGATGCATTAAAAGCAGCTATTTTAAGAAGTTATTTGTGGTTTATGTTATTTCGGCCATATTAGAGCTCATAAAATTCGTCCAAATTCACATGGCCACTTATAATATCATGTATTATATGTTTGTATAATGAAATATTTAATATAAAGATAGTATGATAATCATTTTTGCCCAAAACGTCATGCATATGCATTAAAAACGGTTATTTAAAGAAGTTATTTGTGTTTTACGTTATTTTGGCCATATAACTGCACATAAATTGATGTAAATTCTTATGGACACTCATAATATTGTCTGTTATATGTTTTTATAATTAAATATTCAATATGAATATTCCACGACACTCATTTTTCACAAAACTTCATCCAGATGCATTAATAACTATTGTTTAAACAAGTTATTTGCATTTTATGTTAATTCGGCCTCATAACTGTGCTTAAATTCATGAAAATTCTTTCAAATACTCTCAATACCGTCTACTGAACGATTTTATAATTAAATATTCAATATGAAGATTCTACGACTATAAATTTTGGCAAAACTCCATCCCGATGCATTAAAAACATCTGTTTAAATAAGTTATTTGTGTTTTATATTATTTTGGGCTCATAACTGTGCATAAATTCGTGCAAATTCTTATGGACACTTCTAATATTGTTCATTATATATTTTTATAATGAAATATTCAATATAAAGATTCTACGACAATCATTTTGCCCAAAACTATATCAAGATGCATTAAAGACTATTATTTAAAGAAGTTATTAGTGTTTTATATTAATTTGGCCACATAACTTCAAATAAATTCATACAAATTCATATGGACACTTATAATATACCCATTATATGTTTTTCTTATTATATGTTCAATATGAAGATTCTACGATACTCATTTTGCCTAAAACATCATCCATATTTATTAAAAACTCATGTGTAAACAAGTTGGCCGCGTTTTATATTTTTTTGGGCTCATAACTGTGCATAAATTTGTACAAATTCATATGAACACTTCTAATATTATATATTATATGTTTTTGTAATTAAATATTCAATATTAATGTTCCGCGACACTCATTCTACACAAAAGTTCATCCGGATGCATTAAAAACTGCTGTTCAAATAAGATATTTATGTTTTATATTATTTATTTCTCATAACAACTCATAAATTCATGAAAATTTGTATGAATAATCCTACTATTAATTTTTATAATTTAATATTTGATATAAAGATTTTATGACACTAATTTTATACAATACATCATCCGTACGCATTAAAAATGCTGTTTAAGTAAGTTATTTTTAATTTCAGCTATTTTGACCTAATCATAGTGCATAAATTCGTCCAAATTGATATGGACACTTCTAAATACTGTCCATTATATGCTTTTATGGCTAAATATGCAGTATTAAGATTCTACGACATTAATTTTGCCTAAAACTTCATCCGGATCAATTAAAAACTGTTTATTCAAGCAAGTTGGTTGTGTTTTACGTTATTTTGGCCTCATAACTGTACATAAATCCATGCTAGTTCATATGAACACTACTAATATTGTCTATTATATATTTTTATAATTTAATGTTCAATATGAATATTCTACGACACTCATTTTGCATGCATTAAAAACTGCCGTTTAAATAAGTTGTATGCGTAACTGCGCATAAATTCATGAAAATTCATAAGAATACTCGGAATACTGTCTACTAAAAGTTTTTGTTATCAAATGTTCAATATCAAGATTCAACGACTATAATTTTGGGCAAAACTCCATACCGATGCATTAAATGCAGTTTTTTAAACAAGTTATTTGTGTTTTATGCTATTTTGACCACATAACCGCGCTTGAATTTGTAAAAATTCATATGGACACTTCTAATATTGTCTACTATGTGTTGTTATAATGAAAAATTCAATATAAAGATTCTATGACAATCATTTTACCGAAAACTTCATCCAGATGCATTAAAAAACTGTTATTTAAACAAGTTATTTGTGTTTTATGTTACTTTGACCACAAAACAGCACGTAAATTCTTGCAAATTCATATGGACATTCCTAATATTATCTATTATATGTTTTTATAATTATACATTCAATATGAAGATTCTACGACAATCAGTTTGCCTAAAATTTCATCCGTATGCATTAAAAATTGTTGTTTAAACAAATTATTTGCGTTGTAAAGTATTTATGCATCATAACTGCATACAAATTCGTGCAAATTCATATGAACGCTCAAAATACTATATATTCTTTGTTTTGCAATCAAATATTCAATATGAATATTCTACGATACTCATTTTGCACAAAACATAATTTGGATGCATTAAAAACTGTTGTCTAAGCAAGTTGTCTTCATTTTATATTATTTTGGCCTCACAATTGCGCATAAATTCCCACAAATTCATATGAATACTCATAATACTGTAGATTAAAAGTTTTTATAATCAAATATTTAATACCAAGATCCTACGACAATAATTATTGGCAAAACTCCATCCCAATGCGTTAAAAGCAGCTGTTTTAACACTTGTCGTTTGTGTTTTACGTAATTTATGCCACATAACCGCTCATAAATTTGTCCAAATTCATGCAGACACTTCTAATATAGTGTTTTTATATGTTGGTATAATGAAATATTCAATATAAAGATTCTTCGATAATTATTTAACCCAAAACTTTATTCGTATGCATTAAGAACTGTTATTGAAACATGTTATTTGTGTTTTTTTTTGTTAGTTTGGCCTCATAACTTCACATAAATTCTTCTAAATTCAAATGGACATTTATAATATTATCTATTATATATTTTTATAATTATACATTCAATATGAAGATTCTACTACACTCATTATGCCTAAAACATCATCCATATGCATTAAAACTACCGTTTAAACAAGTTGGTGACATTTTATGTTATCTGGGACTCATAACTGCACATAAATTCATGCAACTTCACTTGAACACTTTTAATATTGTCTGTTATATATTTTTGCAATTAACTATTCAATATGAATATTCTACGACACTCATTTTGCATAAAAAATCATCCGGATGAATTAAAAACTTCTAGTTAAATAATTTATTTTGTGTTTTATGTTATTTTGGTATCATAACAGCGCATAAATTCATGAAAATTCATACTATTAATCCTATTATAAGTTTATATAATAAAATATTTAATATGAAGATTCCATGACACTAATTTTGCATAAAACTTCATTCGGATGCATAAAAACTGCTGATTAAAAAAGTTATTTGCTATTTGTGTTATTTTTACCTCATAACAGCGCGTAAATTCATCCAAATTCATATGGACACTTCTTAAATGGTCCATTATATGTTTTCTAACGAAATATTCCATATAAAGATTCTATGACGATCATTTTACCCAAAACTTCATCCGAAGCATTAAAAACTGTTATTTAAACAAGTTGTTCGCGCTTTACGTTATTTTGGCCTCATAACTGTGCATACATTCATGTAAGTTCATATGGACACTCCTAATATTGTTTATTATATGTTTTTATAATAAAATAATCAATATGAACATTCTACGACACTCATTTTCCACAAAAAAAAACATCCAGATACATTAAAAACTATTTGTTCAGACGGTGATTTGCATTTTATGTTATTTTGGCCTCATAACAGCGCATAAATTCATGAAAATTCATATTAATACTACTAAAACTGTCTATTAAATGTTTTTATATTTAAATATTCAACTTCAAGATTCTACGACTATAATTTTGGGCAATACTCCATCCCGTTGCATTAAAAGCTGCTGTTTTAACAAGTTGTTTGTGTTTTATGTCCTTTTGGCCATATAACCGCTCATAAATTCATCCAAATTCATATGACCACCTATAATATTGTGTATCATGTGTTTGTATAATGAAATATTCAATATAAACATCCTATGACAATCATTTTACCCAAAACATCATCCATATGCGTTAAAAACTGTTATTTATAGATGTTATTTGTGTTTTATGTTAGTTTGGTCTCACAACAGCAAATAAATTCATGCAAATTCATATGAATACTTCTAAAACTGTCTGTTAAAAGTTTCTATAAGTAAATATTCAATTTCAAGATTCTACGACTATAAATTTTTGGCGAAACTCTATCCCGATGCATTAAAAGCAGCTATTTTAAGAAGTTATTTGTGGTTTATGTTATTTCGGCCATATTAGAGCTCATAAAATTCGTCCAAATTCACATGGCCACTTATAATATCATGTATTATATGTTTGTATAATGAAATATTTAATATAAAGATAGTATGATAATCATTTTTGCCCAAAACGTCATGCATATGCATTAAAAACGGTTATTTAAAGAAGTTATTTGTGTTTTACGTTATTTTGGCCATATAACTGCACATAAATTGATGTAAATTCTTATGGACACTCATAATATTGTCTGTTATATGTTTTTATAATTAAATATTCAATATGAATATTCCACGACACTCATTTTTCACAAAACTTCATCCAGATGCATTAATAACTATTGTTTAAACAAGTTATTTGCATTTTATGTTAATTCGGCCTCATAACTGTGCTTAAATTCATGAAAATTCTTTCAAATACTCTCAATACCGTCTACTGAAACGATTTTATAATTAAATATTCAATATGAAGATTCTACGACTATAAATTTTGGCAAAACTCCATCCCGATGCATTAAAAACATCTGTTTAAATAAGTTATTTGTGTTTTATATTATTTTGGGCTCATAACTGTGCATAAATTCGTGCAAATTCTTATGGACACTTCTAATATTGTTCATTATATATTTTTATAATGAAATATTCAATATAAAGATTCTACGACAATCATTTTGCCCAAAACTATATCAAGATGCATTAAAGACTATTATTTAAAGAAGTTATTAGTGTTTTATATTAATTTGGCCACATAACTTCAAATAAATTCATACAAATTCATATGGACACTTATAATATACCCATTATATGTTTTTCTTATTATATGTTCAATATGAAGATTCTACGATACTCATTTTGCCTAAAACATCATCCATATTTATTAAAAACTAATGTGTAAACAAGTTGGCCGCGTTTTATATTTTTTGGGCTCATAACTGTGCATAAATTTATGCAAATTCATATGAACACTTCTAATATTATATATTATATGTATTTGTAATTAAATATTCAATATTAATGTTCTGCGACACTCATTCTACACAAAACTTCATCCGGATGCATTAAAAACTGCTGTTCAAATAAGATATTTATGTTTTATATTATTTATTTCTCATAACAACTCATAAATTCATGAAAATTTGTATGAATAATCCTACTATTAATTTTTATAATTCAATATTTGATATAAAGATTCTATGACACTAATTTTATACAATACATCATCCGTACGCATTAAAAATGCTGTTTAAGTAAGTTATTTTTAATTTCAGTTATTTTGACCTAATCATAGTGCATAAATTCGTCCAAATTGATATGGACACTTCTAAATACTGTCCATTATATGTTTTTATGGCTAAATATGCAGTATTAAGATTCTACGACATTAATTTTGCCTAAAACTTCATCCGGATCAATTAAAAACTGTTTATTCAAGCAAGTTGGTTGTGTTTTACGTTATTTTGGCCTCATAACTGTACATAAATCCATGCTAGTTCATATGAACACTACTAATATTGTCTATTATATATTTTTATAATTTAATGTTCAATATGAATATTCTACGACACTCATTTTGCATGCATTAAAAACTGCCGTTTAAATAAGTTGTATGCGTAACTGCGCATAAATTCATGAAAATTCATAAGAATACTCGGAATACTGTCTACTAAAAGTTTTTGTTATCAAATGTTCAATATCAAGATTCTACGACAATAATTTTGGGCAAAACTCCATACCGATGCATTAAATGCAGTTTTTTAAACAAGTTGTTTGTGTTTTATGCTATTTTGACCACATAACCGCGCTTGAATTTGTAAAAATTCATATGGACACTTCTAATATTGTCTACTATGTGTTGTTATAATGAAAAATTCAATATAAAGATTCTATGACAATCATTTTACCGAAAACTTCATCCAGATGCATTAAAAAACTGTTATTTAAACAAGTTATTTGTGTTTTATGTTACTTTGACCACAAAACAGCACGTAAATTCTTGCAAATTCATATGGACATTCCTAATATTATCTATTATATGTTTTTATAATTATACATTCAATATGAAGATTCTACGACAATCAGTTTGCCTAAAATTTCATCCGTATGCATTAAAAATTGTTGTTTAAACAAATTATTTGTGTTGTAAAGTATTTATGCATCATAACTGCATACAAATTCGTGCAAATTCATATGAACACTCAAAATACTATATATTCTTTGTTTTGCAATCAAATATTCAATATGAATATTCTACGATACTCATTTTGCACAAAACATAATTTGGATGCATTAAAAACTGTTGTTTAAGCAAGTTGTCTACATTTTATATTATTTTGGCCTCACAATTGCGCATAAATTCCCACAAATTCATATGAATACTCATAATACTGTATATTAAAAGTTTTTATAATCAAATATTTAATACCAAGATCCTACGACAATAATTATTGGCAAAACTCCATCCCAATGCGTTAAAAGCAGCTGTTTTAACACTTGTCGTTTGTGTTTTACGTAATTTATGCCACATAACCGCTCATAAATTTGTCCAAATTCATGCAGACACTTCTAATATAGTGTTTTATATGTTTGTATAATGAAATATTCAATATAAAGATTCTTCGATAATCATTTAACCTAAAACTTTATTCAGATGCATTAAGAACTGTTATTGAAACATGTTATTTGTGTTTTTTGTTAGTTTGGCCTCATAACTTCACATAAATTCTTCTAAATTCAAATGGACATTTATAATATTATATATTATATATTTTTATAATTATACATTCAATATGAAGATTCTACTACACTCATTTTGCCTAAAACATCATCCATATGCATTAAAACTACCGTTTAAACAAGTTGGTGGCATTTTATGTTATTTGGGACTCATAACTGCACATAAATTCATGCAACTTCACTTGAACACTTTTAATATTGTCTGTTATATATTTTTGCAATTAACTATTCAATATGAATATTCTACGACACTCATTTTGCATAAAAAATCATCCGGATGAATTAAAAACTTCTAGTTAAATAATTTATTTTGTGTTTTATGTTATTTTGGTATCATAACAGCGCATAAATTCATGAAAATTCATACTATTAATCCTATTATAAGTTTATATAATAAAATATTTAATATGAAGATTCCATGACACTAATTTTGCATAAAACTTCATTCGGATGCATAAAAACTACTGATTAAAAAAGTTATTTGCTATTTGTGTTATTTTTACCTCATAACAAATACGCGTAAATTCATCCAAATTCATATGGACACTTCTTAAATTGTCCATTATATGTTTTCTAACGAAATATTCCATATAAAGATTCTTTGACGATCATTTTACCCAAAACTTCATCCGAAGCATTAAAAACTGTTATTTAAACAAGTTGTTCGCGTTTTACGTTATTTTGGCCTCATAACTGTGCATACATTCATGTAAGTTCATATGGACACTCCTAATATTGTTTATTATATGTTTTTATAATTAAATAATCAATATGAACATTCTACGACACTCATTTTCCACAAAAAAAAATCATCCAGATGCATTAAAAACTATTTGTTCAGACGGTGATTTGCATTTTATGTTATTTTGGCCTCATAACAGCGCATAAATTCATGAAAATTTATATTAATACTACTAAAACTGTCTATTAAATGTTTTTATAATTAAATATTCAACTTCAAGATTCTACGACTATAATTTTGGGCAAAACTCCATCCCGATGCATTAAAAGCTGTTGTTTTAACAAGTTGTTTGTGTTTTATGTCCTTTTGGCCATATAACCGCTCAAAAATTCATCCAAATTCATATGACCACCTATAATATTGTGTATAATGTGTTTGTATAATGAAATATTCAATATAAACATCCTATGACAATCATTTTACCCAAAACATCATCCATATGCGTTAAAAACTGTTATTTATAGATGTTATTTGTGTTTTATGTTAGTTTGGTCTCACAACAGCACATAAATTCATGCAAATTCATATGAATACTTCTAAAACTGTCTGTTAAAAGTTTCTATAAGTAAATATTCAATTTCAAGATTCTACGACTATAATTTTTGGCGAAACTCTATCCCGATGCATTAAAAGCAGCTATTTTAAGAAGTTATTTGTGGTTTATGTTATTTCGGCCATATTAGAGCTCATAAAATTCGTCCAAATTCACATTGCCACTTATAATATCGTGTATTATATGTTTGTATAATGAAATATTCAATATAAAGATAGTATGATAATCATTTTTGCCCAAAACGTCATCCAGATGCATTAAAAACGGTTATTTAAAGAAGTTATTTGTGTTTTACGTTATTTTGGCCATATAACTGCACATAAATTGATGTAAATTCTTATGGACACTCATAATATTGTCTGTTATATGTTTTTATAATTAAATATTCAATATGAATATTCCACGACACTCATTTTTCACAAAACTTCATCCAGATGCATTAATAACTATTGTTTAAACAAGTTATTTGCATTTTATGTTATTTCGGCCTCATAACTGTGCTTAAATTCATGAAAATTCTTTCAAATACTCTCAATACCGTCTACTAAACGATTTTATAATTAAATATTCAATATCAAGATTCTACGACTATAATTTTTGGTAAAACTCCATCCGATGCATTAAAAACATCTGTTTAAATAAGTTATTTGTGTTTTATATTATTTTGGGCTCATAACTGTGCATAAATTCGTGCAAATTCTTATGGACACTTCTAATATTGTCCATTATATATTTTTATAATGAAATATTCAATATAAAGATTCTACGACAATCATTTTGCCCAAAACTATATCAAGATGCATTAAAGACTATTATTTAAACAAGTTATTAGTGTTTTATATTAATTTGGCCACATAACTTCAAATAAATTCATACAAATTCATATGGACACTTATAATATTCCTATTATATGTTTTTCTTATTATATGTTCAATATGAAGATTCTACGATACTCATTTTGCCTAAAACATCATCCATATTTATTAAAAACTAATGTGTAAACAAGTTGGCCGCGTTTTATATTTTTTTGGGCTCATAACTGTGCATAAATTTGTGCAAATTCATATGAACACTTATAATATAATATATTATATATATTTGTAATTAAATATTCAATATTAATGTTCTGCGACACTCATTCTATACAAAACTTCATCCGGATGCATTAAAAACTGCTGTTCAAATAAGATGTTTATGTTTTATATTATTTATTTCTCATAACAACTCATAAATTCATGAAAATTTGTATGAATAATCCTACTATTAATTTTTATAATTCAATATTTGATATAAAGATTCTATGACACTAATTTTATACAAAACATCATCCGTACGCATTAAAAATGCTGTTTAAGTAAGTTGTTTTCAATTTCAGTTATTTTGGCCTAATCACAGTGCATAAATTCGTCCAAATTGATATGGACACTTCTAAATACTGTCCATTATATGTTTTTATGGCTAAATATGCAGTATTAAGATTCTACGACATTAATTTTGCCTAAAACTTCATCCGGATGAATTAAAAACTGTTTATTCAAGCAAGTTGGTTGTGTTTTACGTTATTTTGGCCTCATAACTGTACATAAATCCATGCTAGTTCATATGAACACTACTAATATTGTCTATTATATATTTTTATAATTTAATGTTCAATATGAATATTCTACGACACACATTTTGCATGCATTAAAAACTGCCGTTTAAATAAGTTGTATGCGTAACTGCGCATAAATTCATGAAAATTCATAAGAATACTCGGAATACTGTCTACTAAAAGTTTTTGTTATCAAATGTTCAATATCAAGATTCTACGACAATAATTTTGGGCAAAACTCCATACCGATGCATTAAATGCAGTTTTTTAAACAAGTTGTTTGTGTTTTATGCTATTTTGACCACATAACCGCGCTTGAATTTGTAAAAATTCATATGGACACTTCTAATATTGTCTACTATGTATTGTTATAATGAAAAATTCAATATAAAGATTCTATGACAATCATTTTACCGAAAACTTCATCCAGATGCATTAAAAAACTGTTATTTAAACAAGTTATTTGTGTTTTATGTTACTTTGACCACAAAACAGCACATAAATTCGTGCAAATTCATATGGACATTCCTAATATTATCTATTATATGTTTTTATAATTATACATTCAATATGAAGATTCTACGACAATCGCCTTGCCTAAAATTTCATCCGTATGCATTAAAAATTGTTGTTTAAACGAATTATTTGTGTTGTAAAGTATTTATGCATCATAACTGCATACAAATTCGTGCAAATTCATATGAACACTCAAAATACTATATATTCTTTGTTTTGCAATCAAATATTCAATATGAATATTCTACGATACTCATTTTGCACAAAACATAATTTGGATGCATTAAAAACTGTTGTTTAAGCAAGTTGTCTACATTTTATATTATTTTGGCCTCACAATTGCGCATAAATTCCCACAAATTCATATGAATACTCATAATACTGTATATTAAAAGTTTTTATAATCAAATATTTAATACCAAGATCCTACGACAATAATTATTGGCAAAACTCCATCCCAATGCGTTAAAAGCAGCTGTTTTAACACTTGTCGTTTGTGTTTTACGTAATTTATGCCACATAACCGCTCATAAATTTGTCCAAATTCATGCAGACACTTCTAATATAGTGTTTTATATGTTTGTATAATGAAATATTCAATATAAAGATTCTTCGATAATCATTTAACCTAAAACTTTATTCAGATGCATTAAGAACTGTTATTGAAACATGTTATTTGTGTTTTTTGTTAGTTTGGCCTCATAACTTCACATAAATTCTTCTAAATTCAAATGGACATTTATAATATTATATATTATATATTTTTATAATTATACATTCAATATGAAGATTCTACTACACTCATTTTGCCTAAAACATCATCCATATGCATTAAAACTACTGTTTAAACAAGTTGGTGGCATTTTATGTTATTTGGGACTCATAACTGCACATAAATTCATGCAACTTCACTTGAACACTTTTAATATTGTCTGTTATATATTTTTGCAATTAACTATTCAATATGAATATTCTACGACACTCATTTTGCATAAAAAATCATCCGGATGAATTAAAAACTTCTAGTTAAATAATTTATTTTGTGTTTTATGTTATTTTGGTATCATAACAGCGCATAAATTCATGAAAATTCATACTATTAATCCTATTATAAGTTTATATAGTAAAATATTTAATATGAAGATTCCATGACACTAATTTTGCATAAAACTTCATTCGGATGCATAAAAACTACGATTAAAAAAGTTATTTGCTATTTGTGTTATTTTTACCTCATAACAGCGCGTAAATTCATCCAAATTCATATGGACACTTCTTAAATTGTCCATTATATGTTTTCTAACGAAATATTCCATATAAAGATTCTTTGACGATCATTTTACCCAAAACTTCATCCAGAAGCATTAAAAACTGTTATTTAAACAAGTTGTACGCGTTTTACGTTATTTTGGCCTCATAACTGTGCATACATTCATGTAAGTTCATATGGACACTCCTAATATTGTTTATTATATGTTTTTATAATTAAATAATCAATATGAACATTCTACGACACTCATTTTCCACAAAAAATCATCCGATGCATTAAAAACTATTTGTTCAGACGGTGATTTGCATTTTATGTTATTTTGGCCTCATAACAGCGCATAAATTCATGAAAATTTATATTAATACTACTAAAACTGTCTATTAAATGTTTTTATAATTAAATATTCAACTTCAAGATTCTACGACTATAATTTTGGGCAAAACTCCATCCCGATGCATTAAAAGCTGCTGTTTTAACAAGTTGTTTGTGTTTTATGTCCTTTTGGCAATATAACCGCTCAAAAATTCATCCAAATTCATATGACCACCTATAATATTGTGTATAATGTGTTTGTATAATGAAATATTCAATATAAACATCCTATGACAATCATTTTACCCAAAACATCAGCCAGAAGCGTTAAAAACTGTTATTTATAGATGTTATTTGTGTTTTATGTTAGTTTGGTCTCACAACAGCACATAAATTCATGCAAATTCATATGAATACTTCTAAAACAGTCTGTTAAAAGTTTCTATAAGTAAATATTCAATTTCAAGATTCTACGACTATAATTTTTGGCGAAACTCTATCCCGATGCATTAAAAGCAGCTATTTTAAGAAGTTATTTGTGGTTTATGTTATTTCGGCCATATTAGAGCTCATAAAATTCGTCCAAATTCACATTGCCACTTATAATATCGTGTATTATATGTTTGTATAATGAAATATTCAATATAAAGATAGTATGATAATCATTTTTGCCCAAAACGTCATCCAGATGCATTAAAAACGGTTATTTAAAGAAGTTATTTGTGTTTTACGTTATTTTGGCCATATAACTGCACATAAATTGATGTAAATTCTTATGGACACTCATAATATTGTCTGTTATATGTTTTTATAATTAAATATTCAATATGAATATTCCACGACACTCATTTTTCACAAAACTTCATCCAGATGCATTAATAACTATTGTTTAAACAAGTTATTTGCATTTTATGTTATTTCGGCCTCATAACTGTGCTTAAATTCATGAAAATTCTTTCAAATACTCTCAATACCGTCTGCTAAACGATTTTATAATTAAATATTCAATATCAAGATTCTACGACTATAATTTTTGGTAAAACTCCATCCAGATGCATTAAAAACATCTGTTTAAATAAGTTATTTGTGTTTTATATTATTTTGGGCTCATAACTGTGCATAAATTCGTGCAAATTCTTATGGACACTTCTAATATTGTCCATTATATATTTTTATAATGAAATATTCAATATAAAGATTCTACGACAATCATTTTGCCCAAAACTATATCAAGATGCATTAAAGACTATTATTTAAACAAGTTATTAGTGTTTTATATTAATTTGGCCACATAACTTCAAATAAATTCATACAAATTCATATGGACACTTATAATATTCCTATTATATGTTTTTCTTATTATATGTTCAATATGAAGATTCTACGATACTCATTTTGCCTAAAACATCACCCATATTTATTAAAAACTAATGTGTAAACAAGTTGGCCGCGTTTTATATTTTTTTGGGCTCATAACTGTGCATAAATTTGTGCAAATTCATATGAACACTTATAATATAATATATTATATATATTTGTAATTAAATATTCAATATTAATGTTCTGCGACACTCATTCTATACAAAACTTCATCCGGATGCATTAAAAACTGCTGTTCAAATAAGATGTTTATGTTTTATATTATTTATTTCTCATAACAACTCATAAATTCATGAAAATTTGTATGAATAATCCTACTATTAATTTTTATAATTCAATATTTGATATAAAGATTCTATGACACTAATTTTATACAAAACATCATCCGTACGCATTAAAAATGCTGTTTAAGTAAGTTGTTTTTTCAATTTCAGTTATTTTGGCCTAATCACAGTGCATAAATTCGTCCAAATTGATATGGACACTTCTAAATACTGTCCATTATATGTTTTTATGGCTAAATATGCAGTATTAAGATTCTACGACATTAATTTTGCCTAAAACTTCATCCGGATGAATTAAAAACTGTTTATTCAAGCAAGTTGGTTGTGTTTTACGTTATTTTGGCCTCATAACTGTACATAAATCCATGCTAGTTCATATGAACACTACTAATATTGTCTATTATATATTTTTATAATTTAATGTTCAATATGAATATTCTACGACACACATTTTGCATGCATTAAAAACTGCCGTTTAAATAAGTTGTATGCGTAACTGCGCATAAATTCATGAAAATTCATAAGAATACTCGGAATACCGTCTACTAAAAGTTTTTGTTATCAAATGTTCAATATCAAGATTCTACGACAATAATTTTGGGCAAAACTCCATACCGATGCATTAAATGCAGTTTTTTAAACAAGTTGTTTGTGTTTTATGCTATTTTGACCACATAACCGCGCTTGAATTTGTAAAAATTCATATGGACACTTCTAATATTGTCTACTATGTATTGTTATAATGAAAAATTCAATATAAAGATTCTATGACAATCATTTTACCGAAAACTTCATCCAGATGCATTAAAAAACTGTTATTTAAACAAGTTATTTGTGTTTTATGTTACTTTGACCACAAAACAGCACATAAATTCGTGCAAATTCATATGGACATTCCTAATATTATCTATTATATGTTTTTATAATTATACATTCAATATGAAGATTCTACGACAATCAGTTTGCCTAAAATTTCATCCGTATGCATTAAAAATTGTTGTTTAAACGAATTATTTGTGTTGTAAAGTATTTATGCATCATAACTGCATACAAATTCGTGCAAATTCATATGAACACTCAAAATACTATATATTCTTTGTTTTGCAATCAAATATTCAATATGAATATTCTACGATACTCATTTTGCACAAAACATAATTTGGATGCATTAAAAACTGTTGTTTAAGCAAGTTGTCTACATTTTATATTATTTTGGCCTCACAATTGCGCATAAATTCCCACAAATTCATATGAATACTCATAATACTGTATATTAAAAGTTTTTATAATCAAATATTTAATACCAAGATCCTACGACAATAATTATTGGCAAAACTCCATCCCAATGCGTTAAAAGCAGCTGTTTTAACACTTGTCGTTTGTGTTTTACGTAATTTATGCCACATAACCGCTCATAAATTTGTCCAAATTCATGCAGACACTTCTAATATAGTGTTTTATATGTTTGTATAATGAAATATTCAATATAAAGATTCTTCGATAATCATTTAACCTAAAACTTTATTCAGATGCATTAAGAACTGTTATTGAAACATGTTATTTGTGTTTTTTGTTAGTTTGGCCTCATAACTTCACATAAATTCTTCTAAATTCAAATGGACATTTATAATATTATATATTATATATTTTTATAATTATACATTCAATATGAAGATTCTACTACACTCATTTTGCCTAAAACATCATCCATATGCATTAAAACTACTGTTTAAACAAGTTGGTGGCATTTTATGTTATTTGGGACTCATAACTGCACATAAATTCATGCAACTTCACTTGAACACTTTTAATATTGTCTGTTATATATTTTTGCAGTTAACTATTCAATATGAATATTCTACGACACTCATTTTGCATAAAAAATCATCCGGATGAATTAAAAACTTCTAGTTAAATAATTTATTTTGTGTTTTATGTTATTTTGGTATCATAACAGCGCATAAATTCATGAAAATTCATACTATTAATCCTATTATAAGTTTATATAGTAAAATATTTAATATGAAGATTCCATGACACTAATTTTGCATAAAACTTCATTCGGATGCATAAAAACTACTGATTAAAAAAGTTATTTGCTATTTGTGTTATTTTTACCTCATAACAGCGCGTAAATTCATCCAAATTCATATGGACACTTCTTAAATTGTCCATTATATGTTTTCTAACGAAATATTCCATATAAAGATTCTTTGACGATCATTTTACCCAAAACTTCATCCAGAAGCATTAAAAACTGTTATTTAAACAAGTTGTACGCGTTTTACGTTATTTTGGCCTCATAACTGTGCATACATTCATGTAAGTTCATATGGACACTCCTAATATTGTTTAATATATGTTTTTATAATTAAATAATCAATATGAACATTCTACGACACTCATTTTCCACAAAAAATCATCCAGATGCATTAAAAACTATTTGTTCAGACGGTGATTTGCATTTTATGTTATTTTGGCCTCATAACAGCGCATAAATTCATGAAAATTTATATTAATACTACTAAAACTGTCTATTAAATGTTTTTATAATTAAATATTCAACTTCAAGATTCTACGACTATAATTTTGGGCAAAACTCCATCCCGATGCATTAAAAGCTGCTGTTTTAACAAGTTGTTTGTGTTTTATGTCCTTTTGGCAATATAACCGCTCAAAAATTCATCCAAATTCATATGACCACCTATAATATTGTGTATAATGTGTTTGTATAATGAAATATTCAATATAAACATCCTATGACAATCATTTTACCCAAAACATCAGCCAGCGTTAAAAACTGTTATTTATAGATGTTATTTGTGTTTTATGTTAGTTTGGTCTCACAACAGCACATAAATTCATGCAAATTCATATGAATACTTCTAAAACAGTCTGTTAAAAGTTTCTATAAGTAAATATTCAATTTCAAGATTCTACGACTATAATTTTTGGCGAAACTCTATCCCGATGCATTAAAAGCAGCTATTTTAAGAAGTTATTTGTGGTTTATGTTATTTCGGCCATATTAGAGCTCATAAAATTCGTCCAAATTCACATTGCCACTTATAATATCGTGTATTATATGTTTGTATAATGAAATATTCAATATAAAGATAGTATGATAATCATTTTTGCCCAAAACGTCATCCAGATGCATTAAAAACGGTTATTTAAAGAAGTTATTTGTGTTTTACGTTATTTTGGCCATATAACTGCACATAAATTGATGTAAATTCTTATGGACACTCATAATATTGTCTGTTATATGTTTTTATAATTAAATATTCAATATGAATATTCCACGACACTCATTTTTCACAAAACTTCATCCGATGCATTAATAACTATTGTTTAAACAAGTTATTTGCATTTTATGTTATTTCGGCCTCATAACTGTGCTTAAATTCATGAAAATTCTTTCAAATACTCTCAATACCGTCTGCTAAACGATTTTATAATTAAATATTCAATATCAAGATTCTACGACTATAATTTTTGGTAAAACTCCATCCGATGCATTAAAAACATCTGTTTAAATAAGTTATTTGTGTTTTATATTATTTTGGGCTCATAACTGTGCATAAATTCGTGCAAATTCTTATGGACACTTCTAATATTGTCCATTATATATTTTTATAATGAAATATTCAATATAAAGATTCTACGACAATCATTTTGCCCAAAACTATATCAAGATGCATTAAAGACTATTATTTAAACAAGTTATTAGTGTTTTATATTAATTTGGCCACATAACTTCAAATAAATTCATACAAATTCATATGGACACTTATAATATTCCTATTATATGTTTTTCTTATTATATGTTCAATATGAAGATTCTACGATACTCATTTTGCCTAAAACATCATCCATATTTATTAAAAACTAATGTGTAAACAAGTTGGCCGCGTTTTATATTTTTTTTGGGCTCATAACTGTGCATAAATTTGTGCAAATTCATATGAACACTTATAATATAATATATTATATATATTTGTAATTAAATATTCAATATTAATGTTCTCGCGACACTCATTCTATACAAAACTTCATCCGGATGCATTAAAAACTGCTGTTCAAATAAGATGTTTATGTTTTATATTATTTATTTCTCATAACAACTCATAAATTCATGAAAATTTGTATGAATAATCCTACTATTAATTTTTATAATTCAATATTTGATATAAAGATTCTATGACACTAATTTTATACAAAACATCATCCGTACGCATTAAAAATGCTGTTTAAGTAAGTTGTTTTCAATTTCAGTTATTTTGGCCTAATCACAGTGCATAAATTCGTCCAAATTGATATGGACACTTCTAAATACTGTCCATTATATGTTTTTATGGCTAAATATGCAGTATTAAGATTCTACGACATTAATTTTGCCTAAAACTTCATCCGGATGAATTAAAAACTGTTTATTCAAGCAAGTTGGTTGTGTTTTACGTTATTTTGGCCTCATAACTGTACATAAATCCATGCTAGTTCATATGAACACTACTAATATTGTCTATTATATATTTTTATAATTTAATGTTCAATATGAATATTCTACGACACACATTTTGCATGCATTAAAAACTGCCGTTTAAATAAGTTGTATGCGTAAGCGCATAAATTCATGAAAATTCATAAGAATACTCGGAATACCGTCTACTAAAAGTTTTTGTTATCAAATGTTCAATATCAAGATTCTACGACTATAATTTTGGGCAAAACTCCATACCGATGCATTAAATGCAGTTTTTTAAACAAGTTGTTTGTGTTTTATGCTATTTTGACCACATAACCGCGCTTGAATTTGTAAAAATTCATATGGACACTTCTAATATTGTCTACTATGTGTTGTTATAATGAAAAATTCAATATAAAGATTCTATGACAATCATTTTACCGAAAACTTCATCCAGATGCATTAAAAAACTGTTATTTAAACAAGTTATTTGTGTTTTATCTTAATTTGACCAAAAAATAGCACGTAAATTCATGAAAATTCATATGGACATTCCTAATATTATCTATTATATGTTTTTATAATTATATATTCAATATGAAGATTCTACGATAATCAGTTTGCCTAAAATTTCATCCGTATGCATTAAAAATTGTTGTTTAAACAAATTATTTGCGTTGTAAAGTATTTATGCATCATAACTGCATACAAATTCGTGCAAATTCATATGAACACTCAAAATACTATATATTCTTTGTTTTGCAATCAAATATTCAATATGAATATTCTACGATACTCATTTTGCACAAAACATAATTTGGATGCATTAAAAACTGTTGTTTAAGCAAGTTGTCTACATTTTATATTATTTTGGCCTCACAATTGCGCATAAATTCCCACAAATTCATATGAATACTCATAATACTGTATATTAAAAGTTTTTATAATCAAATATTTAATACCAAGATCCTACGACAATAATTATTGGCAAAACTCCATCCCAATGCGTTAAAAGCAGCTGTTTTAACACTTGTCGTTTGTGTTTTACGTAATTTATGTCACATAACCGCTCATAAATTTGTCCAAATTTATACAGACACTTCTAATATAGTGTTTTATATGTTTGTATAATGAAATATTCAATATAAAGATTCTTCGATAATCATTTAACCCAAAACTTTATTCAGATGCATTAAGAACTGTTATTGAAACATGTTATTTGTGTTTTTTGTTAGTTTGGCCTCATAACTTCACATAAATTCTTCTAAATTCAAATGGACATTTATAATATTATCTATTATATATTTTTATAATTATACATTCAATATGAAGATTCTACTACACTCATTTTGCCTAAAACATCATCCATATGCATTAAAACTACTGTTTAAACAAGTTGGTGGCATTTTATGTTATTTGGGACTCATAACTGCACATAAATTCATGCAACTTCACTTGAACACTTTTAATATTGTCTATTATATATTTTTGCAATTAACTATTCAATATGAATATTCTACGACACTCATTTTGCATAAAAAATCATCCGGATGAATTAAAAACTTCTAGTTAAATAATTTATTTTGTGTTTTATGTTATTTTGGTATCATAACAGCGCATAAATTCATGAAAATTCATACTATTAATCCTATTATAAGTTTATATAATAAAATATTTAATATGAAGATTCCATGACACTAATTTTGCATAAAACTTCATTCGGATGCATAAAAACTGCTGATTAAAAAAGTTATTTGCTATTTGTGTTATTTTTACCTCATAACAACGCGTAAATTCATCCAAATTCATATGGACACTTGTTAAATGGTCCATTATATGTTTTCTAACGAAATATTCCATATAAAGATTCTATGACGATCATTTTACCCAAAACTTCATCCAGAAGCATTAAAAATTGTTATTTAAACAAGTTGTTCGTGTTTTACGTTATTTTGGCCTCATAACTGTGCATACATTCTTGTAAGTTCATATGGACACTCCTAATATTGTTTACTATATATTTTTATAATTAAATAATCAATATGAACATTCTACGACACCCATTTTCCACAAAAAATCATCCAGATGCATTAAAAACTATTTGTTCAGACGGTGATTTGCATTTTATGTTATTTTGGTCTCATAACAGCGCATAAATTCATGAAAATTCATATTAGTAGTACTAAAACTATCTATTAAATGTTTTTATAATTAAATATTCAACTTCAAGATTCTACGACTATAATTTTGGGCAAAACTCCATCCCGATGCATTAAAAGCTGCTGTTTTAACAAGTTGTTTGTGTTTTATGTCCATTTGGCCATATAACCGCTCATAAATTTTTCCAAATTCATATGACCACCTATAATATTGTGTATCATGTGTTTGTATAATGATATATTCAATATAAACATCATATGATAATCATTTTACCCAAAATATCATCCAGATACGTTAAAAACTGTTATTTATTGATGTTATTTGTGTTTTATGTTAGTTTGGTCTCACAACAGCACATAAATTCATGCAAATTCAAATGAATACTTTTAAATTGTCTATTAAATGTTTCTATAAGTAAATATTCAATTTCAAAATTCTACGACTATAATTTTTGGCGAAACTCTATCTCGATGCATTAAAAGCAGCTATTTTAAGAAGTTATTTGTGGTTTATGTTATTTCGGCCATATTAGAGCTCATAAAATTCATCCAAATTCACATGGCCACTTATAATATCGTGTATTATATGTTTGTATAATGAAATATTCAATATAAAGATAGTATGATAATTATTTTTGCCCAAAACTTCATCCAGATGCATTAAAAACGGTTATTTAAAGAAGTTATTTGTGTTTTATGTTATTTTGGCCATATAACTGCACATAAATTGATGTTAATTCTTGTGGATACTCATAATATTGTCTGTTATATATTTTTATAATTAAATATTCAATATGAATATTCAACGGCACTCATTTTTCACAAAACTTCATCCAGATGCATTAATAACTATTGTTTAAACAAGTTATTTGTATTTTATGTTATTTCGGCCTCATAACTGTGCTTAAATTCATGAAAATTCTTTCAAATACTCTCAATACCGTCTACTAAATGATTTTATAATTAAATATTTAATATCAAGATTCTACGACTATAATTTTTGGCAAATCTCCATCCTGATACATTAAAAACATCTGTTTAAATAAGTTATTTGTGTTTTATATTATTTTGGGCTCATAACTGTGCATAAATTCTTGCAAATTCTTATGGACACTTCTAATATTGTCCATTATATATTTTTATAATGAAATATTCAATATAAAGATTCAACGACAATCATTTTGCCCAAAACTATATCAAGATGCATTAAAAACTATTATTTAAATAAGTTATTAGTGTTTTATATTTGGCCACATAACTTCAACTGAATCCATACAAATTCATATGGACACTTCTAATATTCCTCTTATATGTTTTTCTTATTATATGTTCAATATGAAGATTCTACGATACTCATTTTGCCAAAAACATCACTCATATTTATTAAAAACTAATGTGTAAATAAGTTGGCCGCGTTTTATATTTTTTTAGGCTCATAACTGTGCATAAATTTATGCAAATTCATTTGAACACTTCTAATATTATATATTATATATATTTATAATTAAATATTCAATATTAATGTTCTGCGACACTCATTCTACATAAAACTTCATCCGGATGCATTAAAAACTATTTGTTCAAATAAGATGTTTATGTTTTATATTATTTATTTCTCATAACAACTCATAAATTCATGAAAATTTGTATGAATAATCCTACTATTAATTTTTATAATTCAATATTTGATATAAAGATTCTATGACACTAATTTTATACAAAACATCATCTGTACGCATTAAAAATACTGTTTAAGTAAGTTATTTTGGCCTAATCACAGTGCATAAATTCATCCAAATTGATATGGACACTTCTAAATACTGTCCATTATATGTTTTTATGGCTAAATATGCAGTATTAAGATTCTACGACATTAATTTTGCCTAAAACTTCATCCAGATGAATTAAAAACTGTTTATTCAAGCAAGTTGGTTGTATTTTACGTTATTTTGGCCTCATAACTGTACATAAATCCATGCTAGTTCATATGAACACTACTAATATTGTTGTTTACCCTTGAAAAATCTGAAGGATGAAGCAACTGGACAATTAAAGATAAATATCAATTATCTATGGTAAATCATAAGAAAGGGGGGCACCAGCAAGGAAAAGTCGCTGCTGAACTCCGAAATAAGTTTATTTGTCCCACTAGGAAATGTTGGGATAAAGGACAAGGGTATAAATACCCCACTATCCACTGTCTATTTGAGGTGGATGACACTCAAGAGATTTAGGAGAGAGAAAGAGATATCTTGTAATAATGATCGAGAACCTGCAAACCACTATCTACAATTCCGGACTGTTTAGGGAAGCGGTAAGCGAACCCTATTCCGGGACTCCAGAAAGGCAAACACCTGTTAGCGACAAACAGGTGATCCTCGTAGCTAACGAGGAAGATAAAGAAGAGGCGACATTCAAGCAGTCAGCCATCGTGCTAACCCTCAAGGCCAGGAAGAACATGCCATATTCTTTTCTAAAGAGCAAAACAACTCGGATATTCGAGCAGGCCATGAAAAGCGGATTGACGCTGCCCACCTGCAAGTGACCCACAAACATAGACAAGGTGAGCGAAGGCGAGTTCTGCCCCTACCATTATGTGTTGGGCCACACGATTGAAGACTGTTAGGTGTTCAAGAATTTCATAGAAAGAGGATGCAAAGATGGAACAATCCAGCTCCCAAAACATTTCAAGCAGGATCCGGCTCCGCACAGTCCAAGTAATAGAGGCAAAGGGGTCGCTTACACAATTTCGCACACTCCTATACTTAGCAAACCCAAAGCTGCGAGGTGGAAACCAATTAAAGAAATCTACTGCTCCAACTCAATCATAAACATTAAAATAGAGGAGGAGATGGCAGCACTGGAAATTACTGTGGTCCCTGAAAGTCATTTCAAAGACCTCGTGCCAAGGGAAGTGAACCACATTCAGACTTTGAAGATTTTCGTTATGCCGGCAAAGGTAGAGCGCATCAAAGGAAGAATTATCATCCACAAGCCCATAATTTTCTATCAAAATGACTCAACCTAGTCTCAAAAGAACCCTGATCATGACATTTGGAAAAAGTGGGTAATAGACCAAGAGTCAGGGAGTGCGACGAGCGGTGATGTCGCATCCCATCCCTTTGGAAAGGAGCTATATGAATTAGCCGAAAGGGCAAAGTGTCTGAGAGACATGTCCAAGGCGGATGCCAAGCGCTTTAACGACCTCTGGAACGGTGGCCAGAACAAAATACTGGGTCTAGATGGCAAAGTAAAATACACCCGATGGTTGGGTTACAACTATGACGACGCATCATGCTTCGAGGGGTCCCTTGGCGAATACCACTCGTATCAAGCAGAGGACTACTGCTGCGCGGCAATAATTGAGAATGTATACGGAGGCGGCACATACCAACTCATTGACCATGAAGGCGAGAGGCCCATGCCACCGATCAATGGATGGTACCTGAAGAAATACTATACGTAGCCCGAATCAGACGGCCGAGTAGTACTCTATGGTAAATAAATAAGGAGGGAGATAAGTGTTTGCTTACACGCACGTGCACAAAACATAAAACTCGAGTCTAACCTCCACCTATGCATAAAATTTAAAAAACCCTACTCATGCATTTGTAAATAAAGTGCATTCAAAAATCTGAAACCACACAAATATATTTAGCCCTAAAACAAAAAAAAAAGAAGAATAAAAGACTTCAATGCCAAAACCACGCGAGAGCGTAAGGCGAGAGCTTTGGTGTTTGGGCTCACAATATAAATACCACTGGGTTTGTCCATTTGATACAGAATAAACACAAAAATGGGCAGGATTTGCAGTTTGTCCCTCAAACTATCTGTCGCCCAATGATGAAAGTTGCTCATATTGGTTGCCCGCGGTCCAAACCAAGGAATAGGTCGAGCAAATTGGTGGCTAGTAATTAGTCGCTTCCGAGGGCATGCAAATAAATAACTCTCATACTATTAGTAGCAAGTAGCACTAATAATAAAATATACTCTCCTCAGACAAAATAAAAGGGATATCTAAGTAAAACAATCAAAGTCTATTTTCCTTATCTCTCAATTAAAGTAAAAATAAAAAAATCTTTTCAATAAGGGGTTGTCACCTTTGTTCCCGACACCACGTGTGTTATACAAAGCTAGGTTGGGTGCATTCATCCGCAAAAGCACCACACGCCCAAGGAGGTGGTCTGTTACAATCCCGCGTAGATCATGGAGGGGTCAGATTAAGAGTTTATACTTTTACCCGACATTCTGTGTCAAACAAAGTGACTCGCTTAAAGAAGTGATTCTGGTCATGAAGAGTGAACCTACCCGATGAAAGCCTGCCTCACAGGGATGCGTGATGGATGTTTGAGGGTAGTCAAAAAATAAAAAAATTAGGTTGGGTGCATTCATCCGCAAAAGCACCACACGCCCAAAGAGGTGGTCTGTTACAATCTCGCGCAGATCATGGATGGGTAAGATTAAGGGTTTACGCTTTTACCCAACATTCTATGTCAAACAAAGTGGTTCGCTTAAAGAAGTGACTCTGGTCATGAAGAGTGAACCTACCTGATAAAAGCCTATCTCGCAGGGATACGTGATGGATGTTTGATGGTAGGATCCCCACCAAGCAAACTGAGCGGAGATGAGCGAAGGTGAGTTTCCACTTTAGCACGCAAAGGTGCACAAACGAGGAGAGAGTGGGTGAGCTTCCAGAATAAATATCAATCAAGTATACAAAGAATATTCACAAAATGGTATTGTTAATCACATCCATAATCAAATTGACACTGGTAAGTTTATCCATCAGTAATAAAGGGATAAACGGGTTTATGCTGTACCCGGCCTAGAGGTCAATACAGACAGGTTCGGTATCCGTAAAATATCACGGTTACTTAAGTTCTGTATTGTAATAAATAAAGAGAAGCTATATATAGAATAAGTGCAATAGGATGCTGTAAAATTTTTCTTTTTTCTGTTATTGTACTTAGATGCTGTGTGAAAGTGAAGCAGTTGTAGTTAGATAGACACTTTTACAATTAAGATTGGAGGTGTGTAATTTAAAATCAGTGGAATATTTCCCCGCGCTGTAGAGGAAGTGACGAGGGGATAATAACAAAAAAAAGCATCACCCACAACAAAGAGAACTCAAGTACAAACAAGTGTCAATCAACAAGTAAATATTCGCAAAAGTACCTTGTATACAACCACGAGTGTGACAAATCAAAGAAAGAAGAAAGAAAAGAGCGAAGATACAAGGTGCAATCTATGAGTTCGAGAAGCGAGAATCCAGTTCAAACAACGCGGCACTGATCGCATCCAAGTAGGCATGGAGAGCGCGCCTGTCCTCCTCCGAGGCCGCCTCAAAATCCAAGAACTGGGAAAATGCTCTGTCCCGGGCGCTCAGGTAAATCTGTAAGTTCGGGAGACGTCCCGTCAGATACCTGGAGAAGCCCTCAATAGATAATCTACAGTCCTTCAGCTCATGCACAAGCAGTCAAGTGGGCCCACCACTAACTCCCAAGGAGCAGAGAGTGATACAAGAAGAAAGCTGCTAAAGGTAGCGGAGTCGAGCAGCCTCCAAGTGCCTGCGCAGCTCATGAACCTCTAACTTATGCTGGTACACTAGGGAGCTCGCATCCTGGTAAACCCTAAGCAGCTCCTCATACCTCCTAGAGATGAAACTGCTCTCAAGATGAGGTGCATGTTTACCCTTGAATAATCTCAAAAATGAAGCAGCTGGACAATTAAAGATAAATATCAATTATTTATGATAAATCATGAGAAAGGGGGACCACCAGCCAGGAGAAGTCGCTGTCGAATTCCGGAGCAATTCTATTTGTCCCACAAGGAAATTCTAGGCACATAGTCAGGATATAAATACTCTACTATCCCCTGTTCACTTGATGTGGGTGATAGCCAAGAGACTCAAGAAAGAAGGGAGATCTCTTGGGTGTCACCCATGTGATTGTTTTTCACTGACAGGTGGGTCCCACACCTCAGTGATAAACATCAAGGAAAGTCAAGATCAAACCCTAAGAACCAACCCTCAGATCAAACCCTCTAAGCAAACCCTAAGAGCTGAAGCAGTACAATCCCTGTACAATAAGAACTATGTCAATGCCAAGCCAGTATTTTGATATAGCCAATCACAAGAAATTGCAATGTGATTTTGCTTTCAAGACTGACTAGGTGCCAATATTGCAAACACCTGATCAAGCCAAGATTTGTGTCAACTGTTGATAAGTAATCAACTATTGACCAAATCACTTTCATGAATATGGATTGAAAGTAAATTTCACAATACTGATCAGATGCCAATGTTGTAAACATCTGATCAAGTCTTGATTTATATCAATTGTTGATATGTAATCAACTGTTGATCAAGTCAAATCCTAATGAGGCATCAATACAAGTCTAGTTGGTGTTTAATTAAGGGAGTTTTCTGTAAAAGAAATTTATTTAGCAGAGACGCTGAGCTATAATTAAAATCTGGGATTATTTCAGAGGAGAAAATAGAGTTTTCTTGACAAAAAAATTTTTAGCACAAGGAGGCAGGGGCAAAAGTGGAATTAAAATTATAAGAGTGATCATCATGAATTTAGCGATTTTTGGTGAAAATTTCAGAATTTTGGGACAAGGGGAGATATTAAAATAAATTCAGAGATGATAAAATAGATTAAATGAATTGATCAAGGGCTGAGATTTGATCACAAGATTCTCTGGGTACAACTTGGGGCCAGAGACCTTTCTGGGTGTAACTTGGAGACAAGAAAGGGCGCCAATTCAGAACTCAGTCACTATTATAGTGCCACATGGCAGCTCCTGATTGGGCCACCTCAGCAGCTGAGTGCCACGTGACACTCTCCTATTGGTCCACGTCAGCAAGTGGGTCCCATCTTGGCACAAGTCACATGACAAGTGGGCCCTACCATAGTGCCACGTGGTAGCCAACCAGTGGTCCACCTCACCCAGCCTATGCCACATGGCACAACCCCGGTAGGCCACCTCACCCAGCCTATGCCACATGGCAAGCCATGACATGGTCACCTCACCCAACCCATGCCACATGGCATAGCCACAGCAAGCCACATCAACCTAGCTGTGCCACATGGCAGCTCTCTACTCAGCTACCTCAGCAGCAGTTAACAAACCATTAGGGTTAAAGGGAAGGTGTTTAACCTAATAGCCAATCACAAAGTGCCAACTCAGCTCAATTAGCCCTAATCTGTGCACTAATCAATTGCTGTAAGCCTAAGCTCAGAGAGCTTACAGGTGGGCCCTACTAGTTAGATTTATGAGTCTAAGGTGCAGAGAACCAAGTCTACACAATAATGTTAGCTGAGATTTAAAAAGAAAGAAAAGAGGAGTATGCACCTGGCTCTTGCGATCTGTGCCTCTGCACTCTCCTTCTCCTCTGCCTTGGCTCACATGCGCCAGGCGCAGGCACTGAAGGGCCTGCTCCCTTTCCCCTCCTTCTTCTCTTCTTCTTCCTCTCGACAGCCGAGATCATTGAAGGTGCCATCAATGGAAATTGAGTAAAGGGCTGAGTTTCAAGTCAATTGCTCTTGGCCTCAGCTACATCATGCTAAGGAGAGCACGTGCATCATGTTAGATTTTGAAATGGTGCAGTATAGAGAGAGATAGAGTAGAGAAAATTATCTCGAGTTGAAACTTTGAACTTATCAATTGAAGCTTGAAACTTACAATTGATGGTTGGGAGAGCTTCTAGGACCTCAAGCGATGGTGTTAGAACAAGAACTGAGAAGAGGTGAGTGTTGGAGATGAGAGATGCACCAGTCCACCTCTCGGCTTAGAAATGAGATGATCTAACACTATGCTAAAGCTATCAAATCGATAGAGGAGATGCACAGAGAGCTGCCTGACTCCAAATGGATGAGACTGAAGCTTTGAGATGCAAGGAATGATCAAGGGTTCAAGGAGAAAAGTTAAGGCTTGGTTATAGGCTTACAATGAAGAAGAAGATGTGAATTGGATCAATTCTGTAAAATGGAACTAAGTGAGCATATAAGCAGTTTATATAGGTATAGTCTGAGGTCTAGAAGGGTTTATGAGGGGCTACAAGAGCCTGAGGAAGTGTGAGAGCCGATTAGTGGCAAATAAGTAAATAAATAGAAAGTATAACAACCTCTAGACAGTTTACACATGAGTCAAGCAAGTGAAGACTTGGTTCAGTGAACCATAGAGCACAAGAGAGCAGCCTAAGTGAGTGATGCAATGCACCAAGTGCAATTGAATTAAGAGAGTCAAATCTGGTCAAACCAATTAACCTCTATATAAACCTCAATTCGACAGCAATTCAGGGGGGAGAGAAGGAGGAGCAGCATCTATACAGAGCCCATAACCCCTCAAGATCACTCAAGAACCCTAGAGAGCAAGTGAGAAGCCAATTGGCCGATTGATCTCAACAAGTGTTGAGAACTTGATATACAATCATCCCTCCCCACCATTAACAGTCAATTCAAGGGTCTAGAGCTACAGAGAAGAAGAAAAGGTGAGTATAATCGATGAAAGCTAAGAGCTTGAGATGTAGTTATACTCAATTTTGATCAATTTCAATAAAACTCGGTACTATTATCAGTTCTTTGTAATTTTCTTTTTATTCAATCGAATTTCCTATTTCTTTGATTGAATCTCTTCTCTAAGCTGTCGCCTATTTATCTAGATCATTTCTTTGCTATTTCTTTGCTCCTTTCTTGATTGCTTGAGCGAACAATAGATTAAATCGTATCTGTTAGCAAAGCTAGTCGAAGACTGAGTGATCTCTTACCTCAAATCACAGTAATTGATTGATCGAAGGTCACTGACCTCTCAATCTCTGTGTTTCTAAGCAATTACTTCAAGAATTCAGTTTTGAATCGATTAATTGATCGAAATTCTTGAAGTTTATAGCTGGAACTCAAAATAGTACTACAATTGTGCTTCTAAACATCACAATTGATCAAGTTATCTGCTTTGATTGATGCATATTGCATAAGCGACGAGTTATGTGCCAAAGAGATCAAATGAATCTTGGCAATTGATTGGAAACTTTGATATTAATACTGAATTGGCGATCGGTACCAATTACAATTAATGTTTAATCGTGATATCAAGCAAGAACAAAGGTAATTACATCAATTGAATGATTGGTGATGTTGGCTAAGATTTAGAACGGTGTAATTGAATCAAGAATTGCAAGAAATTGTGATTGAATCATCGTAATTTGAACAAGAAACGTGATCGTTACCAAATTGGTATAGACTAGTGTTGGTACACGACGGCGTCGGCCCTCCACCGCGTCGATGCATGATCGGAGGACACACATCGACTCCTCACATCAAGGTGATGTCAACAATGGTAGCTGATCTCCGATCGGGCCACCGGAGCACCGGGGTCGCCTCACCAGTGCGCATCTCAAAGCACGAGAGAAGGGAGACATAGAAGAATTATCTCAACACCAATCTCAAGAGATCACATGGATCTTGGAGTGGATCCAAGGGATCTGGGCCATTAAACATTTAGAAAATTAAAGGACAACTCAATCTGGGCCTTTAATCCGTTTAGTGTACATCTTAATAACATCCGGCGGCCCAAGTAAAACAAAACATTAAATGAAGGTTCTGTGCTAATCTCGACATAGATCCAACGACCCAGATTAATCCATACATTAATTTTGGCCTAGTTATTAAATGGGCCCAACAGTTAATAAATCTCGGCCCGATCCAATTAAGTCTAATAGTCAATAAATAACAGAAAATCAAAAAAATAAAGAATAAATAAATCATTTGGAGGTCTTCCTAGACTCCAAATTGACTCAAATTTATTTCTAAATTTTTTTTATTTTTCATAGTATTTTTCTATATAAAAATATTTCAGTTTTAAGAATTTTATTGTACTGAAATAATTTAAAAACTAAATGATATTGTTTGTTTTTTCTGTTTAACCAAGCTTTGACTTGCTATTTTGGCTCTTATAAAAATTCTAAAAATCCAAATAAAATCATGAATAATGGCCAACTATTTTTCTATTATTTTTGTAAGTAATTTTCTACAAAAATAAAGGGAGTTAAAAATAAAAAATAAAATCACCTTTGTAATTGAGATAATAATAAAGGGTATTATCTTATTAATAAAATTCAATAATAAATGCAATAATTCTCTTGTATTTTAGATGTGATTGAATAAGCTCACACAAAGGGGTGTAGAGCAATAGAGTATTTTTGTACAAGTAATGCAACATTCAGAATAGTCATTTAATAATAGTTAGGACAAGAACATTCTAACACCTGCCAAGAAGACAACTGAGACTGCAACATCAACACAGCGATTGTGAAGACTTCAAAGAAGAACATTATGATGTCTGAAGAAATGACATCATGATTAATGATCCATTGATCATCAATACACTAGCTACCTCCTAAGGCTAGTAGTGCACAAATATGGAATTGATCTGCTCGTAAGCCCATAATCTGACTAGATGAGAAGAGTTAAGCTGAACCGTCTAAAAACTCACTCTCTGATAAACCTGTCTCAATATTAGACCAACCAAGAGCTCCGAGTCTAGTTTTGTGTACAAGGTAACCCTGAATCTACCAATGCACAAGCTTCCTCTCAGGGTTGGTAGTGTACAGATGAGGGATGATGAGTATCCCTTATAAAAGGACATTAGTGTCCTTGCATAAGGAATCTTATAATGATTTATTGAATCGTTATACGATTCATCAAAGCGTTGAACGCTTTATAAAATGTCAGCAATGTTTTGACTATTTTCTGACAAGTCTATGTGTTCCAAGAAATCGTTATAACGATTTTTTGAATCGTTATAACGATTCATTAAAATGTTGAACGCTTTACAGAACGTCAGCAACATTTTGACCGTTTGACCAACTCTTTGACAAATCTGCTATCCTCCAGAAGCGTTATAATAATTCATTGAATTGTTATACGATTTCTAAAGTGATGAATGATTAATAAAGTGGTGACATACTTTGCTGACTATTGATGAATCATTACAATATGGTAGCTTCTGAACTAGTTTGTCTAAAAACTCACTCTCTAACAAACATGTCTCAATATTAGACCAGTCAGGAGCTCCGAGTCTAATTTTATGTACAAGGTAACCCTGAATCCATGAATCGGCTAGGTGCAAAGAATTCATGATTTAGGAGGTCAAATAAGACAACTGTAGGGACTCTGTCCACTGTCTACTAAACCTGCGTCTGGAACAACTGTTCATGACTTGACATGCTAGCAAGACTAAACTGATCTGTTTGTAAGTTTGTCTTCTAGTCTAAGAGATCAAACTGATCTGTTTGTAAGTTCATCTCTTAAGCCACAAGATTGAACTGATCTGTAGTAGATTCGTCTTCTAAATAGTGAAATTGAACCGATCTGTTTGTAGGTTCATTCACTAACACACGTGCCTCAAAGTCGAACTGGCTAGGCGCTTCATGTTTGACTTTGTGTGCAAGAGTGTTTCCTAGATTTATGAATCCACTCAGTGTCTGGAATTCATGATCTAGAAGATCATCAAGATGAACAAGTGGGCCATATCCACCCATCTTCTGATTCACCAAACTCAAGATCAACTGGCTCAGTGCTTCGAGTTGTATTTTGTGTGATTGGTCATTGACTAGTTAAGATTGAACTGATCTATTAGTAAGTTCATCTTCTAGATCAATCAAGATCGAGTCGATCTGTTTGTAGACTCATCTTTTATCCCTCCGTAGAGATTGAACTGATCTGTAGTAAGTTCATCTTTCTCTATCACAGAATGAACTGATCTGTTAGTAAGTTCATCCGTGTCTGTCATCAATCAGTGAACTGATCTGTAGTAAGTTTATTTATACCCCTATTATCTGTTTCAATGAATTGATCTGTAGTAAGTTCATCTATACCTCTATTATCTGTTTCAATGAATTGATCTATAGTAAGTTCATCTGTATCTGCATCTGCATCTATTATCTGTTTTGAATTTGAACTGATCTGTTTGTAAGTTCATTTTCACCTATTTCTAAAAAAAATCTCGAACTGATCTGTAGTAAGTTCGTCTGTCAACACCTTATGTAAGTTGAAACGATCTGTTTGTTGATTCAATTTACACTGTACCCTAAAGATAGAACTAATCTGTTGGAAAGTTCGTCTTCTCTGCTATTCCTGCCTCACTGGACTGATCTGTTAGTAAGTCCAGGGTGCTTTAGTGATCCCATCACCGAAGCATTTGACCATTCGACAACTTGATAATCATTTAGCTATAGTATTTACTTCCCCTTTCGAGATCCAAAGGTGCCTCGAGGTTAGTAGATTATAATCACATAAATAATTATGGGTGATTTAACTTTAAGTTAACGAAATAAATAGCTTGATCCAATGATTGAATGAATTGATAAAAAATTAATAACGACGACAATAGCAGTAATAAATTAATTACTTAACAGAAGAACTTTAGATTAATGGAAGAAATCAAATTAACTAGCTTTGATGAAATCTGATAATCGAATTATCATGAAAATAAATAAACTAATCGATTAAAATTAAAAATCAATCGGATGTACGAATGACCATACGTTCTCGATCACAGACAATCTGATCGAGCCAAAGTCAACATTTTTCCTCTTTTTCTTTCTTTTCCTTCATTTATTTCTTTTCTTTTCTCTCTCCTGTCTTTTCCCAATTAATTATGTCCCCTCTCTCATATCACTCTGTACCCAACCCCTCTCGCCAACCTCTCTCTCACTCTCGATCGGCGTCAGTCTCGACCCTTACCTCTCCAAGCTCGGCCACCACACCAACAAAGGCAGTGTCATGTGACGCCTCGCTCGGCCGTTATCCGAGCAACTCCGTCATTTTCACTGACAACCGACACGAGTACAACCCTAAGTCGCCCCTACTAGAACTGTGTGCCACCCATCTGTCTCGACCTTGCTGCAAAAACCGCACTATACCACTAACTCGAGGCCAAACCGCCTGGCACAAGACACCCCTCCGCCTCACCCTTGGCTCACGTTCCGGACGCACAACACCACCCTTCAAACGACCTCAGGTCAATTAGCCACCCCGCCCTTGCCCTCTTTGTCAGGCGCACCGCCAAACCATCACCGCCTCAGCCACCCTTGGAGATCAGCAAAGACCGGACCCCACAAAGCTGTGTAAGCTGTTGTTTACCCTTGAAAAATCTCAAGGATGAAGCAACTGGACAATTAAAGATAAATATCAATTATCTATGATAAATCATAAAAAAAAGGGGGCACCATCTAGGAAAAGTCACTACTGAACTCCGGAACAGATTTATTTGTCCCATAAGGAAATATTGGGATAAAGGACAAGGGTATAAATACCCCACTATCCACTGTCCATTTGAGGTGGATGACACCCAAGAGATTCAGGAGAGAGAAAGATATCTCTTAAGGTGTCATCCATGTGACCATTTTCCTCTGACAAGTGGGACCCACCTGATAGTCCTAAACAAGCAGCTTCAACAGCCTGAACCTAGCCTATCCACTAAATCTAATCAAGCCGAAATAATGATTAAATATTAATCCCACAAAGAAATTCTAGACAAGGGTTAGAGGTGAGTCTCACACCTCAGTGACAGAGACCAAGGAAAGTCAAGATTAAACCCTAAGAATCAACCCTCAGAATAAACCCTAAGAGTGAAGCAGTACAATCCCAGCAAAATCAGAACTGTGTCAATGCCAAGCCAGTATTTTAATACAGCTAACTACAAGAAATTTCAATGTGATCTTGCTTTCAAGGCTGACCAGGTGCCAATGTTGCAAACACCTGATCAAGCCAAGATTTGGGTTAACTGTTGACAGGTAATCATCTGTTGATCAAATCACTTTCATGAACATGGATTGAAGATCAATTTCACAAGACCAATCAGGTGCCAATATTGTAAACATCTGATTGAGTCAGGATTTGTATTAACTGTTGATAAGTAATCAACTATTGATCAAATTAAACCCTAATAAAATATCAATATAAGTCTAATTGATGTTTAATTAGGGGCGTTTCTGTAAGAGAATTTTATTTAATAGAGAAACTAAGCTACAATTAAAATTTGGGATTTATTCAGAAAGAAAAATAGGGTTTTGCTTGACAAATGAATTTTTAACACAAGGAGGCAGGGGTAAAATTAGAATTAAAAATTACAAGAGTGATCACCATGAATTTAGAGATTTTTGGTGAAAATTTTAGATTTTTTGGACAAGTGGAGTTATTAAGATAAATTCAGAGAAAATACTATTGGTGCAAACCTACACATGTCAGCAGGATAAAGATGACATGGCAGCACCTCATGCCACCACATCATCAAATGCATGCCATGTGGCATCATACCATGAAGCCACCTCACCATTTGAGGTACAACAGCTAGACACATAGCAACAGGCCATTGGGCCAAGGTAATACATGTGGGCTTCACTGTGTGCCATGTGACACTCACAGGATGGTGCATAGTCATCAGAAATTAATAACTATAACAAGGTTATTAATATAAATATTGCCAAATCAAACAAAGCAGCCTATAAAAATCCACCACATCAGCATGATTAACCCTAAAATACTGATATGACTATTTCTAAAACTGTTAACACCTGACAATGGGCCCAGTGTTCAGAAATGCAAGTGTAGGTGCATGGTTAAGCCATGGGCTTAGTCTGTCCAATTCATTCATTCATTTCAACACAATCTATTCAAAATCAAAAATAAAAAGAGAATGAACCTGGTGCATGCATCCCCAATCGTTGGTCTTCTCTTCTCTGGCGTTTTGGCACACGCGTACCTAGCCCATCCACTCCAGTCGAACACTCATCCCGCTCTCTCTTCTTCTTCTCCTCGCGCGCGATCACTGTCTTCTTCCCATGGCGTCTCATCATTGTAAGGAGCTTCGAGTTGAATAACAAACATCAATGAATCAATCTAAAGAGTGGGAACAAGATGATAACAGTGAAAGAGAGGGTTGAATAGTGAGCTTACACTGTTGTGAGTCGAGATAGAAAGAAGTGAACTTTTAGAGGTTGCGATTAAGTGCTTAGAACACCAAATTGAGCATATAGAAAGCTTCCTCGTGATAAGGCGATGATAATTGATAAGCAATTGCAAGACAATTGAGTAAAAGGGAAGTTCAAGGATGAAGAATTGCTAAAGATAGTGTCAAAGAGGCAGATCTAATAGGCACTTGAAAGATCAATTTGAGTGATTAGGAGTCTTATCAAGACTAAGGCAATTCTGATTAATAAGAACTGAGTGAGCAATTGAGTGAAAGGTTATGAATTTAGCCAAGAGATGAAAACGAGACCGAAGCAGCTTCGGTGAAATTAGAATTAGTGAATGGACATAATAGTGTTCAAGCTAGCCGTAGGGAGACTTAAATAGGGGCTAACAACATTGGGCCCACTTGCCAGCTGAGACACACAATCAATTGAGAATTGAGGTCAGCTGAATTGGCGGTACAGTCAAAACCAGTAATAGAAACGGTTAAGCAACCTGGCAACAAACACAAATGTATCATCACCGTTGGTTGAAGAAGAGTGAAGAGCTAGGATCAATCTGCTATTGAGAATTAAAGGTAATTAGTTATGCCAATCAATTTAGTTCATGTTTGTTTGTATTTTTGTCTTTAGAATTGAGCTTGGAGCATTAAATTCATGTTTATTAGGAAGTCAATTTGATTTCTTCCTTGCTCCTGTTGTTTCTCTTTGAAAATTTACTTCTTTCTCTTCTCCCTTTACTGTTTCTTCTTTAAAGAACGTCAATCAACATCAATTGGTTGTATTCAGTGAGTCACTTGCCCAATCACAAAGTGATTGGCGAGCCTTTAGGCCTGAACCAGCCATAAAGTTCAAGAATTTATAGTTTAAGTGTTACTATGTTGATTTTTCGTTGAGAGTTTTCACCTTTGATTGATCTTCCTACTTTTGATTAGATAATAATTGAGAGATAAAAGTTTATTATCTAGTAATCACTTTGATTAAGTCACTGTAATTGATAAGAATTTGTCCGAGTTGTGAAATTTTCATTGCAAATTATCTGAATCTCAGTGAGACACTGGCCCTAGCTTAAGCTGGGTGTGCCTTTAGGCCTGAGATATGCTAATTGAGTATGAAAACTCAGTTAACATCAAGAATTCAAAGGAAGATTGAAACCGGTATCAATCGGTACGATGCATCGATGAGTTGTGCTATGTTCTAACATAGGTTGTAAGCAAAAGAGAACCTCTACATTCACTTCATATTACACTAACATTGCAAGGCGATATGTGTACTGTACTTATAATTTGTCAAAACACTAATCAATTTTGCTGAATTGTATCTTGATACCATGAGTTGCAATCGACTTCGAGCTTCAAGAACACCTAACTTAGTGAGCCACTGGCCCTAGTTTAAGCTAGTGAGCCTTTAGGCCTGAGAGGTGAGAGTTAAGGGTGGTAACTCACTAAGCATTAAAGAATTATGAAGGATTGGATTGGTACCGATCGGTACTATACAATACCAAACAATATTGTACTTCAACATGGGAAAGAGCAAGCAAGGATCTCCTCACTCACCTCAGATCGTATCAATATATAAAGACGATGCTTAAAAAATTCGTAATTGTTAAAAAATTTGATTGAATTCATTGAATTTGGCAAAGAAATCAATTTTGTACTGGTCCCGATCGGTACATTAATTGGTACAATCGCACGGCGTCAACCACTTCATGGATCTCCGATCAGACTCCATAGGGAGACTCCACGCATTGAGACGATACCGAGGCACTAGCCTGATCGGAGGTACGGAGCTCCGATCATCGGAATTGCCACTTAGCACGGATCTTGAAGCATCGGTAAAGTAGAGATGTAGAGAGTTTATTTTGCACGACTATTGAAGCGTACCCTGATCTTGAGGATCCATCAACGACTGAGATCTGTCAAGAGTTTAGAAAATTAAAACGGGAAGAGATCTGGGTCTTAGATTTATTAAACACTAATCTCAGTTAAATCCGACGGCACGAGTGTAAGTAAACATTTAAATAAAAACTCTGCACTAATCTCAGCACAATCCAACAATCCAGATTAATCCAGGGATTAATCTCGGCCCAACTACTAAGTAGGCCCAGTAAGAAAAAGAAAAAATAAATAAATCTCAGCTCAATTTAATTAAGCCCAACAGTTAACAAATAATAGAAAATTAAAAATAAAAAGTAAATAAATTATTTGGAGGTCTTTCTAAACTCCAAATTGACTCAAATTTGTTTTTAAAAATTCTTTGTTTCTAAACTCCAAATTGACTCAAATTGAAATAATTTAAAAGCAAAATAACTTTGTTTACTTTTTCTGTTTGACCAAGTTTTGACTTGCTATTTTGGCTATTATAAAAATCTTAAAAATATAAATAAAATTCTGAATAATAGCCAACCTATTTTTTATTATTTTTTAAGTGATTTTCTACAAAAATAAAGGGATTCAAGAATAAAAATAAAATCATCTTTGTAATTGAGATAATAATAAAGGATATTATCTTATTAATAAAAGTCAATAATAATGCAATAATTCTGTTGCATTTTAGAGGTGATTAAATAAGCTCACACAAGCGGTGTAGAGCATTAGAATAATTTTACACAAGTAATGCAACATTCATAACGGTCAGTCAATAGTGGTTAGGACAAGAACATCCTGACGCTTGCCAAGAAGACAACTGAGACTACAATATCAACACAACGAGTGTGATGACTTTAAAGAATAATATTATGATCAATGAAGAAGTGACATCATGATGTTAAGATTAATGATTTAATCATCAATACACAAGCTGCCTCCCAGGATTGGTAGTAGGTGATGAGTATTCCTCATAAAAGAACATTGGTGTTCTTGCACAAGAAATCGTATAACGATTCATTGAATCGTTATACACTTCAGTAAAGCATTGAACGCTTTATTGAACGTCAGCAATGTTTTGACTGTTTTCTGATAAGTCCACAATTCTTAGGAATCGTTATAATGATTCATTGAATCGTTATACGCTTTATTAAAGCGTTGAATGCTTTACTGAACGTCAGAATGTTTTGACTATTTTCTGATAAGTCCACAACTCCTAGGAATCGTTATAACGATTCTTTGAATCGTTATACGGTTCTTTGAATCGTTATACGGTTCATTAAAGCATTGAACGCTTTACAGAACATCAACAACGGTTTGACCGTTTCATGAACTCTCTGACAAATCTGCTATCCTCCAGAAATATTATAACGATTCATTGAATCGTTATAAGCTTCCTGAAATATTGAATGATTAATAAAGTGGTGATACACTCTGCTGACTATTGATGAATCATTACAATATAGCAGTTTCTGAGCTAGATTGTCTAAAAGCTCATCTTCTAACAAGATTTATCTCAATATTAGGCCAGCCAAGTGCTCCGAGTCTAATTTTATGTATAAAGTAACCCTGAATCTATGAATCGGCCAAGTACTTAGAACTCATGATTTGGAAGATCAAGTAAGACAATCGTAGGGACTTTGTCCACTGTCTACCGACTCTATGTCTTGAATAAATGTTCATGACTTGACATGCTAGCAAGACTAAACTGATCTGCTTGTAAGTTTATCTTCTAGTCCTTGAGATCGAACCGATCTTTTTGTAAGTTCATCTCTCAAGCCACAAGATTGAACCGATCTGTAGTAGATTCATCTTCTAAATAGTGAAATCGAATCGATCTGTTTGTAGGTTCATTCACTAACACACATGCCTCAATGTTGAACTGGCTTAGCGCTTCATGTTTGACTTTATGTGAAAGAGTGTTTCCTAGGTTTATGAATCCGCTCGGTGCCTGGAATTCATGATCTAGAAGATCAGCAAGATGAACAAGTGGGCCATATCCACCCATCTTCTGATTCACCAATCTCAAGATCAACCGAGCTCAGTGCTTCGAGTTATATTTTGTGTGATTGGTCATTGACTAGTTAAGATTGAATTGATCTGTTAGTAAGTTCATCTTCTAGATCAATCAAGATCGAGTCGATCTATTAGTAAACTCATCTTCTATCCTTCCGTAGAGATTGATCTGATCTGTTTGTAAGATTGTCTCTCAGAGCTATAAGATTAAACTGATCTTTCTCTGCCACAAAATGAACTGATTTGTTAGTAAGTTCATCTCTATCTTTCATCAATCAGTAAACTGATCTATAGTATGTTCATCTTTCTCGGCCACAGAATGAACTGACCTGTTAGTAAGTTTATATGTATCTTTCATCAATCAACAAACTGATCTGTAGTAAGTTTGTCTGTCCACACTCCACGTAGGTTGAATCGATCTGTTAGTAGATTCAATTTACACTATATCTGCATTCATGAACTGATCTGTAGTAAGTTCACTTGTATCTCTTTTTACCTGCATTCGTGAACCGATCTGTAGTAAGTTCATCTATACCTCTGTTATCTGTCTCAATGAACTGACATGTAGTAAGTTCATCTGTATTTGCATCTATATCTATTATCTATTTTGAATTTGAACTGATCTGTTTGTAAGTTTGTTTTCACCTGTTTCTAAACCCCGAACTGATCTGTTGGTAAGTTCGTTTGTCAATACTCTATGTAAGTTGAATCGACCTGTTTGTAGATTCAATTTGCACTATATCCTAAAGATAGAACTGATCTGTTGATAGATTCATCTTCTCTGCCATCACCAAAGCATTTGATCACTTGACCACTTGATTATCATTTAGCTATAGTATTTGCTTTCTCTTTCGAGATCTAGAGGTGTCTCGAGGTTACTAGTCCACGGTAATTAACGGTGGGGGCTTGCGCCCACCGGAAACTAAAAGGATCCCCTGAATGTGCATCCCAATGGGTCTGAGCGGTGAGTTCAACCGGCGCTAAACAAATGCACGCTCGAGAGGGATCTCCGTGTCCTTCTTCTGCATCCCATCGTCCCCGAATCCAGCGGTGCGGAGCGCGCGAAAAAGGGTCGCACAACTATCACTGACCCTAGCGAACTAGCACCATGCCTACCCCCACTCGACGCCATCACCTGATCAGGGTTTGGCTTGGCCAACACACCAACACAGGCGACGTCGAGCCTGTCTCCACCGTACACCAATCCTTGTTGAACCGACCAGCACAACACCTCAACGGGCGTTGGAACCCTTGCTTTCCTAGTAATATCTTTCCTTCTTATTCCCGACTGTGTGGGCTGTGGAGTTGGGCTGAGCCCGTGCCTTGCATCTGTTGGGTTTTTGGCCTCTGTTGGCCTTGTGTTATTATTGTTCTTTCCTTGGTTGTTGTCTTGCTTTGCTCAAACTGTCTGTCTTGTGCGATTTGGTTGGTGTGTTGTCTTGTATTGTCGAATGAACTGGCGCGGCTTGCTTAAATCTCTGTCTTTGTTAGTATACCGTATCTTTCTTAGCGGTTAGGAAATTCTTTGTGTATAGTGCCTTGGTACATTAGTATAAATCTATACCAGTGAAGCAAGGCTAAGCCCTCGTGCTGGTTTGTGCATGTCTCTGATGTTGTTATGAGCTTGGTATTCTAGGTTGGGGTTGTTTGACCCACTTGACTGTTTAACCCGATTTTGAGCAATTTTGTGCCCTTTGTTGCTTATTGTGCTTTTGCTACTGATATTGGTAAAACCACTACCTTGTTGCTGGTCTGTTTCATTATGGTGTTATGCAGGAAATTGAGAAATATAAGGGAAATGAAAATAGGAATAGGCCTATCAAAATTAATAGGATGTTCATGAATGGATTATGGGCCGGATATTGATTAGGGAATAAAGAGGATCTTTAAGAACTCGACTTAACTTTTAATAATCCGGATTTAAGAAAAATAAAATTCACTCGGCTGATAATCAGATTCATAATTAATTTAAAATTTAATTAAGATTAGTATTAAATTAATAAAGACCCAATGACTAAAAGTCCTAAGAAAAAATAAAGTGATCAAATTTAAAATGTGATAAATTAATTGGAAGCTGCCCCGAAAGGTTAGGCGATATCCATGGACTAATACGTAAACTTAAACAGCAGAAAATGATTATATTCCCTGACTGCCCCCGTTATGGGTTGCCAGTGCACAGGCACAATTGGCACGGTAGTCAGCGTATGATCCCGTTCATTAAAACACCAACACAGTTTAATAAAATAAAAACGTTTAATTTAATATGAGTTTAATTGATTTTCTTTTATCTTATTTTATTTTCTAAGATTTATAAGATAATAATTAGGATATAGTAGTTAATTAAGTTATAAAATATATATTAATTAATTTCTCTATTTTTAAATAATAAATAACATAATAATAATAACTTTGAAATATATCTTTATCAATTTCCCTATTTAAATAGTTAGATAATATTAAATAAGTATATAAATATATATATAATAATTAATTTCTCTATTTAAATAATTGAATAATATTAATATATATATATATAATCAATTTCTCTATTTTCAATAAGAACAATATCAATTATATAATATTATATATTAATCAATTTCTCTATTTTAAATTAATCAATTAAGTAATTAAATCCACGAACTCCGAACTAAAATAAAGAATGAACCTATAAAAGTGATCAAGAACGATAAACATAATTTAATGGATCAATATACGAACGATTAAAAGACAATTAATTAAAGTATCAGTATGATTGATTGTTAATTATGAAATAAATCAAGTTAAAACTAATAAACATCTAATTTAAATTAAAATAGGTGATATAGTCGAATCAAATCCACTCGCGGAGTACGAGGTCGTTCCTGACCCGACATACGCAGACGCCGACCCCGAGGCCTGCGTACTACCTCCGGAGTAGAGCGACTCTACGATCCTCACTAGCACTCCTATGTACGGTTTCCTGGGATTTACTTTTCTTTCTTCAGAATTAGGAACCTAATCCGAAAATAAAGATGTTTTTAAAATAAATCTGAATTGCGATATTTTCTGACCAAAATTGATTAGAGACCAAATTTGAATTGTCATATGCATATGGTAAATTGACCAACATTTTTGGGGCCTACCAACATTCACATGTCATAACATGTCATATTGCATGTAGACATGATATGAGTAGGACTCGGAAATAGTCTCGAGATAGGATCATATAGAATTAAATAATAAAGTTGTAGATTATAATTATTAGAAAATATTATTACTATCACTAATTATTAATTAAGTTAGGTACTTAATCATGCATTAAATGCATGGGAGTGCTGAGAGGCGGGTCGGGTAATTCTCAGTCTGAGTTGGCTTGCATAACCAGACCGTTGTGATTACGTACGGTGACCCATAGGCCCGTGGGACCCACCGGTCTATATATGTATTGTACATCTTTGCTTGTCGGATTATCCACCGACCCCGTCATTTGGCGGGTTCGGCTATGTCAAAGTGTTTTCTTTTGATCAATACTATATTTTTATTATTCTTAATATGATTTAATTTTCAATCCAAATTTGAGCGATTATGATACTATGTCCTTCAGTGTTTAGTGTGGGCGGCCATATTCGAGACTGGAATTTACTTCGTGATATTATATTATTATATTTATCCGGCTTATTTAGGATCTTGGTATTGTCCGAAGGGCTTTCTCCTTTGGTCCCTGGTTGGTATAGAGAAAGTCGGGATGCGATCCGCTGGCCTTAGTGGGTACAGTGTAGGCTCTCATTTTTTTTATATTTCATTTTGATACTTTTACGGGATGCGATCCTCTGGCCCTTGGTTGGTACAGTGTAGGCTCTCATTTGATTTCGATTTGTTAATTCACGGTAGTTATCTCCTTTTGGCGATATGACAACTGAAGACATACTTATCCGCTTGCTTTTATTTTGTAAGATGAATTACTAGATTTAGCGGACTAGAGTATGTGCCTTTGCACGCTCACTCTGCTAGGGTGTTATCGCCTCGGGAGCCCGACTTGCCCGTTTATGCGGTATTGGCGTCGCATAAACATAAAGTCCTAAGTTCGTAAGTTGGGTCGCTGGTGGCGCCCGCTTAGGCAAGTCCCAAGTTCGTAAGTTGGGATGCTGGTGGCATCCGTTTGGGATAGATCTGGTGATTTACAATCTGGGTATTTATATCGGGTGTTTGATTTTTGTACTTTATATTTTTTATTATATTATTATTTTCATATATTTTCTATTTTGAGTTTAATTATCGTTTCATGTCATTCATGTAGGAGATTTCTCAAACGTGCATAAAATATTATTATATTCACACATAATTATTATATTACATTAAAATACGGTATCGGTATTTGTGTCCAGTCTAGGAAAGAAGATCAAATTTTAAGGCTGGATCTAAATTCATAATGAGTAATTTTTAAATTACTCACGTTTCCACGGTGGTTGTGGGATCCAGGTTTATAGGTGCAGGATTGATTTTTGATGAGAGTGCTAGGTGCAGTCCTGCGTGATATTAGAGGTGCTTTGCCGCATCAGCACAGTGAGATAGATAGATGATTAGGACTTATCGGTTATCGGGTTTTGTTTCTTTCTTTGGGTATTTATTTGAGAGATTTTTACTACCCATTCCGATGGAGTTAGCCCCATCGGTATCGGACATTGTACTTTACTGTATATTTTGGACTGTATAATATTTTATATTATTATTATTATTTTGTTTATTCTGAGATTTATCTTATTTTATTCATTTAGTCTTCCATACGTACGTCTCGTCGTGCGTACGTGACGGGATTAATCACCCCTAATCCATTTTAATTATTCTGGGTGTGACAACTATCTTGGGTGTTCTTTATAATTTCAGCACTTATATTCTTTTAGTCTCATAATCAAAATCTTTAAAAAATTATATTTTTTGTGTTGCATTATTTTACATCAATTGATATTTTTGACAATTGATATTTGGTTGAACACTTAAGACATATTTTCACATATTTATATACAACACTCAACTTACTTTTGTGTATCATTATTTGACCTTCTTTAAGTTGATTCTTGTGCAAATTGTTAGTAACAATAGTACTTAACCAACACCGGTCTTTACCTACCTTGACCAAAATAGTACAAAAGTGTCATTTTGATAAATACTATCTATCTTTATAATAAAACATCAATTTAGAACAACTTTTATTTCTAAAACTTTTTTATTTGACGTTTAAATTTTAAATGACTTTGACTAAAGAGTCAAAACTATAATAATGAACAGTTAAGAGTAATTAGCGTATTTGAACACTCAAATCTTTATATTTTATGTCAAAATTTATAGTTAGGTCCTATATACCATGATGAACAAGAATTTGAAATAAAATGGATATATAAAATTCATAGATTTGTACAATTTTTTTTTCTTTATGACAGCCAGGGGTGAACAAGGAATTCAAACAAATTTATATTCATATAGAAGGCAATATTTAGAACAACTTTCTTTTATATAATTTTTTATTTAAGGATTTTTTTAATTGAGTTTCTGAACTGTTTTGGTTTAACAGTATAAAAAATCTAGAGAAATTCGAAAATAAAAAGAAAAAGTTCATTTTTGCAGATTCTGAGTTTGAACAGTTCACAGAAAATTTTCAGAAATTCTAGAAAATATAAAACTTCGTAAACAAATTTATTTTGATGTTTTCTAGATGTTATATAAATTTGAAACCATTTGGAACAGTGTATACTTATTTTCTGAATTTAATGTTTTTTCAAAGTTGCCTTTGACTATGACTATACCAGTGAAATCTTTTTATGCGAATTTAATTATAAAACACTGATGAAACTGTGTTATTAACTTATTTACATCACAAGTTTTGAAAATGATTTTTGCGAAAGGATCCAAAAATTGATAGTTTACTGAGTAGAAATCAATTCCAAGATTGATAGTTTATTGACTCTCAGGTGCATCCCCAGATTAACCCTTCAAGAAAGATTAGCTTAAAACTCTGTCAAAATATATTTAGATTAAAAACTCTTCAAAATAAAAATTTCCCCTGATATATTTTCTAATAAATTTGTGTAAAAAATTAATATATCATTCACACGTTTTTTTTTACAAAAAATCACAAAACAGGACAACTGAACTTGATTTCTTCTCTGCTAAAACAAAAACCAGTAAAGAAAATTATGTTTTTCGTAAAAACGATACTAAGATATTATTTTATATTCATATTTTATATATTAAACAAAACTTAAGTTTACAATTTCAAAGAAAAATACTATGTTTAAGGCCTTCAAATTGATTGATTAGTAAAGACAGTTCTTTCCCTAAATTAACCCTTTAACAAATTCATAGATACAGAGGTGATGAGGTTAATGTCTACAAGAATGAAGGTATGTATGCTTATCTTATAAATAATTTGAATAATTATATAGTTGATTGTATATTTAACTTTTGTTCGTACGGTATAGCTTTAGTAATATTTATTTTCCGAATAAAAATGATTCATATACACAATATATGAATCATATATATTTTGGTGAGCTTAACCAACATTTATCATTAATTTTTCTTTTACATTACTAGCAGATACGTGAAGATTATCAAATGTCACACATTACAAGTATATTTTTTAATATATGCGCAAAGGTCCCAACCGTGCACAAGTACATGCTACTGGTTCAACAAATGACCTCGATGACATCGGTGAATAACTTTACATAGTATTTTTTTTATTATTGTAATCCTTGTTATGTTTGCTATTGTATAATTTCTAGATTTTATTATGTAATATTAATTTATCATGTTATTGTGTGATGAATTTTATATATAAAAGACAGAATAAAAGGATATCGCCGTTTAGTGCGGATTTTTTTACTTTATGCATTTACTCGTATTTTCATATAGTTATTGTAAATGACAATGATGTATATGATTTGAAAAATATTGCTTGACAATAGAACCACATGAGACTTCATTATTTTTTCTTAAAGAAACTATTATCTTTTGAACAAATTTGTAATTGTTATAAAATTAATGATAGATGTTTCACCTCCTCCACCTCCTCTCATTCCTCCACCTCCTTCCATAATGATAAAAGTTTTTCATTCTCTTCACTTTATCTTTAATTCTAGATTTAATTTTGTATTAATTTTCTCTTTTATTACATGATGTTTCTCTAACCTATAAATAGAGTCTTGTATGTTGTTGATGGTGATATAGATCTCTAGATGAGATAATATAGAAATAAGATTTTAGTCTCTCACAACTTTTATCTTCTATCTTTATTTTATAATACGTTATCAGCACGACTTCGCTCTAATCGAGTTGTGACGGAAGTTTGTTTTATAGTAGAAGCACGAGATCGACATAATCAGATTATCGTAAGATTGTCTCTAAAAAGAGGTACACTTTATATTATATTTTATCATTTTACCATTAATTATAATATTTATTTTCTTGATGAAATTATTCTTATATTGGATAAGACTAATATTTTCATTCCCCGAAGAGAATGCTAAAATAAGTAAATACCAGAAATATTTTATTTATTTATTGAATAACTAGAAGTTATTGATACTTTTAATGGCTAGAAGTCATTGTATTTGATAATTAGAAGTTTTATCAAAATGAGTTACAATTGATAACCCGAAGTTATCGATATACTTAATAACCAAAAGTTATTATTTTATTCAACTAAAATGATAACGAGAAGTTATCAATTAGATAAATAAATAAATAAATATAATGTCTCTAATCTTTTTTCTTAATGACCTGAAATTATTAATATTTTTTTCTTTAGTAATTTTCATAAATGGATGTTCGATTAAATTTATTAATATTAGTAGTATTTTTATTTTGTAGTCCTTATGGCAAATCTTACTAAACTTAAATTCGTTGCCCTTGATATATCGGGCAAGAACTATCTCTCATGGACTCTCGATGCTGAGATTCATCTTACCGTAAATAATCTTGGAGATACAATAAAAGATGAAAATAAGGTCTCCCCACAGGAGAAAGCCAAAACAATAATATTCCTTCGTCTTCATCTCCATGAGGATTTAAAAATTGATTATTTAACGGTGAAAGATCCGTTAGAATTGTGGAAAAATTTAAAAGAAAGATATGACCATCAAAAATAAGTGCTCCTCCCAAAAGTTCATTATGAATGGATTCATTTAAGGTTGTAAGATTTTAAATCTGTGGGTGAATATAATTCCGCAATGTTTCGCATAACTTCTGAGTTCAAAAATTATGCGGAGAAAAGATTACTGATGAAGACATGTTAGAAAAAATATTTTCCACATTTCATATTTTGAATTTTCTCCTGCAGCAGCAATATCGGGAGCGTGGTTTTAAAAAATATTCAGAATTGATATCATGTCTTCTTGTTGCGGAACAAAATAATGAGTTTCTCATGAAAAATCATCAATAACGGCCCACTGGCTCTAGTCTATTTCCTGAAGCAATGCGACATCATTCCCTGAAGCGAATGCAACATCATTTAAAGGAAATCATGGTCGAGGTCATGGACGTGGTCGCAATAATGTTTGGCGATGTGAATGTCATGATTTCAAATCAAATGGCAACAATGTGGGGAAATATGAAAAGAAAAAGAATTCAACATCTTCTAAAAAGTTTGAAAGTAGTTGTTATAGATGTGATATGACAAACCATTGGTCACACACATGTCGTACTCCTAAACATTTAGTTGAACTTTATCAAGCATCCATCAAGAAAAAGGAAAAAGAAGTAGAAATAAATTTTATTGAAAATGAGTCAAGTGGTTTATTCATGGATACACACCTAGATGTTTCTGATTTCTTTGAAAATGTTGATAAAGAAATAAATATTATGAGCTAAGTTTTTTTTTGGTTTATTTTAGTTCAGTTTTATGTTGTAAGTTTATGTTTCTCATGAATAAAATTAGTTTCTTTAAATTTGATCGTGTATATTTTTTTTTGTTCAAAGGAAAAAATATATGATTGAAGGCTCCAGCAGAGCAATGACAATTATTAGAGATGAATGTCTAGTAGACAGTGGAACAACAAACACAATATTAAAAAGTAAAAAATATTTTTCTCAATTGTCTCCTATAGAGACACATGTTAATATAATTTCTGGTATTAGTAACTTAATTGAAGGCTCTGGAAGAGCTTGTATTTTGTTACCAGAAGGAACAAAATTAATTATAAATGACGCATTATACTCTAGTAAATCCAGAAGAAATTTACTATGTTTTAAAGATATTCGGTGTAATATTTATCATATCGAAACCATGACTGAAAATAACATTGAATGTCTTCAAATTACAACGATTAAATATGTCGGAAGATCATATTGGAAAAGATAAAAGTTTTATCATCTGGACTATATTGTATGAACATAAGTTCAATAGAATCAAATATGGTCAGTAACCAGAAGTTACATGACACGAAAATATTTACTTTGTGGCATGACATGTTAGGTCATCTAGATAATATTATGATGAGGAGAATAATTGAAAGTGCAAATGGGTATCCTCTAAAGGACCTGAAGATTCTATTATCAAAAGATTTATCATGTGCAGCATGCTCTCTTGAAAAATTGATAATTAGGCCATTTAAAAATAAAATTAAAAATGAATCTCCTTTATTTTTAGAGAGAATTCAAGAAGATATTTGTGGGCCTATTTCTCCTCCATGTGGATCATTTAGATATTTTATGGTTTTAATTGATGCATCAACTCGATGGTCATATGTTTGCCTATTAGCTACAAGAAATGTTGCATTTGCTAGGCTATTAGCACAAATAATCCAATTGAGAGCAAATTTTCCGGATTACCAAATTAAGAGTATCCGGCTTGATAATGCGGAGAAATTTACATCCAAGTCTTTTAATGATTATTGTATGTCAATTGGGATTAAGGTAGAACATCCAGTTGCTCATGTACATACACAAAATGGTTTAGCTGAATTATTAATTAAAAGATTACAACTGATTGCTCGACCGTTACTTATGAAATATAATCTACCATATTCTGCATGGGGACATACCTTATTACATGCTGCTGCACTTATTAGATTAAGACCAACTGCATCTCATAAATTTTCTCAATTACAATTGGTCTCTGGAAGAGAACCAAACTTGTCCCATCTTAAAAATTTTAGTTGTGCTGTGTATGTTCAATTTCTCCTCCATAATGCACAATGGGACCACAGAGAAGATTAGGAATTTATATTGGTTTTCACTCTCCATCAATTATTAAATATTTAGAACCATTAACTGAAGATATTTTTACAGCTCATTTTGCTGATTGTCAATTTGATGAGACAATATTTTCAATCTTAGGGGGAGAAAAAGAAAAGCTAGAAAAATAAGTAACTTAGAATGCATCATCAATATCTTATCTTGATTCTCGAAGTGGTCAATGTGAACTGGAAGTTCAAAAGATTATACATTTACAAAGAATAGCAAATGAGTTACCAGATGCATTTACAGATACAAAAAGAGTGACTAAATCACATATACCAGCTTTAAATGCACCTGCTCGAATTAAAATAACCCCAGCAGAGGTTACTATACAAAGAAAACGTGGAAGACCAATCAGTTTCAAAGACAAAAATCCATGAAAAATGAAAGAGCAGAATAATGCAGTTGGTGTAACTCCAGCAAAAGTTACCGATAAAATCCCAGAAGAGATTATCAGTAAAATGTCAGAAGAGATTAGAAGTAGAACCCCAGAAGAGATCGTTGATAAAGTTCCAGAAGAAACTCAGGCACTAAATGATTATGAGATATCAATAAATTATGTACAGAATGGTATAATATGGAACCAAAATGAAACACGTGTTGATGAAATTTTTACATATGCTATAGCAATTGAAGTGATAAATGAGGAAGATTATGTGCCAAAAACTCCAGAAGAGTGTATGCACAGAAATGATTGGCCAAAATGGAAAGATGCCCTGAAAACTGAATTAGATTCGCTTAAAAACTGAAATATTTTTGGACCTATAAATCTAACCCCTAAAAATATTAATCTTGTAGGTTACAAGTGGGTTTTTGCAATAAAAAGAAATGAGAAAAATGAGATTGTGAGATATAAAGCAAGGCTGGTGGCACAAAGTTTTACACAAATACCAGGAGTTGATTATGAAGAAACGTATTCACCTGTAGTGGATGCAATAACTCTTCGATTTTTAATCATTCTTACAATCACTGAGAACCTTCAAATGCGTCTCATGGATGTTGTCACAGACTATTTGTATGGATCACTCGATAATGATATCTATATGAAAGTCCCTAAAGGATTAAAAATGCCCGAAGCATTTAAATCAAAATCTCGAGAAATATATTCTATAAAGTTAAAACGATCATTGTATGGACTAAAACAATCGGGTCAAATGTGGTATAATCGACTCAGTGAATATCTCATAAAAGAAGGATATAAATCTAATATAATTAGTCCATGTGTTTTTATTAAGCGATCAATCTCGAGTTTTATAATTATTGCAGTATATGTTGATGAACTGAATACCATTGGGTCTCCTGAAGAGATCGAAAAGACTACAAAATTATTAAAGAATGAATTTGAAATGAAAGATCTTGGTGTAACAAAGTTGTGTCTCGGCCTACAGATCGAGCATTTGCATAATGGTATATTTGTCCATCAATCAAACTACATCCAGAAGATGTTGAAACATTTTAATATGGACAAAGCTCATCCTCTAAGTACACCAATGGTTGTCCGATCACTGGATGTGAAAAAAGATCCTTATCGGCCCCAAGAAAATAATGAAAAAGCTCTTGGTCCTGAAGTACCATACTTAAGTGCAATTGGGGCTTTGATGTATCTTGCTAATAATACGAGACATGATATTGTTTTTTCTGTAAATGTATTAGCAAGATATAGTTCTGATCTAACACGCCGATATTGAAACGGAATCAAACATGTATTACGTTACCTTTGTGGGACGCGTGATATGGGACTATTTATCGAAAAAATATAAAGTCTAAACTAGTTGGATATGCAGATGTAGGATATTTATCAGATCCGCATAAAGCTCAGTCACAATCCGGATATGTGTTTACATATGGCGGCACTGCAATTTCATGGCGATCGACAAAGCGAACATTGACAAAACATCATCAAATCATGCTTTGAATTAATTGCTCTTTATGATGCTGGACGGGAATGTGTATGGTTAAGATCCATGATCCAACACATCCAAGAGGAATGCGGTCTCGAGTCAGTCAGAGAAAACCTGACGGTGATATACGAAGATAATACTGTATGCATTGCTCAAATCAAAGAAGGATATATCAAAGGTGACATAACCAAACACATCTCGTCGAAGTTCTTCTCAACACATGATTTACAGACGAATGGTTTGATAAATATTTGTCAAATCAGATCAAGCGATAATTTGGCGGACTTATTCACAAAATCATTGCCAAGAAATATTTTTGGGCAGTTTTCACATAAGATTGACATTCGTCATTTAAAAGATGTACATTAAAATGAAGAGAGTATTATACATGTTGCACTCTTTTTTCCTTCACTAAGTTTTGTCCCATTGGGTTTTCTTAGTAAGGTTTTTAATGAGACAACATAACTGATCCAGAAGTATCAGTTAAATCAAGTTGGTCCTGAAGTATCAAAATTTAATATTTATCCAGTAGTACAATATTAATAGTGTATAATATAAGACAAAACATCTAAGGGAGAGTGTTATAAAATTAATGATAGATGTTTCACCTCCTCCACCTCCTCTCATTCTTCCACCTCCTCCCATAATGATAAAGTTTTTCATTCTCTTCACCTTCTCCTTAATTCTAGATTTAATTTTGTATTAATTTTCTCTTTTATTACATGATGTTTATCTAGCCTATAAATAGAGGTTTGTATGTTGTTGATGGTGATATAGATCTCTAGATGAGATAATATAGAAATAAGATTTTAGCCTCTCACAATTTTTGTCTTCTATCTTTATTTTATAACAGTAATTTATATTTTCATAATTTTTAAGAGTTTTTATTATATTTAATTATTTATTTAGAAATTAAAATATCATCTATAAGAACAAGGATAATTAATACAATCATCGACTTATTTTTTCCTTGATTTAATTTCTAAAAATTGCTCATAGATATCGTAAAAATTCAAAAAAAGCTTGCTTGTTGAAAAAGGATCCGCGTGTAAGAGCGGGTCCATGTACTAGTTATATATAATGTGTGAAATTCGATCTCAATTAATCACCTCTCTTTTCTAATAGTGTGAAATGAATCTAGATTAACCATGGGTGAAATGAAAATATTAACAAAATATTCAATGTTTGTATGTCATTTTCAGAAAATTAAAAACAATACCTTAGAAGACTTAGAATATCCCAAATTTTTATAACCCATAAGATTTTCATATGAAAAATTTAATGAGCGTGATAAAATAAAATTTAGAGATGATTTATTATATTTTTAAATTAAGCTCATGTTATTTTTAGTCCATAATTCACTAAAAATAAAAATATATAATTATTTTTAAAAGTATGAGAATTCTGCACAACGAACGTGTTTATATAAATGCAAGTTTTAAGTCTTAACAGAATGTAGTTGATCTTATTAGTTCAAAAAATTCGGGAAAAGATCCTTGGTCCTCAAAATATGCATAACTACCATATTAAGTTCATTATATTGATAATACCTCTTCTAAAAAGATTTCACCAAACATAATCCACAATAACAACTACTTAATTACCAAAAATTCCATGACTAGCGATGAATTTCATTTTTTTTTCTGTTACTTCAAAAGAGTATTTATGCTAAGCTAAACATTCATTTTTATGCTAAGCTAAATTCCATGCTAAGCTAAACATCCATTCTAGTTGCAATAAAAACAAGCATCGACTCTAATTTTGGATCAAGAATTGGCTTGTATTTTTCTTTTAGTTTTGATATTTTTTGCTTCTGTAGTTGCTTGAATTTAAATTGTGCTTAGACTTGTTAACATCTATTCAAATTCCATGATTATCCTTATCAAATAATTAACCTTTTCATGTTTCTTTTTGTGTTGTATACCATTTGGTTCCCATAGTATGGAAATTCATATTCGAGGTCATCAGTGTTTTACTTTCCATTGTGTTGCCAACTCATATTTATTAACTCAATTTTACTGTGTTGTTAATGAAAAAATCTTTTTATTTTTGCTTTTATTATCTTTGTTTTATTTTCTATTCTTTTTGTATGTTGCATCAAGTTCATCTCACAAGCCGCCTTCTGAAACGATATCGATTTTTTAATTATTATCATTCAACATATTGTAAAGTTATATTACTTTTACAAATTTGTGGTATCATATTTATTTAGTTCAAAAGCAAATTAAAATGAAAATATGAAATAATGAATCCGCTGCAATGCACATGTAGATCGTTAGTTACTTTAAATGACAAGAGAAAAAATTATGTAACCATTAATTCAATTAGATGAATGAATTTAAACACAATTAATAATAGAAAAATATTAATAATGTGACATGTATGAGAGGATTAGAAACTTAACTCTTTTTATGAAATATAATTTACGGCTATCTCAGTTGTTAAAAATATACACTAGTCACCAAAAATTAGCAAAAATAATTACTTTATATATATAAAAATATATTTGTGGTGCCCAAGCTTCTAAATATACTTATATCCATTGTTGAAAAAGATGTGGACACCGGAATTACTCCTCTCTTTGCCAGTAAAGAAGCATAATTATGTTACAGTACTACAATTTTTAGTAGCAAAACTAATTATGGGTTTTTTCCCAGAAATATAAAGATCAATTGCGCTAGTCTATTATTGCACTTCCCAAAATTAGATGCTATTTTCTACTTTTTAACCGGCTCTCACTTTAGCACCCGAGGTTTCAATTATATATATACATAGTTAATTTACGTCTGTACTTGAACTTTGATATGGAGAGCATGAACATAACAATGGCCACGGGCGCATACCCCGCTTTACTTGTGAAAAATGACTACGGCGTTTGTCAGCAGAAACTAATACTGAAGGCAAGCGTTCCAGGAATATTGTCATCTCCCAAGGAACACATCGCCTTTCAAATTTTTCATCCACTAGATCATGTAAGATTTCTTTTGGAGTTAACCCATTACAGGGTGAGTAGAAGCACAGTGTTGCTGCCATTTTTCTCACCTGCTAAAGACAAGCCGATTATGCAAAGGTGGTTTTGTTTCACCTCTGAACGTGCTGTGGGCTGGGTGAAATGGAACAAAAATTATTGTACACGTCCATGGTTGGATTCTCCGAGACTTTACTGTCCTCTCATTCCACCAATTCCGTGCATTCAGGAGACACCCAACGGTGATATGACCAAATTTCCAGTTCTGCCTGTTAGTGATGACATGAAACCAAATTCAGAACATAAAATATCGAGCAGCCAAATGTCAGAAAATTTGTTGAATATGGTTGAAGGTGAATTTCCACGTGGTGAGAAGATTGATGATGACAATCCTACTAGCAGTGAACATGACTTGGCGAAACAACTGCCAGATGATCCGTTTGGAATGGATTTTGATCAGGAAAAGCCTATTCAATGCAGCAACAGTTTTTCTATCTTGTATGATCTTGAATGTTGAGTGTTGATCTACTAGAAATATTGTATTACACTAATCGAGATTAGTATTTTATTTTTTTTTACTAAGGTATACTGAGAAATGTTGAATGAATTGGATGGTAGTCTCCTTGCTGAATATTGACGTGGTTCAGAATTTGTAAATACTAATTGTGTCCACTTAAATCTCATAAATCTTTTACTCCTAAATGCGCATCCCCCAGCCCCCCAGAGTGGAAATTTTCTTTGGCTGCTTCCAAAAATAGGCATAAAGTCTATGTATGCTCTTCTAAAATCCTGAAATAACATATTCCCCTTCAAAATTCATAATATAATATTTACTCTTTAAATTATCATTCTTTCCCCAATATAATTTTATAATTTTTAATGCATAAAGAAGGTTCAACTTTTATATTTTTCAAGTATGTCACATCATCATTTTTTTCATGATTGATTTTATTTTAATCCTTTAATATTTTTGAATCCAAAATTTCATATAAATTAATTTCTCTCTTCTCATTTAAAATAATGTATGTAATATATTTAAGCTAAAACTTAACTCTTAAAATGATTCAATGTTTTTATATGATCATTTATAAATTATTATATATTTATTTATATTATTTATTATTATAATTATCATTATTATTTAGCATTTAAAAATATTATGTTCAAATTTTTTTTAATGTGAAAATTTATTAAATATATTTAAAAAAAATTATATTGTTTAATTATTTATTTGAGGACTATATTATCGGGATGAATCCTCAATTACAGCTCTAGTATATGCAATTTAAACTTCTCAACCAAAAATTTATAATATTAACCGACCAATTATAGAGCATTATGACCTTTAATTTGCTCTCCTGTTGGGCCAAGTAAATAATTTGAACACCTTTCATCAGAATAAAAATGAGCATTAAATAAACATAAATTACTAGGACTCGACTTTTGCTGCAATTAATTGTGCTTGTTTACCAATTATATATAATGTGTTAAATTCGGTCTTCCTACCCATACCAAAAGTTCTAAAAAAAATCATTTGTCAACAATTCTAAGAAATTAGAAAGCTGTTAAATTCGGTCTCACTTAACCACCTCTCTTTTCTAATAGTATGAAATGAATCTAAATTAACCATCGGTGAGAAATGAACGGTCCGAATAATTCTGATTCATTGTAAAATAAGCCATAGAATAATTGTCGGTTCTGGGCTCCCAACATCTGTTTCCTCTAAAATTAAAATTTTGTTGAGTAAATGCCCATAACTCTTTGCCTATTAATTTCTTTACAAAAAGAGAGCATATATATATATATATATATATATATATATATATGCACCTTTTATACGGAACCGTTCATTGTACAACACTCTTAATTTATAAAAATATTTATATTTAGCACTAATTCTATTATAAAAAATATTATATTTTTACTTATATATAATTTATATCTAAATTATCACAAAGACTCATATATTTTTAAATAAAATTATTTATTTAATAAAAGATAATGTACAAAATTTAATAATTTTTCTTTTCCTATTAAGGTTGTACAAGTGTCATTTTTTTAAATAAAATTTAATAATAGTTGGAACTTAATCTATAAGATATACAATTTATTTTTCTAGACCTATAAACGCGTGATAAAAATAGCAAATGAAATAAAAAAAATTGATTAAAATCTAGACCATTTTTTATAATATGAATCAAACTTAAACATAAATTGAAATATAAATATCTTGATCATTATATATTATTTAATAATAATGATGAACAAATCCAGTTCATGCTTTTTTTCATAAAATTTAATTATTATTTAATAATACAATATTTGTTGATAGATGGTTTTCATTTTTCACAAAACTTAAAAAGTTCATTGTTATTTTATTTGATTGATAATTTTTTTGGATCTATTAATACATGATAAAAAATAGAAAAAAAATGACATTGATCAAAATTTAACCATTAGTTATTAAATATTAATATGCACCATCTGACTAAGGGCATTTTAGTCATTAACATAGCTGAAATAATGGACAAATTCAATACATATAGATAGAATTAAAATAGATGAAAATTTCACGTGCTAAAAAAATGATGAAACTCAACTAGCAAAAGATGCAATGAATTGGAGCACTCAATTCTATTACATCAAATACAATTAACTAACAAAAATTTAGAGGAGGCTGTGGCAATAATGCCAAAAAAAAATGGCATTATCAAAAAGAATACAAGAAAAGAATTGTGTTTTGATTCAAATGCTTTCACGTAAACAAAACACAGAATCTCGTTTCCAAAATTGCATTTAACAATCTAGTGTGATTTCCAAATTTTACCCGTCTCCCACGGAATTGGGATTTAAATATATCCTGTCAGAGGTAAAATTAAAGCATTGTTAGTCAATATATTACGATGTTTAGGATTTAAAATGAAACAAGGATTATCCTGCTGATTTGTGTATTCTTATGGACTATAGTTGTTTCGGTAGACAGGCTAATTGGGGTTGCACCTGCACCCAGTTGCACAATATAGGGTTCACTTAGTAAATCACTACAACATCCAAATTAGCACACTAGCTTTTACACAGTAACAGGGAAAATTGTGTAAGAAGTCACAGGCAGTATAATTTAGCATCATTTGATATGTGATTTTGCAAGGAACTAATAATAAAATTAGCATGATAGATACTAATTTTTATTCAGGAAAGTTTGACTTTTCTTTTATTCTTTTGTAAGATGCATTGAAAAGATAAGCTTTTTCAGAGAAAATAAAAAAAAATAACCAGGAAATATATTTTGCTGACCTTTTAATTGGTACAGAACCCAACTGGCAATTATAGTCATGATTCCAATTCATTGTCTAGGGACTCAAATTCTTCGATGATTACATACTTTGGGTCTCCATTTGAGGAGAGTGGAATATGTTCTTCACTTTCTGCTGATTGACCTGTTTTCAATTTCTCATACCTAAATTCAGAACAACAGAACAAAGAATTAGAATAAGCATACAGAATCACAGAAAAGAAAGGAAAACATTGTTTTGTGTATGCATGTACTTGAGAACCAAGCATCATATCCACGAGATAAGAATATTGTAAGTCTGTCACAAAATGACAAATTTAACCCAATTAATAGAGACTATTTGTTTCCTTTGGACATAAACAAACTCAAAACAAGTAAATTAATACTTGGGTTCTATACTCCGATGTATTTTGCAAATTTTAAAGCATGGTAGCTAGAAGTGTGCATACTTTAAATGAAAATTTTTGCTCTTCTCACAAATAACTTAATTTTGGGTTTCCATTTGCAACAAAAGGAAAATACAAAATACAAGATAATAGAAATATAGTATGATATGTTAGTGACATACTTGTACCAGTTGAATAAACTGACACCAACCATAATAGTAACGAGCCCCGCTCCTTTTAGAGGCGCGAACTTGTCATGGAAGTAAAGCACAGCAACCTGACACGATAAGGCAGACAACTACATAGATTAGATTTGGGATGTCAATGCATTAGGATAATTATTTTATATTTGCTATTATTTGGATTAGACCCTACTGTAACAAGTCAACTCCTCTATCACTGGGTCACTGGTACTTGTCATAGGCAAACCCCCGAACACCCCCCCCCCCCCCACACACACACACAATTTTTATTAAATTCTACTGTTACTTTTATGTTTTAACAGAACATCAGGGCGCACAGTTAGTTTCTGTTGAATTCCCAGTGAGGAATCTAAGGTTGCTCCATTTTGGAGAAATAAGCCCTGTATTCATTTTTTACAGGTCAGCCTCACTAAGAATTTTAGTTGCAAGCCCACTGTAACTGAAGTATTTCATCATTTCTGTTCAGTAGGAAGTAAAATGAGTTTGGTGGGACAATGAGCCATTTGCTTGAATCCAACACATAAGAGTGAAAATCCTAGACCATGACTTATTAACCAATAATTCAAGCTTAGATAGTTGGGTCAGGTCAGAGTTGAAACCTCTGGAGATGTGCACCTATACAACTTCAGACCTTTTAAAATGACTTCTGTTCAGCATAGGCTTTCACTTTAGTACTCATCGAGCAACCAACGCATTAATAGAACCCCAGACAACTCACAATATACATGGAAAATGGAAAACAAAATTTACCACAATAGTGACAGCTTCCTTTACCACTCCAGCTATTGTGACAGTTATTGCACTAGTTACTGAAACCAGAACATACTCTATCAATACCTGATTGAAAAAAAAGAAAAAGAAAAAGAAAAAGAAGAAACAAATAGGATAATAGCTAATGAAATAAAACAAATGAATACGGAGAAACACAAATTTACCAACTAAACACTATAGGAATTTTATGTATACAAATTGCCATTTGCATTAATGTTCATTTAACTTTCTTCAGTGCAAATATAATTGAAATTACTTCTATCTTTATTTTCAGACAAATTAAAAAAAATGTTTTAACATGCCCATGCTTAAGAACATAATTAAGTTGGCATCTGATTTTTGTTCCCAGTTGGATTTATTTATATTTCTACTGATTTGTATGAAAAGGAAAGAATGACTTGGTATTTACCATGAAAAAGGCTAATGTGCCTCCTATGAGCATCAATAAACAGCTCCTTGCAATGTGCCAGGGATTATCAAAATATATATTTGTATCAAATCTGTCCCATGGATCCATTAAAAGAGACCCTATAAATGTAGCCACTGCCATTATTGGTGTTACATAGCTCATTAGTGTGATTGGATCCTTTAAACCTATAATATACAAAAAAAAAGGGAAAATTGTTTTTTTGCCACTGCAAAGTTTGAAATTTAGGTTTTTGCCACTGCAAACTTTCAATTGATAAATATGCCATTACAAAATAGATTTATTCTGATATTTGCCATTATGTATATTAAATCATAATTAAAAAAATAATTTTTTTCTTAATACCAATTATACCCTGTCCCTCTGTTTTTGACGGAAAAAAAAACCTACGACTTTTAATTGATAAAAATCACCAAGACTTTCAATTGACGGAAAAAAAATTCACCAAGATAAATCACGTAGGAGAAATCGTGTGGAGCAAAGTCGCAGGGAATTTGGTTCGGCGGAAATTAGGGTTTCGCCAGAATCGCCAAAGCTTCTTTTGTCCGAATCGCGTGGAGCAAAGTCGTAGGGTTTTTTTTTCCGTCAAAAACAGAGGGACAGGAAGGGTATAATTGGTATTAAGAAAAAAAATTATTTTTTTAATTATGATTAAATATACATAATGGCAAATATCAGAATAAATCTATTTTGTAATGGCATATTTATCAATTGAAAGTTTGCAGTGGCAAAAACCTAAATTTTTAACTTTGCAGTGGCAAAAAAACAATTTTCCCAAAAAAAAAAGGAGTCAGCAAACAAAAATTATTGGAACTCCTTAAATTTAAATGATCAGCTTGCAAAATGCAAGTTTTAAAAAGTTATAAACAAAACTCAAGGATTAGGATATTGGAAAACCATTTGCAAGCTTACTTGCACCATTAACAATTGGACCATATGATTAGAATATTGGAGAACCGTTTTCAGTTGAATTGTTAACAATTTTACCCATAATAAATCTTACTGAACCTTTTTCTCACTTACAAACTGAAAGAAAGCCATGTCATATGAGATGTTCAGAGGCAATTTATGGAGTTAAAATTTTATTGGGGTGAGATTTCTTTTAATGATGCATTCAGATTTGCAAATAGCCCGCAAATGCAAGGTGTCCAGTACAAATGCAAACCGTTAGGAATAAATGTTAAATTTTCAAAATTGTTGTTTTTCCATGCAGATTTAGCAGAAGTCAGATACAATGTGAGCTTTAATGTAGGAAAACTAGACAGATTTTAGTAAGAACAAAAAAAGAAAAGTACAGTTTGCTTGTCACAGTAAAAACAGACTAAATGGGACTAAGATAGATATTGCATGTACTCACCATATGCTTCTTTCTTCAAATCAAGTTTGACATCAAGCAAAACAGCAGAGTTTTTACGAAAGGAAAAAGGAAAAAGAAAACAGTAAATTAGGAAACAGAAAACAAAGTCAAGCAAACATCTTTTTGCGCGTTCTACACTCAAATTTTCTTAATACATATTAAAGGGAAAAAATAAATACATCTATATCACGATATGGCAATGTTTATTTAAATTGTTCTCTTTCTATATTTTTTTGCACCACATACAAAAGCTGAGAATCTGTTTATAATTGTCTCCGTCAAAAATAAAATAAAATAAAATAAATTTTAAAACATACTTGCAAAAGAATCTGAGTCATAGACCATCTAAAGCCTGACATGACAGCAGCCATCATAACAAAAACAAATCCCCAGAATTCAAATTCTGTCTCTTTAGCAACTAAACATAAAGGAACAAAAGAAGATACATAAGTATATAATGTGTTCCAATTAGATTTTCATGATTATTCACATCAATCTAATAAGTCGGTGTGAAAAAAAAAGAAAAAAAAAAGTTACCTGTTAACAACACTCCCAAAGAAATTATTACTATAATCCCCATTAGCTTGACACTCGGGCTTTCCAATCTTTATCAAAAAGACAACAATAATCGCAATCATAATACTTTTAAGATAAAGTAGATAGATACATGGTATAAGTGAGTTAAATGTAATATGTTATACAAAAGTCTCTAATAATTCAAAGTCCACTGATGCTACCTGAATGCAAAAGCAAATAGCAGTAAAAAAATTGGAGAAGCTGATTTACACTGAAACAAAAGAAAGAAACAGAAGAAAAATACAACAGTTAAGAAAGATGATATTAGGTATATACTTTGAAAAGATGAAAAAGAAGAGAGCAATGTATCATTTCATAATTTGAACCCCTAGAGTATGTCTGAAGAGTTTTTTTCTTTTTTTTTTCTTATGTTGTCTTCAAAAAGGAACTAGTTATCCGCATTTTCTGGAGAAGGTGTCACAAGGGTAAATATGATTTCTTCAAATATAAAATGTAAAAAAGAAAAGAACAAACCATGGTTGCGAAAGTAACAGAAATAAAAACAAGAGATGCATTGCTAAGATTTATATCCAATGCTGTCCCTAGAGCTGTCGGCACAACTACAAAGGGAGAAAAGACAAAAGAATAGATAAGACACTTTGATGATTAGGTTGCCAAAATAAAGTTACATGTAAGAAGATAACTTGTTGTGAAGGTGCTGACGAATGATAGGTAACTTATTTTGCTAACACATAAAGAACACAATAAAAGAACAAAGAAATTTTTAGATGACGACATGCAATCTGAAACTAGCCTGAGGCTAACAATTCAATCAAGTAAGAATAGTTGACTCTTGGATTTCCATCCATAGTTATCTCTCCCTCTGGCAGAATCACAAAGGTGGCTAATAAGTTGGTATAATTATAGATAAATTGACAAGGGCCATATATATCAATGCAGCTAGCAATTAGCATTCTCCTATCCTTCCCGTCTCCTTTATACTCTATCACCCCTCTGTTCTTTCTTCTCACCTAGTCAGCTCTCTAATCTACATTTCTTTGGCAACATTCAGGACCTCATTTGCTCTTTCCTCTCTCTCTCTCTCCATATGAGTGACCTTGTGTATAATGGTTAGTTTTGGTGTAGTGAGTCAATAGAGTTTCTAAAACCACAACATGTAGTGGGTCACATAGCAACACTGTTTCTGAACTTTCTCAAAATAAATAAATAATTTGTGAATGTGGCTGCTCATTGTCTGAGCCAGTTAAATATGAATTTCTGTAGTACTGCTTCTGTGGTGGGTTGAAGGGTGCTTGAAAAAGGCCGAGTTTTGAGTCAATACAATGTAATAAGGCATTTTTCTAGCAAGGGATTTTTCTCCAGTTGGAGAGATGCTGCACCTTAGTTTCAATAATTTTCTTTTATATTATTCAATTTTTTCTTCTACTTGTGATTATTTTTTAATATAAATAAATTGCAGGCAATTTACCTACTAACTTAAATTTATGACTCATATAACCCCAAGGAAATATGAACCAGAAGACTTATAGATCCAAACCACAAAAGAATTAATGCATAGAGTTGATAAAACAGATATGTACCTCTGATGAAATAATCTTTCCATGACATGATTAAATTAGAATTATCTTTTCTGGATTGAATGAAAACAATTATCTTGGACAAAACTGCTTGCAATGTAAAATGAAATGTGTTCATGAGCAATGGCGCTGGAAATTTTCCCAGTTTGTCCCCTAAAAGTGTTTTATTATACCTACACCATGAAGATAAAAAGAAATAAATTAAACCAGGGATCGATTAGGAGGAAGAATTAGGATGCTTTAACTTGAAAACTGATGACCACAATTAAGTTATACATGTTTCAAATATGACAGAAGACGAATAGAGTGGTTTCAATATGTCGGTACCAGTTTATACTGGAAGGACTCAACATTATCTGGGTTTATTTATTCATTCCTTTTGCTTCAATTGGAACAGATCTATCATGGGTAGCCTTTAGACTAACCATATTACTGTACCAGTTAGACTAAGTACCAACAGAAGAGCACATTAATTATACCGGTACTAGCCGGTTCTCCTAAAAATTAAAACACACTAATAGCTAATGTAGAGATATCCACCGAAATAGTGGAGCAAAAAGAGAAACATAGACAGAGAGAAAGACTCACAGTGTCAAACAAGTGCTAAACGTGTACCAAACAAAAATATAAAAAATCGTTTTGAACAACACCACTGGATCAACAGATCCATGGATAGATTGCTGCTCCAGCATCTCCAGCTTAGTCATGGATTGGCTGGATCGCATTCCTCCATTCTCGACATCGAACGGAGAGATTGAAACATCTCCATTGGAGTGCGCCATGCTCCTCTGTCTGAAGCTCCGAGATCTGGGCGACGCGTCTCCATTCATCATCGAAGAAGATGATATCTCCACCGTCCGATCGGCGGTCGGAGGTGACGGGTCGATAGAGGTGGTGGGAGAATCATTTGCCATGGTGCGGGAATTGGGAATTTGAAAAGGAGAGATTGCGTGATTCGTAATACTGTACGGTTGGTTCGTGGGATCAAAAAGAGTTTGTAAAATTCCTTTCCTTTTTTCTTTTTGTTTGGGGGTTGCTGTCGCGGGAGAGGGAAGGAAGGGGAAGTGATGAGGATTGAGGAGAGAGAATTGTTTGCCATTAGTCCAACAAAAGAAAAGAAAGATATTTATTATTTAGAATCAGACAAAAGGAGTCAGTACAAGCAGCTGGTAGTCTCCAATCAAACTCAGGCGATGGCACAGAGCACTGCAGTGCACGTTGGTGCGAACTTTTTCTGGTGCCTCTCTCCTACCTTACAATGTGATTTCTTTATTTAATAATTTAATTAATCAAATTATTAATAATAAAATTAAAAAAATTATAATTTGAATATTAAGAATGACAAAATGACAATAACACTTTACAAATATATCAATGAGACTATCGTGTTCGTACAAAAATATCACTGTGAATGATGTTTTTAATTTTTATTAGTGCCAATATTCAAAAGTCATATAGTTGCATTTGCAAGTTTATTTATCTGACGTATTTTTTTCTAAAAATGATTAAAAAAATAAAAGCAAAAAAGAAAGTCATTATTTTCAGTAACGTCATTGTAGAACGTCATTGTTATTGATGCACTATTATTTTTGATATTAAAATTATATTTTTTTAAATCTTATTTTTAATTTAAAAAATCACGGTATCTTACCTACTACGGTAATACCTGATCTAGGTTAATTCCATTATATCAAATTCTAGGAGAACAACGAGAGACTAAACAACTGTAAGTACCGGAATTGTATTTCCCGTTATAGAATTCGCGGGAATTGAATTCTGTCATGTAAGTCTTAGGGCCTTCTTGCACGATGGAATCGAGTTTTCCGGGCTTTACTGATCAGATTGTAGCAGGAACTGTTCCGAGTAGTTGCCATTGTCAACATAGAGGTAATAATGTAAGAGTGGGGAATCACAATGAGTTATTTTAATAATTTTGACAATGAATTTCTAAATAAATATAAAAAAAATTTAAAAATAAAAAATAAATTATAGATATGTTGTTCTACTTTTAAATTGATGGTTATTAAAATTTCATGCGATTTCATTATCGTTTGATAATCCATCAAAACCCGTTAAATTGAAACCGTTATAAATTACATGAAAATTTGATAGTCTTTGATGGACTATCAAACGATAATGAAATTGCATGAAATTTGAATGACCATCAATCTAAATGTAGAAAAACACATCTATAAAAAAAATTTCATTTTTAAGATTTTTTTAGAGGATCATTGTCAAGGTTGTCAAAATAACCCATTGTCAACCTATCCCTTCTCATAATATAATAACATAAATCAATGTGGAAAGCTTTTTTAAGTATAAACGATATTCATGTTATGAGAATTGGCTGCGGAGGGAGGGGTTCCTTGCACTAACTATATAATTTTCAAATAAAATTTTAGTAATATATATATATATATATATATATATATATATATATATATATATATATATATATATGAGTTAGGCTATGATGCTACGCGTAGTTAATGATCAAATTTGCTACGGACTAAAAAATATAATTAAATCATATCCAAATCTTGATTTATGGGTCTCAACAAATTCTTTATATTAAAATATGATGGAATATAAAAAATTTCTATTTTTTAAATTTTATAAGTATTATTTTTGAATTTTTAAAAATGATCTAGAAAATATATATTATTTCATTAATATTATTGAATCATTTTTAAAAAATCTAAAATTAATACATAAAAAAAATTAAAAATATAAATTATTTATATCCCATCATATTTTTATATATAAATTTTATTGAGATCCATAAATCAAGATTTAGAGATGATTTACCTATATTTATAGTCCGTAGCAAATTTGATTCATTAACTAGGCGTAGCACCATAGCCTAACTCTATATAGATTGACACTCTATTAAAATTATATGCTAATTTTTGAGTTGTTGATTGTTAAGTTATTATTTTAATCAATTCTAAGTTGATAAGATAAAATATTATAATTTTGTATCTTCTATTTATATTTTTTTTGTTCATAATTATATTAATTGTTTTAATTTTTTTTTAGTCTATGTTAAATTCACCAATCTTTCATTTCAAAAAATATATTCAAAAGTTCTTATTTGATATATTTAATTCACTTCTAATTTTGTGAATTAATTAAGTTGAATTACGATAATTTTATGTCCGAACCAATCTTTTCTTAAATATCTTTCAACCCATCAATATCTTTCGTCTACCAATACACTTGCCAATTAATTATATATTTTTAGTATTTTTATTCAAAAATTTATTTCTAAATCATAAGATTAGTGACATATAAACATATTGAATGAAATTTTAAATTTAATGCAACTGAAATCAATAGTTAGTATGCTTAATAAGGTATGTTGGGAACTATAATTTTTTATTGCATATGAAAATGTGTTAGTAAATTTTTTTTAATTTTGAAGAATTTATTTTTATATGTTTTTTTCTGATGGGAAGAAAATGATTTAATCGGAGAATGGTTCATTTAGAAATAATGATTTTATTCCCAAATGAAAAATAGCAAAATAGATTCTAAAATAATAAGATTTAATTTGCTAACATATTTTTATATGAAGATTAGAGTGAACAATTCAGATCGTTCATTTTTTATTTCAAATTATAGATGTGAATCTAAATCATCAATATCTTCATAGTGGTTCGCGAAACATCATAACACAAGATTGTAATTATTGTTCATAAAGGGAGTGTTTGGCACTCAATGGAATAGAAAAAAATTAGAATAAAATAGCTATTCCGACGAATTAATTTGCCAAACGAATTTTAGACTAAGTAGAAGAGTGCGGAATAGTGTTAATCCGGTATACCAACTTATAGGTGGAATACCGATTAGCTCTTCGGAATAACGATTATTGTTTGATTATATTATATTATATTATTATATTATGATTATGATTAAGATTTAGTATTATTATATTATTATATTATATTTATGATTATAATTTATTATTATATTAATATTATGATTATTATTTATTATTATTATTATCATATTATTATTATTAAATTATTATTATCATTATTGTTATTATATTATCGTTACCATTAGTATTATTATATTATTTATTATTATTATTTTATTATGTTGTATTATATTATTATATGTTGATTATAGTTATGATTAATTTATTATTATATTATTATAATTATAATTATTTTTAATTATTTTTATGATTATGATTATATTATTATTATTATATTATTATGATTATGATTATGATTATATTATTATGATTATGACTATAATTATTATTATCATGATTATGATTATGATTATTATATTATGATTATATTATTAAAATTATGATTACTTATTATTATTATATTATTATAATTATGATTGTAATTATAATTTTTTATTATTATATTACTATATTATGATTATGTTTATATTTTTATTATATTACTACTATAATATTATTATTTATTATGATTATTTTTTATTACTTTATTATTATTTTATTATATTGTATTATATTATTATATATTGATTATAGTTATGATTAATATATTATTATATTATTATAATTATAATTATTTATAATTATTTTTATGATTATGATTATATTTTTATTATTATATTAGTATGATTATGATTATGGTTATATTATTATGATTATGACTATAATTATTATTATCATGATTATGATTATGACTATTATATTATGATTATTTATGATTATTATATTATTATAATTATGATTGTAATTATAATTTTTTTTATTATATTACTATAATTATGTTTATATTTTTATTATATTACTATTATAATATTATTATTTATTATGATTGTTTTTTATTACTTTATTATTATTATTATCTTATTATTATGATTATTATTTTACTATTATTATTATTATTATCATCATCATTATTAGTATCATAATTATTTATATTTTAACTATTCTCGAGTAACAACTGCCAAACGATATTTTCACTCTTCCGAATAGATAAGAATACCACTCTTCCAAAAAAATATTATTCTATCACTCTTTCAAAATTACCACTATTTCAAAGCTATTTCTTGATTTGCCAAACGGACCCAAAGAGTATACAATTTAAAGTGTTTACTTTGTTATATTATTATATTATTTTTTGTAATTACATATTATGATCTCCGCTCCTCCATTTTGAAAATCATGACTCTGTCTCTGGCCTTAGTGATAATGTTCTGGTCACGGGTTTAAAATTCGTATGGAATCTTTACGAATAATTAAAAATTGGTGAACTCTCATTTTTTATCAAGAAACAATATTCGTGATATGTATGGTCGTATGGGTTAGAAACTAGAAAAGGATATTCATGTTCCGACTAGTTGTGGCATTGCACGTAGTGAGAAGAAATTGCAAGGACTTGCTAGTTTTAGGGATAACTTGAGTTCTAAAGAAATTCAACTCTAATTTGTCATGATACGTGCATTCTGCTGATATCCATTTTCACACCGGGTTGTGGTTGGGATCCAGTACTCTTTTTTAGTATTAATATTAACCTAACTCAACTATGATCGATTGTTCAAGTTCATGTCATCAAATATAATAATTAATTGATCCGATCATTTATTTTGTGTTATGAAATTTGCATTCGAAACCAGCTTTGAATTAAAGACCATTCAATCCTATATTTGTTGTAATTATTAAAATGATAAATAAAATTGAGGACAGCACCACATATCCACTTAAATAAACATCAAAGCATGAAGGGTTGACTGGCGACTACAAATAATTTTCGTTTTCCGTATTCAAATACGGAAAACGAAAAGGCCTGTTTTCCGCAAAGGCTTATTTTTCATAAGGGATCGGTTGACAATGGTTTATTTTGATAACTTTGACAATGGTATTTTAAATAAATACAAAAAAATCTTAAAAAAAAATTATCGATGTGTTCTTCTACTTTTTCATTGATGATCATTCAAATTTCATGCAATTTTATTATCGTTTGATAGTCCATCAAAGACCATCAAATTTTCATATAATTTATAACGATTCAAAATTAACAGTTTTTGATAGACTATCAAGCGATAATGAAATTGAATTAAATTTGAATTACCATCAATCGAAAGGTAGAATAACACATCTATAATTTTTTTATTTTTAAGATTTTTTTATATTTATTTAGAGGTCCATTGTTAAGGTTGTCAAAATAACCCATTATCAATGAATCCCACTCTTTCATAAAATCTAGAAACTAATGCCTACAATAAGAAAAAGAGCTGGCATCCCTCCTCTTTCAGAGTACTTCGATTTTCTAATTAAATGAACGCCTATAAAATTGTTTTCACGGATTCTAATTGTCTGCTGTCAATTTGTGCCTAAACAAAACAGACCCTTAAAAGAAAAATAAATCTCAATACATTATAAAATAACAGTTCATAACTAAGAGCTCTTTATAGATAAAAACTCTACTCTTAATAGTGGTGCCAGTATATCTTAATTTTTATTAAACAAAGTCTTTTTTTTTGTCTATATATCTATTTTTATTTGACTTAATAGTCATTTTTCTATTAATATATAAATCTTAATATTCAATTCTCTTAAAAAAATATTAATATATTATAAAGCAATCATTTATAACTAATAATAAATATTTAATATCAACAATTTGAAGTGTTTATATTTACTTAAAAATTTTGATTCTTAATATCATCACTTATAAATCTTTATATCTACCATTCAAATAAATATTAGTAGACCACATAGCAATCATTTAAAATAAAAAAAATAAAAAAATTAACTCTCTATAAACTGTGAACTCTTTATAACCATAGTTTTACTGTTAATAATTGTTAAAATATGTCTCCTGATAACCGCTCTGTAAGTAGTCTTTGACGTTTTAAAATCTGAAGTTTAATGTCTTAACACTTAAATTATAACGTCTTAACACCTAATGCTATAAGCCATATTTGAGCTTTGATATAAAAAAATATATTTGGACGATCTTTGAAATCTTAAAGTTTAAATCTTAAAATCTTAACACTTAAATTAAAAAATCTTAATGTCTAATGCCACAAGACATATTTGAGCTTCAAATGATATAAAAATTTATATTTGAATGGTCTTCAAAGACTTAAAATCTGAAGTTCAAAGTCCTAAATTAAGATCATTTATATTAATACTTGGTATCATTTGTCTTTAAGAATGAAGTACTTATACCTAACAACTATACTCTTACTACTTGATATAATTTATCTTAATAGTTATTAATAGCTTTGAATATAATGGAACATTATAAATAACAAACAAAAATACCCAATGCTTATCGTCATTGTCATGAGTGAGGATTTTATATGTAAGAACGTGATATTATTTTCTCATGTCATCGTATAATTTAAAAAACGAACAAATTAAATTACTTTGAAACTTAACTACAATTTCGAAGTTATATTAGTTTGAGAAATTAATAAGAAAATAAAATTACGTCTTTATAATTAATCATAGAATGCTTTATATCTTAGAATCAAAGTCTTAATATCTACCTCAAAAAACAAAGACTTTGTATGTACTAAGATAATTATAAAATTTTCAAAACAAATCTTAATATGTTCAACTTAAAATCTTATTTAATATCGGATGTACAAAGTTTGAATACATTAAATTTAATGTCTTGATATATGCAAACACAAACTAGTTCTAAAAACTGAAGGCACCAGGTCTTAACTTAAAGTTCGACATCATAATCCTAATATTACAACTCATATTTGAACTTAAAATTTATATTTGAACAATCATCGAGATATGAACAAGTCTTTATATACCTAAGTTATAATGTCTTAAAACCAAAGGTATCAAGTCCTAACACTTAAAATATAATATCTCAATATCTAATATTATACAATTATATTTTAAACTTAAAATATATATTTAGAGGGCTATCAGGATATTAGTAAATCTTTATACATAAACTATAATGTCTTAATAGCGGAGCTACAATATCTTAACATTAAAAATTTGACGTCTTAATACTTAATATTATAAGCCATATTTGATTAGGCGGCTATTAGAATATGAGCAAGAGTTCATGCCTAAATTATAATGTCTTAAAGTTGGAGAAATAAAATTTTAACACTTATAATATAATGACTTAATATCTAATATGCAAATCATATTTGAACTTGAAATTTATATTTAAACGACCATCAAAACATGGACAAGACTTCATATCTAAACTATAATGTCTTGAAACTAGATACTAATAATAAATAGTCTAAAACCACAAGTGACTTATTATCTTTTCATCAAAATCTTAATATGAAAATATATAAGCTTTAATATCAGTTCAGTTAAATCTTAATACCAAATACATTACATCTTAGTATTTGATTTATTTAGACTAATATAATATATACATAAATAATGCAACCATGTGTACATTTATGATTCAGCTCAAAATATAGTTGACTAGTCCAAATTAATAGAAACCAGAAATTGCACTTGCAATATTCAAAAACACATTTTGCAATGGGTTCAGAGCTTGTTTAACGGGTCCAAAGCTGATCAAATATGTAGACTTGATCGTGGAAAATCTATGGTCGAATGAACTTCAGGCGGCTGTAATGTTCCCTCCTTAAATTGGACTTATAATGGAAAAGAAAACAAATCAAGGTCTTTTTAGAAACACAATAATGTGAAAAAAAAAGAAAACCCAAAATAAACAGAATTATCATTTTTTTCAGTGAAGATAAATGAGCATTTGGTATTAATGAGAATGCGTCAGTAAATGTGGTTCAATTTAAGGTTACTTGTTGCATTACAAAAATAAACAAGAAAGTTGGAATTTGCAAAGAGACTAAAACTACATTTAGTAGGTATTTGGATCCAAAACCCTTCACTAACATAAGAACAACCTATATTCTGTATACATTGCAAATAAACTTGTCGACACAGAAACTCCCAATTCAAACACTAAAATCAAAACCAAACAACAAACTAAAATCTAAGCTCTTTCACCACGAATCCTACGAGCAATCTGTATATCCTTGGGCATAATGGTAGCTCTCTTGGCATGAATCGCACAAAGATTCGTATCCTCAAACAACCCGACCAAATATGCCTCAGTAGCCTCTTGCAACGCCGCCACAGCCGAACTCTGAGCCCTGAGATCGATCTTGAAATCCTGAGCGATTTCTATCACCAGCCTCTGAAAGGAAAGCTTCCTGATCAAAAGCTCAGTGCTTTTTTGGTACTTTCTGATCTCACGAAGTGCAATGGTGCCAGGCTTGAAGCGGTGAGGCTTCTTGACTCCCCGTTTCGCCAATGCCGACGCCGACTTGCGGGCTCCTTGGTGGCGTAATAATAAATTGTTAATCTTGGATATACCTGATTTCATTTTTCATGGCTGATGCATACACTATATACTGAATAGCACAACTTTTGATTTCCTATATGCTATTTGTGAGGTTCCTGACTTCTCATTCGACCTTGTTAAAATTTAGACTTAATTTTTTCAATACCCTTCAACTCTTTCTCATTTTCTTATTTCTTCCTCTATTTTTTTTTTATTTCTCCGTTTGCTTTTCTATTTATTCTCTTATTATTATCCATCAAATTAATGACATCTATGATATCATATTAAAACTCCATAATTTAATCTTACTCCATAATTTGCTACAGTAATCACTCCCAGATGCGAATCTTGTAGGATGTCGGATTAATGGGTCTCCCGCCTCCCTTCACCGGGGAGCAAGTTCGTCACCTCGGTGAGTATCGCAGGAGTAAGGGGATCTCAGCGATGGTCTTCCGACACACGCTTGTGAAGCGAATCATTGGATTTACCTATATCCTTTTGGTGCTACTTTTATTTCGGTACCGCACTCTTATCTATATAATTTTCCTTCAATTCATATAAGTTGCGATTCATTTTGCATCTCATAGAGATATTCAAGCTGTGCATCTATTTTATTTCAATTATCATCATTCCTTATCACATGCTGGTATAGTAAATCGGTACAGTAACTATACAAGCAAATCTGTGCAGTAAAGTGGTACAGCCAGTTTGATCCTTATGCAGAAGATTACAAGTATATTCAATAAAATTTTCGGGTCATTGCTGAATCAATTCCTACTTTCTTATGTCTCTCTTCCTGTTGCTATTTGTAGTTATTAATAAATTCAATCGCAAACAGGATTTGTCTTCTGGTTGTAGCTTAAATAAATGGGTTCTTCGTGGGTGCACAAAATGCCTGACAGTGCATGTAGGCCTGCTGTTGAAGAGGCTCCTGTGTCCTATCTAGGGGTGTTAATTATCGATCCGATCCGATCCGATCTGAACCCGATCTGAACCCGACCCGACCCGACATGATCCGAACATAAGTGGGTCGGGTATGAATTTAATTTTTTTTTTAATCCGAATCGGATCGGGTTGGGTTCGGATCAACCCGACCCGACCCGATTAATTATGATTTTTGAAGTAATTTTATGATTTAGTACTAATTAAAGCTTAAATATATACTAATTAAGATTAATTATAAATTAATCAGTATTTAATTGCTTAAAATTATATAAAAATAATTAATAAATATTTAATTATTTTACACGGGTCGAGTCGGGTATGGATTAAGATTTTTTGACCCGAATTTAATCGAGTTGGGTTCGGATCGGATCAAAAATAATAATAAAATAATAATAAAATAATATGACCCGATCCGAACCCGACCTGACCCATTGACACCCTTAGTTCTATCCAACAGAGGAGGCAATAAAATTACTTTGTACTTTGTATCTTCTTTTTTTTGAGAAAAAAAATACATTTGCTAATTCTTCACAATAGAACATTTACATTTGGTGGCAGAGGCGGACCTACGTGGTCCCAGGGGCGAACATTTTCATTACATGGATGCATGATTCTCATGTGGGGGGCCATTCAGGCATGCTTGGGACTTATCAAAGAGCTAAGAGATGTTTTATTGGAAAAAGATGAAAGAAGACATTTTAACACATGTCAGGAGATGTGAGGTTTGCCAATTAAACAAGCATGAGAACAAGCCACCAGCTGGGTTACTGGACCCCATAACTGTGCTAGGAGGAGCATGACAGGTAATATCCATGGACTTCATTTGTGAGCTGCCTTTGAGTGATCATAAGGAGGTGATTATGATTATCATCGATAAGTTCACAAAATATGGTTATTTTATTCCTCTCAGTCACCCATATACAGCAGTGGAGGTAGCAAGGGTGTTTTTGGAACATATTTATAGGTTGCATGGGATGCCTAATAAAATCATAACTGACAGAGATCCAATATTTACTAGTATATTTTGGAAGGAATTGATGAGTAAATTGAATATCAAATTAAACCTTAGCACAGCCTATCACCAACAAACGGATGGTCAAACTGAGAGATTAAATCAATGCTTGGAACAGTATCTTAGATGCGTGATTATAGTCTCCAAGACAGTGGGTTAAATGGTTGCATTTGGCTGAACTGTGGTATAATTCCAATCATCACACAGCTATACAAATGAGTTCATTTAAAGCATTATATGGGTATGAGCCACCTAACATCTCATTGGGGTCAGTTCCTGGCAGTCATGTAGAGGCAGTAGATGAGGTTCTGAGAGAAAGACATGCCCTAATACAACAACTAAAGATACAGTTACACCAGGCCCAGAACAGAATGAAGGTTTATGCTGACAGGAAAAGATCAGAAAGGCATTTCAGTGTGGGGGCATGGGTATATTTGAAATTGCAGCCTTATAGGCAGGTATCAGTGCAAAGGAAACATAACAAGCTAAGTGCCAACTATTACAGGCCATTTGAGCTGATTGAAAGAATTGGGAAGATGGCCTATCGTTTAAATCTACCAGAAGATTCTCAGGTACATCCCGTTTTCCATGTATCTCAGTTGAAGGAAAGAATAAGTGCTGGTGCTGTAGTCTCTCCAAGGCTACCAAACCAAGTCAGACTTAAGTCTGAACCTGTAGCAGTTTTGGATCGAAGGATTATTAAGAGAGGGAACAACCCAGTGGCTCAATTCCTAATTAGATGGTCCCATTTACCAGATTCGGATGCAACATGGGAAAACTATTTGGTGATTAAGCAACAATTTCCAGAATTTAGAATTGAGGGCAACTCTAATGTTGAGAGGGAGGGAGTGTCAGCAATGCTGTTGCAAGTGAAGGGAATTGAGGAAGTGCATGGCTTCCGAAAGAAGGATCAAGAGAGCTTTTAAGGTGGATAAAGAGAGAGGGGAGCAAGGATGCACAGAAGAGAAGACTGTGGTGAAGAATCGAAGGAGAGCTGAAGCAGGCCGTTAGAGTCGTTGGAGTTAGTTGAAGAGTTCGTTTGGGTCCTCCCCAGTAGCGGACTATTTAGCTGTTCATTTCCTCATGTGAACTGGAGGCTATAAATAGTACTGAACACAAGATATTGGTTGTTTGTTGAAATATATTCAAATTGAGATCTTTTCTCACATCGCTCTTCTATTCTTTTGTCTTCATTCATTTTCTTTTCCTTTTCTTTCTTCATTCCAATTTTATTTTCTTAAACTTGCTGAGCAATTGTTCAATTGAGCTGTGTAAGACTCAATTGCCATTGTTATGCCCTCGAGGACATAACAGATGAAATTGCTATGCTCATGTGGAACGACCACCATAGACATAGAAATAGAAATAGAAATAATTCTTAATTAATTTCCTGTACGCTTTATTAGGTACGGATATGTGAAGCATTTCTTGTGTTTTCGTACCTCTTATATTAATTTGAAATGGTAACAATAAATAACATACCACGTTGACAGTAATCATACACATTATAACAACTATATTAATACTCTTTAAAATTAACAAAAGGTACGAGACTTCATATTTGTCAAGTATAGCGCTTCTCCAAAATACAAGACTTCCAAAATAACACCCTGTTTAATCCAAAATACACTTTTGACGGAACTCGTTGTATATACCACTCAATCATCACCTTAATCCAGTCTTCCCTGATTGCTTCATGATAAAAGCACTAAAACATTTTTGGAATTTAGCAACAAGCTGGAAATCAGATCATTTCATTACTAGAATGGCGAGTTTTTGCTTAAAAATTTACCAAAGAACGTACTGCAAGTTAATATACTTAACTGAACTATTCCGTGCACTTCATGCAAAAAATTGTCTCAAACCTAATCATTTACGTTATTACATTTCAATTTGCCTTTGAAAGGCATGTCATATCAACCCCAAAAAGAGCAGGGGAAGATAACGAACAAACAACATAATTATTAATTCATTCTAACATCTATGAAATTAGTACACGTGACAATATCCACAAATATTATCAAACTTGATCGGCCTTCTCTTCACCAACAATGCTGCAAAGGTAGCAAATGGCTTATTATGAACTAAATCAAATTAAACTTCAAATATAGAATTTTAGCACCTAAGTACAAATGCACAAAGCTTAAGGGCACCTTACTGAAGGCATACGGCAGCAATAGGTTGAATTGAGGCTCGTCAACACAAGTGTTCACTAGGCCAAGTCCGGGTTAAATAAGCAAAGGAATCCTAGCTATCCAAATTGAGGCTTAATAGGCCTTAATTATCAATTATAACCTGATAAGTAATGCACCAGCAAACCAATCCCAGATAGAAACAGTAGTAAACTACATTATGATGCCTGGCCCTCCTGCAAATAATGAAACAAGAAAGCAACAGTTTACAGTTTGGAAAGTACTAACCGTGTTTTTTTACAGTCGGTGCTACTCTCTTTGATACCAAAAGCGATATAATTAACACTTATGTCATCTGACAGGGACCAATTTCCTGTCAATGGATTGTATACAAAACCTGCCATTTCTTGCATCTACACATACAAGCAAAAGAAAAGCAAATGTTAAAAGGAACAAAAAGTAAACATCTGATTTATAGGCAGGTAACGAACTCTTGGGTTCTGCAACTCATATTTGAGATACCAGAAATCACAAATGATGCCAGAGTTGCCACCCTATCATAATACAGCACACAATTTGAACAATGCAATACAATTTGTGTGGTTTCCATGCAGCCTGTCCCAAGCTAGGGAAAAGGAGAGTCGTGTTAGGTGTGGCAGCGAATGTAAAAATACAGCTTATCTTATTGGAAATGATATCCGATGGATTTCATTTCTAGCCTATCCCAATTTGTCTGGGAATAAAGGTTTTGAAGAAGAATACAATTCTCACAGTTATCTTAAAAACTTGCCTAAAAAGACACATTACCTTTTGTGCTCAACTGAATCAGAAATATTAAATTGATGTGGTGTCATCACAACTATGCAGCAAATTGGGACTCAGAGAACTAAAAAAGCTAATTTCAATACATCTATTTTTATCAAATTAAAAGGCCAACTTAATTTAGTCAAATACTTTCACAATTCTACCACGAAGTAATAAATTGCAAAAATTCTGACAACTATCCCTCAATTAACGAGTTCGGATCCAGATGGAATTTATAGAGTTACTTGATGGTTAGGTCAGCTCAGGTAGGAGTTGCCTTGAAGAAAACTTTTCCCAATTAGGTGGAATGTGGCCACCTGATATTATAAAGTTATAAGCCTACAAGGTTATCAGGGCAACTTTTTGGTCTATTGCACCAAGCCTCTATTTTCAATGAATGAGCATGTGACATGCATCAATGCAAACAGTTAGTATTGTCCCAGCACACTCGTTGTTTTTTTTTTTTCCGAGTACAGAAGTTTCAAAGTTGTTTGTGAAAATGCAATTACTTCAAAAACATTAAAAAACATAATGACAAATTACCGAGACTGAAGCTCTCTGAAGTATTAAGACTAATTCTTCTGGAGTTATGAATTTAGACCACTCATGTGTTCCTTTTGGGAGCTAAAAGTACATATAAATAAAATTAACATATATAACAGATAGTTGAATATATTCTAGTACTAAAGGATGATATCTGCTTCATTTAAATGACATCCATAAAGCCACAAGGGAATATAGTACGTGTTCTCTTTCTTTCTTCAGAATAACACAAACTAGAATATACTTTCTACCAAATTTGCATAAAGTCAGAAATGAGGTAGAAGGTACTTAGTGTGTCTCTTGAAAAAGAGGCAAGGAATAGAGGGGTACAAGTCATGTCTTTCCAAAAGATGGAAGGACAAAAAATTTTCTCACTTTGCAGTGGGTTGTACAACATTTTGAGATTTAAAAAAGTTAAACATGAATGTACAGGTAAGGCTTCAAGAACAAACCCAGTTGAGAATGTATTCAGCACCAACGATGGTAGTAGCATATGCCCTCATGGTACGGTTGATGGTTGAAATTACCACTGCACCACTTGGAACTGCTAGTGCAGCAAGAGATTTGCAGAAGTCTGATGGATCTGCGACATGCTCTATCACCTGTAATAAAAATATCGTTTTATAAATTTATTTTCAGATGTGAGACCTTAGTATACTGTTTTAGTCGATTAAATTCCCTACTTAAAATCATGCTTATACTGAAAACTCAAAAAAGCTAACCTTAAAAAGAATCCTGAAAATCTGGCTTTTCAAATTTTTATCTCCAGAAATATCATCACATAAATATGTTTATTTTTCACCTATCTGCCAATAAAACTATCTATTACCATACTTTAGAAAGGACTAATATTCTGCACAAAGGGAATAATAACCAACTCAGTTGTATATTGAAGCTTTACTCCATCAGAGACTGAACCTTAGTTGTTCCTATCCAAATAAGCAATCAAATGGTAAAGGCGGAAAAAGGGAGGATAACTTGAAGGGACGATAACTCACCTCAAGAGAGATGACAGCATCAAATTTCTTGTTCTCCTTAACCAAATCCTCTACAAATGCGAGCCACAGTTATTTCTCACGACATTATAGTTGATAACAAAAAACAATTTTGGCCATGTGTGAGATAGAAGATTACCAGCTGTCGTACAGCAATACTCAATTGACGAGGTCAGCGGATCAGATACCTAGTTTAGCACGTAAAGGGACAATAAAAAGAAGAAATTAAAATCAGAAAACCAAACACCGAACCAAACACATTATGTACATAACAGAAGTAATCAACTTGACTTTGAAAGAAAAGATGATCCCTAGGCCCCATTGAAAAGACTACAAGTGTCAAGAACTTTTTTCTTTTTCTCAAAATTCTGAATTGAGCTCAAGGTAAAAACAAATGTTGCCTTATTTTGATACTTGTACCAGCTGGCTGATATAAAAACAGAAACTTTAATATTTTACAATATTTTCTGGGAGGCAAAAAAGGTCAATTTACATTACAGCATGAACTGTTGCAATATTTATGTTCTTCTCCACAGCATCAATGCCAGTGACAGCTGCCCCCAACCGTGCCAGAGGCTGTTGAGATGAAAGAGCGTACAAAAAAAAAAAGATGAAATCCTGTTATAAACAAATGAAAAGACAAAAAATAAAATTATATTTTGCTATTTGCGTTGGGTTGTTATTGGCTTGAAATCACTACTAGAAATGGAAAAACATTAATATGAACATAGATAAACCAGAAACAAAAGAACAGAATTTACATTTAATATAAGGAACTACCATAAAGAGTACCAAAAGCACAGTCCTAAAACAGGCTTGACAATTCTATGTGCATGAGAAAGAATATCTAATAGAGGGTGAAATCTTTTCTAATAAAAACAGTTACCTCAGAGAGAATACCACCTCCACAACCAACATCTATTATTTTAAGGCCTTCTAAAGGTCTCGGTGAATAGGGATCTCTCCTGTAATACCACAAATCAAAGAATGAGATCTTTCATTGAGTAATGAATCTTAAACAAATTTGTAATCATAATATTGTTTGTCCTTAGTGCTTAATTGGGAGCTCAGAGCTTACATAGTTAACATCTTTACTCAATATTCTGAACTTCAGAATAAATGAAACTAAATAAGAATTATTATAGGGGCAAAATTGGAATTACAAATTACAGGAGCACATTCAATTATTCAATATTTGTCAAAGAACTACCTGAAATGTCTGCACAGAGCAGAGCGGATAAAAGAAACACGGGTCAGGTTCATCAAATGCAGTGGTTTAAATGGGCCTTGCGGATCCCACCTGGTGAGGAGTTGACATTTAGTTAAAAGTGGTTGCATATACCATTTGCAAGAGTGAGGGTTTGATGCTTCAAGCTAGTAAAACATTGTGAAGAGTAATAAAGAAGACTCAAATATATTATCCAGAGTCTCTAATTTTCTTCTTTTTTTCTTTTCAGATAAAGATGAGAATCTAAGCTCTCCAACTTCAAATTGTCCATAAAGAACCCTGACCCGGCTTTTGAACCTGTGACCTTCAAATGGAGAGCATTGTCTTTGCCACCACTAGACCACCAAAGGCTAATTCACAGACCATCTCAAATTAAAAACCATTCAGGTTTCAAATAGATTATCATACACAAATATTATTCCTTCTCTCCAGATTCAATTCAAAGGAACAACTGTGTCATATAATTCTTTATGGGCACTACTGGGAACTATCAAGCTCTTTGAGGTGTATTACAGAAACTAACTGTGTAATGTGAATTTCCTGCACAATTTAAACTACAGAAATATTTTTAAATGATGTTTGAAACATAATCCAGAAAACCTCACTAATTGATGTGCATCTTATCTGATATTGGTCCACAAAAAATAATACCGTCTACACTGCACATACCTACCCCTCCAAACATGGTTATTTCATTGTTTGTAAAATAAAATAAGAACAAAATGAGAAGGAGAAAATACGAAAAGGAAAAGAATCAACCATGTTTCAGCAATTGCAGCAAACTTAGCTACCTCAACTGGATTCAGAGAGGACTTGAACCCGTTTTTGTCACCAGGAGCGGTATCTGGACCCGGGTTCTGGGTTATAGGATGCGGCGCTGGAGAGTAAGATCTCAGTTGTAGAGCAGGAACCAGAGGAAGTGAAATCGGATTTGGGTTTCTCAGAAGATCGGGTTGGAGAAGTGATCGGGAAAGGGCTCGACCGGAGCGGAGAAATGATCTCATGGCCATGGCTAGCAGAGGAAAGAGGCGGAGATGCGGTAGGGGTTTGACCGACACTGTTTTCTAGGGGTTTGGATTTTACGTTTGAACCCTTCAAATCATAGAAAATGTGTATGTTACGTTTGAACCCTTCAAATCTAAGAAAATGTGTATGTTATGTTTGAACCCTTCAAATCTAAGAAAATGTGTATGTTACAATTTAACCCTTCAAATCTAAGAAAATGTGTATCTTCAGTACTTTTTGGGTATAACATTTTATTATTGTAATTTAATAATCGAGTATTTGAATGTGGAATGATTAGTGCAAGAAAAATGTTTTTTGAATGGTTATTGAAATGTTAATGATATGTTGAAAAAAAAATATGAATAGAGTTATTTTTTACAGCTCGAATAATTATTATTTTTATGTGAGAATAAAAAATTAATAAAACATTATTTTTATGTGATAATAATGATTATAATTATTGAGTTATTTAATACTATTTTTCACTATTATTAATTATTTTTTATTTAATATGAATGATCATTATTGTAATTATTATTTATTATTTTATTATTTAATAATAATGCTTATACAATATTACTTTGAACTATTATTAATTATTATTTTATTTGATGCAAATGATTATTATTTTGTATATTATTGTGTATAATTTTTTAACAATTATTTTTTTCAATATATATGCTTTTTATTTTGTATGACTATTAATTATTATTTTATTTATTATTATGATTATTATTTTTTGCTATTTTGATTAATATTATTGAAGAAATGAATAAAAAATGAGATGAGAGAATTTTTAATTATTTTGTCTACTCACAAAGTGCTAATCTGTTAAATTATCAAATGGTTGTTAAAGTATATTAGTATTATTTCGAACTAACTTTAAATTTCTATTTTGTGTTAGGATGATGCCAATATTGGGGTTGATATTGTTATTTAAAAAATAACACTAACCTTGCACATCCAAACACATCCTTTTGGGTGTGTTCGGGTGGTGGGTGGTGCAAGAATTAGTGCAAGAATAATAATTTTGAGTTATTGATTGAGAATAGTGTGAACTTAATGATAACTCGAAAACGTGAGAAGAATGCTAACTTCACTATTTCGGGTTAGTAAAATATTATTTGAATGATAACATGAGAATAGCGATGAAGAGAATGAATAAAATAATAAAATATTTCTTTCTTTATACTAACAACTGCTATTTTATTATTTATTTATTATTATTATCATTTCTATTTTTTTCAATATTTTTACTATTATTTTGGCAATGTAAGTTTTTAAGGTTCAAATTTGATAATTTTTAATAAAATATTAAATGACAGTCAAATTATATAAAATTTGTCACAATCAATCCACAAGTTTAAAAATATATTAAGCTGGTTGTTAAAGTAAATAATCAACAAGAAATCCCCACCCATAAAATATATATAATCTGCAGTTTGATTATAAAGTGTAAACGGACCAAATATAAAACACGCAGCATATGGATATAAATTAATTTCGTTTAAAATTTATTGAAGTTTATTATAAATTATAAAATTTATTGAAGTTTATTATAAATTATAAATATTATTGAAGTTTATGATATATATATCTTATTATTACGTGGAATAACATGATTTTTTGAAGTGACCTCACTATTACATTTAATACACACACTGTTCAATATTTTGTTTGTTTCTCAATACAATTCCTCCATATTTTCTACTCTGGGTTATCGAACAAGCCCATGAAAACTAAGGAAATATCAAATATGTTATGTATATGTTTGATCTTCCTAAATTTTTATTTGGAACCCTTGGAAAAATGTTCAAATTTGCAACCATTTCTTATTAATTATTTTTGAAAAAATTGTTGGGTGAACTTTTAGTATTTTTCTTTCATAGAAAAGATGAGAGTCAAGTCTTTGAATTTCATAAATGTTTATAAAAATCTTTAATCTGAGTTTTAAATCTACAACTTTCCACATGGCTACTAGACCAAGGATAATTCTCGTGTAAACTTTTAGTATTAGACTATTAGTCATCATGGTTCTCAAGTAAATCTTGTTTTATTATAATATTTTCCCTTAAATATATAAGAATTTGATAATATAAGAGTTTGAAGCGCAAAAAATTTCACGGAAATGCATTCTATGAATATGTTAATTTGAAAAATAATTTTATAAAAAAATGAATGTTCGTGTTCATATGTAAGGATTAGGAGATACTTTTTGACTCATTGGTGAATTGAGATGTAAATTAAAAATGAAAATAATTATTACCAAAAAATATATATATATATATATAATTCGTGCATTATTCCAAATTCACATGCTTTACAACATTTTCTTATATTGGTTGATTATTACTAATATAAAAAAGCTTATATTAGAAATAACTGCATTGATATGTAAGAAATAATAGACAACTGAATTTTTTGAAATATGTAGCATATAAAAACAAGTTGTTTTTCGGAAATACCGTACAAAATGTCATCTTGTATGACGCTCCTTGCTTTACTATTATTCTCGATTATTGAGTCTTCAACAATTTAATAAATGAGAACAGAAAAAACATGTAGATGGGTCATCTCTAAGTAAATCTTCAATCAATTTTGCTCTTTTTCTTCCCATAGATGGAAAACGAAAGAAAAAGATTGAAATGAGAAACTTGCTGATTGGATGCTGATGTTCCATCTAAAATTACTTGATTGGAATTATTAAGAAATTTTTGTTGTTGTTGTTGTTGTCTGCAGAATTTTAAATCAAACATATATGATTTAGTTGTAGGAAATGGGTAAGAATAAAAAAAAAAGATGAAATGCAGAGTTTAACCACAAAATATATTAAAGAACACTCAAATATTTAATTAACTATTTAGAATATAAACAAAATTATAACCTTATTATTTATAACTCTTGCAATCTGACACTTCTAAGGTCTCTATTTTTTTCTCTCTTCAGTCATAGCTGAACGTTTCTTTCTTTTTCTCTTTTTTTTTTTTGCTTTTCTCTTACTTGAAATGGACTAGAATGTCTCTCCTTTTATAGAACAAGGAATGTCTTTGAGTTATAAGTATAATTAACTCTAATAATACATTCAATTCTATATCAAAAACTTCAGCTTAATTTAAACAACAAAATTGTGGATAGCTGCAAAGTGTGAGTTATGATGCCTAGGTTATTAGTTTATTCAATGAAATAAAAGTTTATAGAAATTAATTTTCAGATTTGTAACTTGATATGTGATAGCTCAAACATTAGTTATTATTATGTTATAAATTGTTAGCCAATTATTTATATCATAAGTAGTTGATATTTTTGTTGGAAAATGGTTTTATGTGCATGAATTTTGATTTTGACAAATAAACTGGTGCAATGAAAAAAATTGCTTTTGCATGAGAAGTAATGTGTCATGAATTCAATTTTTGTGCTTGATAAATGATTTGTATGATCATCGTATAGTTTTTATTGACGTATTTAAAGATTTCAGATCGCATATATATCTGAAAATGTTTGATTTTGTGGTGCGTAGAAACGTCAGAATGAGATTCCCATATATATATATTAGTGCATGTGTTTTTTCAGAAAGACCAACATGTGTTACATGCGATTGTCTCATGTGTTTTTAGTCGTCTCTTTTTGTTATTTCATTTTATTTTTTTGCGATGTAAATTGACGGGTTAACAATAAATGTAAATATTATTCGACAGTAGGATGTGACAGTAATGAACTCGACTTTGAGATTACTCGCATTATCTGCACATAATAAATTTTGCCCCGGATTTGATCTAGCAGATTTTAAGTTACTATTAACCAAAATAATTAAGTTAAGTTATCATCTATTAATTTGTCTTATCCTATTTGAACTTATTGTACAATTGTAGCTGCAATCATGAAAACTCTTTCAATTAATAATGACAATAACAAAATAAATTTTGTATTAAAAATATTGTTTGTAGAGAAAATGCATAGAATATTTTCCGATCTAACTTATTAAATATATCGAGAGAGTTAAGATGCGCTTCTTATGAAAAAGAAGAAGAAGAGAGGATAGAGTTGGGAATGTGCATTGTTTAGTTAGCTGAAATAAGATGTGTTTTTTAGAGATATATGATGAGTTGGGTGTATTAAACGCAACATCTAACATTATTACTCAAATGACTATGGCTGATATATCATAATAGAGACTCAATTCTATTCACATTCTTATGAGACAACTACCACCTATCAATCATTGGGACAAAGCTACGATAAGGATTTATATCTGCCCTTCCTTTTTTCTTTCTTTCAGGATATCTTATTCTTATACCTGATCCTCACATCAACTAAATAATAAAATGATGGAACCTTGGATTGGAGACAGACTATATTACACCTTAATTTGTACATGCAAATTTGAAGACAACCTCTTTAATCCTTATCAGTCCTGATGTGAGGTGTGATTACGACAAATATCTGTGGAAGGCAAAGACACCATTAAAAATTTTAATTTTTATTTGAATTCTCCTACAAGATAAATGTAATATTTCAGCAAATATAAATTTATTAAATTTGAATCATTTCATAAATATTTCTACTTGAGGATCTATATGTAAAACTGAAATTTAAAATAAAACAAAAACTTGGTGTCACGGTAGGACTTAATTGAGCAGCATGTGCCATGCTAATCCAACTTTCGGTAACTAACTGAGATGAGTTTGAGTTAAGTTGGGTTGACTCATGACTCAACTCAGCTCGAATAAAAAATAGTTTATATTTTTTACCAAACTCTAATCTGATAACTACTCTCTCATTATCTCTCACCATCATATTATGTCAACAATTTAATAATATCTTACTCGCTCATGACTAGATTCGTATATCTAACTCGATAGTTTTTTATTAGTTCATCCATTTAAATTAATGCAGTGAATATGTCATTGAAAATATAATTTATATCAGTCTTCTAGATGTATCAACCTTATAGTTTGTAGATATATTAAATATAAATGTCAAATCGAGTTAACGCACATATATTAGGTCGTGAGCTAGCTCGAATAGTAACGAGTCGAGTTTGAGCTAGGTTTTTCAGCTCGAATCTTTTCATGAACTCGGCTCAACTCGACTTGAGTTTTCATGAACCGAATTTGAACTTAGTCCAACTCACTCGAACTCAACTCATTTGCAGCCCTAAATCCCTAAATGTATATGTCACCCTCTCTCTTCTGTTAACGATAATCAAAAGAAAAATAGAAAGAAAAGGAAAAAAATGAAAATGAAATCTGAAAACGCGAAAAACGTGGAGAAAGAAATATCGGAAGGAAAATGAAAAACAGAGCAGATAAGAGAAAATCCGAACCGAGAGAGAAGATAGAGAGAAAATGAAAAATCAACTTAATGAATGTTATTATGATTCACATGCATGTCGCGAGTCGATTAAAAAAACATCGCATATCGAGATGTGAATTGTGTTATGAATTGATAACTGAATTTTCATTATACGAAAAATACTATTTTTGAATCGGTCAAAATAGACTTGTCACATTGACTTTCCCTAAACAGAAAGCTACTTACATCGGATTATTATTTGTTATTGTGGATTGTGACTTATGACTTGTGCTATGAATCGATGATCTGAGTTATCTGAATTGATAAGATTTTCATAACTGAAATTATGATGGATGTTGATGCTAAATTTGAATGTGTGTATGTATATATATAGAGTTTGGATACGGTGATTCTATAAGCACTTCGGTCAAGTGCTTATACCATGAATTTTAAAATTTCGCTCCCGAAATTTTAATTTAAATAGTTCAAAAAATGTAGATTAATTTAAATAGTTCATATCATAATCTTGTAGATTATCAATTTTCATCACGTTTGGATTTAGTATACTTAATGATATTTGAAAGATAGCAACATTTGGCCTATAAAAATGTATTTTTAATTATTTTTAGAGTAAACTTTAAAAAATTATTAAGCATAGTAAACTAACTTCAAATTTATTGAAAATTGATAATCAACAAGATTATAATATGGATAATCTTTTGAGATATTTAAATTAAAATTTTGAAATTCGAGCCGTAAACATTTCAACTCAAAATGCTTATGGAATCACTGTAGCCAATTCTTATATATATATGGTTATAATATGTTAATCATGCAATTGGATGATGATAAATGAAACTAGTTAAATTATGCATAGTTGTACATATTATAAATGACTCTTTCGTTAATCTAAAAGGATGGTTCACATGACCTATAAAGGTTGTGAGCTAAAATAATTTCTGCATAGCCCGATTTATCAGCAGATGAATGAGATATATTTCTCTCGTATCATCGAGTCTGGCAGTGATCTTCAAATATATACATAATTATTTTGTATACGCGAAATTATTACATAATTGTTTAAATTGTATGTTTCATAAATAGAAATGAATTATTTTATTTTTAAATGCATTGAATGAAACTGTTTTTATTTATAATTTTATTATAGAGAATCTGTATGTTAAGTTATTAGTTATTGAGTTTTATAACTGATTTTATTTTATTTGTTCTTTCTATTTTTTTGCTGACGACATAAATTATTAGTCATCGGATAAATACAGAAAATATTATTCTCACAACACCTCAATCTTGAGCGTTACAATAAGCTACTCACAGGATATAACTCAGAAAATAGAGGTTGGCCGCATTGTCCCTCATGTATCATGTGCTCCACAGATGATCAGAAAATCTCAATCCATCTCTTCTTTGTAATGTTCATTTATACAAAGGACATGGTTGTGTTTTCTAGCTAGGTCACCAACTTTGTCTGCGGATGATCCAAAGTTGTTCTGTCTTAACAATAGAGCTAGAGTAGAACCTCAAGTGCTTTCAACTTTGAAACTATGGAAAGAATGAAATCGCTCAACTTTCTCGCACATATCCAAAACAGCACAATTGGTAACTTTCGAGGCCAGCAGAAACACAACATTTTATGCAAAAAATGTCTTTTATCTCATCATTATTTAATTAGTTATATTTTTAAAGTTATATTTATAAGTTTCTTATTAAGTCTATAAAACTCCTCAATCGTAATTAAACAAAGAGAAAGAATATTATTCTATTTTGAAACAGTATCTTTTTGTCTTCTCTTCTTCTTCTTTATTTTTCTTTCTACATTGTGGGATCCAGTTTGGACTCGAGATTGTCCTTTTTAGGACAATTATTGTCCTGTTTAGTCGTGATTTGCGCTAACAAATTAGTATCACATCTTGGCCGCCATTTAGGTTGTCCGATAGATTCGACGACATTAGACAAGAGATCGAGGTTGCATCAGATCTTTCAGTTTATCACATCAGTTGGTTCCTTCATGCACAAAATCAGCTAGTTTAGTTCCTTCATGCACAATCAGTACCAAACTGTGAGCCGCGATAGCAGACCATGATAGTCTCTGTAATCTAATATATCAAGATGAGTTTGAATTGATCCAAATTTGATATTGAGATGTTCAATGGTGTGACTAGTTTTGTACTTTGACAAGTACGAATGAAGGCTATCTTATCAAATTTGGGTGTCATAACTGAGAGACAAGAGGAACTTGCGGGTGATGAAAATAAGGAGTGGACGGTAATGGATGAAAAAGCTTTATCAACCATTCAGTTGTGTGTTAGTGATTCAATCCTACAAGAAATTTTATCAGAAACTACAGCAATAGATGTTTGGAATAAGTTAGCGGAGACCTTTATGAAAAAAGATGATTACGAACCAGTTACGTTTGAAATAGAGGTTTCATTCTTTAAGAATGGCTGAACGTACTACTTTTAAGTCTCATATTTCATAATATGTTGCCTTGTTGAATGACATGGAAAGGATTGGTATTAAAACTGATGATGAGGATAAGGCCTTGGTTTTATTGTGTTCATTATCTTATTCATATAAGAGTTTCAAGGAAATAATTCTTCATAGTAGAGACTCTCTTACTCTTGACGATGTGAAAAATAATTTGTTGATAAAATCTGACATTGATTTAGACACAAGAATCTGATATGTAATTTTTGCAAAAATAAGGGGCACATTAAGGCTAATTATTTCAAGTTGAAAGAGAAACAAAAAGTAAATCAAAAGGGTTTCAACGAAGAGGCTAATGTTGCTGAATCAGAGTCGGGGTGATGTTATTTTTGTGTCAGATGAAAAAAAAAGTTTGAGAAGAATTGAATAATGGATACGGGGGTCTCTCAGCATATGACCCCGAATAGAAAGTGATTTGTGACTTATGATCCATCTGATAGAGGAGTTCTTTTGGGAAATGATCACTTGTGCAAGATTATTGATGTTGGCACGGTAAGGATCAATATGCATGATGGTATTATCTATACTTTGACGGGTATAAGGCATATCCGAGATTTGAATAAGAATTTGAACTCTTTGGGTTCTCTTGAAGATGCTGGTTGTAAATTTCAGAGTGAATGTGGACTTCTAAAAGTTTAAAAAGGTGCTCTTACTTTAATGAAGGCTAAGAAAGTTGGCACATTATATTTTCTGGAGGGTACCTCGATTGTAGACATTGCTGTTATTGTGAACTCTACATCAGATTCTGACAATACCAAACTGTGACACAACATGATAGATTCAATTGCTGAAGCATATGATATCTTCTTCATGGTCTCAACCTCAGCATTCGTCGAAGGACAATGCTTCTTGCCGAGATCAATGCCATGTGTCATGGGCAAGCTTCCTTTCTTAGAATCCTGCATGTTGAACCTCTTTAACACCTTGTCAATATATGTATCGTGCCTTGTATGTAGTCAAATTACCGTCTGCATCCAACTTTAGCTTGAAAACCCATTTGTTTTCAATCAGATGAGCTCCTTTTGGGAGATCAACCAAGTTTCAAATTTATTTATTGTACATAGATTGTATCTCAGATCGCATGGCTCCAAGCCATTTTGCGGAGTCAGGTCGATCCTTGAAAAGATCCTCAGTATAGGTGAAAAGATCCTCAATATCACATGTCGATCCTTGATGAAGTCCCAACCATTTTTCAGGTGGATGACTTAATCTTCATGACCTACGAAGTGCATGAGTCTCATATTCTTCTTCCACAATAACTTATAGAGGCGCATCTTGAACCATGTTCTCATCACCATGAGAACTAGATTCATGAGTCATACTCCCACTGGCCTCAGCATCCATAGAAGGGATTATGAAGTCTCCACCGACATCTTGTAGAGGCGCATCTTGAATTTCTTCTAGTTGCACATAACTCATATGATGTCTTTTCTACAGACTTAGATGACACACGATTCAACATAAATATAGCAGTTTCAAGTGCAAATCTCTAGAAAGAACATGGTAACTCAGCCTTACTCATCATAGAATGAATCATGTCCAACAAGGTCCTATTCCTCATCTTATAGACATCATTCTATTGAGGCATCCCAAGAAGAGTGAGCTATGGAACTATTCCATGTGCCTTTAGGTACCCCTTAAATTCACTGCTTAAGTATTCTCCACCTCGATCCATTCTAAATATTTTAATTTTCTTCTCGAGTTGGTTCTCAACTTCAGCCTTGAATTCGTTGAACTTTTCAAAGGATTCAGACTTATGTCTCATCAGGAAGACATAGTCATATCTACTAAAATCATCAGTAAACGTGACAAAATATCTTGATCCATCTCTAGCACTTATACTCACAGGACTGCATACATCACTATACATGAGTCCCAATAAGTCCTTCGACCTCTCACTTTTTTTAGTAAAAGGTGTCTTAGTCATCTTACCCGATAAATATGACTCGCATGTTGCTATAAACTCTAAATCAAAGCAACCAACAAATCAAACCTCTTGTAATTTCTTAATACGCGTCTCATTTATATTACATAGGCGATGGTGCCATATGAGAGTCTCACTCTCATGAGAAGATTTATGTCTCTTGTTATTATTATTAAGGACTTGATTTTTTTATTTTTAGAACATATAGCCCATTCACAATCTGAGAATTCCCATAAAAAATACTATCTCTATAAAAAGAAAAGAATTGATCTTTAATAGAAAAAGTAAAAAAAACCATCCATGTCCATACATGAAATAGAGATAATATTTCTAGAAATAGAAGGAATAAAGTAAACACTACTAAATTCTAAAACAAGTCCACTAGGTAAGTGAAAATCTAAATCTTCTACAGCAATAGCAGCAACACTTGCTCCATTACCGATCTGGAGTAGCATCTCACCTTTTCTGAGCAGCCTCTTATTCTTTAGTGCCTATATGTTTGAACAAATATGTGCACAAGAACCGGTGTCCAACACCCAGTCGGAAATAGAAGTAGCAAGGTTAATCTCAATAACAAGTACATACTTGTGTTTAGAAGCGCTCAAACTCACCACTTGAGCCTTCACGTTACCCATGCCTTTAGACTTGCCCTTGGAATGCTTTTTAATCAGCTTCCCTTCTAAATTGACTACTAGGACATTACAAACTCCTTTGTTCACGTCCACCTCGACAGTCCTAAGCATACCTCACAACTCATTTAGATTTTTTTTATTCCAACCATGTCATACATGATGAAATTAGAAAATTGAGACAAGAGAGAGTCGAATACAAGGTCCATAACTAGTTGTCTATCCAACTAGCATCCTAGCTTCCCAAGTCGCTCAATATAACTCATTATATATGCGTTTACGGACTCGTTCTCACTCATCTTACATCTCGTAAGTGACTTGGTAATCATGTACCTTTCACTTTGTCTAATTTTGTCACATGATTTCTCAAGGAGGGATTCAATTAAGATGTATTACTTTTTCTCATGCCTCAGAATATTTCTGAGATTATGATGCTAATCCATGAAATTCATTCGATCACATTTCAATTTTTCTTTGTCTAAGAGAGAACGCAAGGAAAAAAAAGGTTCTTTTGCCTTGATCTATAAATTAAAAGGTTTACATTTAGCTTATGTTTAATTAATTTTATTTTATCAAAAATAAAACTCCCACTACAAACAATATTAAGTTTTGTTGTTTCCCTTGAAAAATTTCATGGGTAGAGAAACTGAAAAATTAAAAATAATAATCAATTTCAATAATAAATCAAAAGAAGAGAAAAGATAAAGGAAAGAGATGGGCCACCCGTCAGAAGAAGTCACTGCTGAACTCCGGAGCAAATCCTTAGTCCCATAAGGAAATTTCGGACAAAATTCAAGGGTATAAATACCCCACTGTCCCCTATTCATTTAAGATGGATGACCCTCACGAGTTCCAAGAGAGAGAGAGAAACTCGTTAGGTGTCATCCATCTGATTATTTTCCTCTGACAGGTGGGACCCACCTGACAGTCCCACAGAAGCAACCCCAACAATCTAAACCTATCTCACACACCAAATCTAATCAAGCCGGGACAAGGATTAGACATTAATCCCACAAAGAAATTCCAGACATAAGTCAGAGGTATAAAAGTCCTATCACCTCCTGTTCATTTGAGATGGATGACCCTCAGGAGATTCAGGAGAGAAAGAGATCTCCTGAGGTGTCATCCATCTGATTATTCTTCAATGACAAGTGGGTCCCACACCTCAGTGATAGAGATCAAGAGAAAATACAAGAAATCAAACCCTCAGAACAAACACTAAGAGCTGAAACAGTACAATCCCAGTACAATAAGAACTGTGTCAATGCCAAGCCAGTATTTTGATACAGCCAACCATAAGGAAATTTCAATGTGATTTTACTTTCATGAATATGGATTGAAAGTCAATTTCACAAGGTTGATCAGGTGTCAATGTCGCAAACATCTGATCAAGCTAGGATTTGCATCAATTGTTGATATATAATCAACTATTGATCAAATCAAACCAAATAAAGCATCAATATAAGAGTAATCACTATGAATTTAAAGATTTATGGTTAAATTTTAAGAATTTTGAATGAAGAGAGTTATTAAAATAAATTGAGACAATAAACTTAAAGCAATCAAAAGACTGAGATTCAATCAATGGTCTTTAAGGGTGTAACTTGGAGTCAAGAGTCTAACTGAGTGCAAACTGGGGCTGCCAAACAAAGAGATGCTGATTTAGGCGCCGAAGAGAACTATGAAAAGAAATAAGTTCCAAACGGGCCAGGTGCACCATATTATTCTCACTGACTCGATTAGGAGATGCTAAAGAGCACAAGAACCGTGTCTTTCCAACACTGGGTGGTTAACACATTGACTAAATAAGGGAATAGAGGCGTTTTATGTGAGTCGAGAGGATGACAAGTGATACGGCTCACATGAACCAAGTGCATCCAAATGAAGGGGTCAAATTTAAAATGTTCATTCTTCTTCTTCATGAGACCTCTCCTTCCTGATTTCCCTCTGACAAGCAGCACGAAAATGGTACCCAGGAAACCTATATGCAAAGAACCCTTATATATATTATAGGAAAGCTTATGAGAAGTAGAAGGTGGGGGAGTAATTTGTTTCTTAAATGGTGCACTCTCATGGGAGGTATACCTATCTCTGCCTAAATTTGATTGAGGCGGTTTAGAGCTCAATTATCTCAATTAATAGCTTAGGAAGTATCACGAGACTCATTAGATGATGATCAGTGCTTAAAACCTATGACTCTGGCCCCTGATCGCTGGGACCACCATCTCATTAGTCGGACCCATAATCAAGTGCTAAAAATACATGTTAAGGTCCTTAATTCACTGAAAAGGAATTTTAAATGAGTTGTTGTGACCAGTGAGATGCTAAACCTGCTTACAATCAAAGGAATCAATGAAGGAAAGAATAAAATAGTAATTTGGATTATAAATCAAATTAAAATGAGGAGATGGATCTAGGGTGCTTAATTGGGTTTTGTTATCACCAGAACCCATTAAGAGGAGTATTGGGGTGATGTGTGGATCCCTAGAGTGTTCTAGAAGAGTTTAGAAGGAGAAGATTGTATGCATGACAGTTGAGTGACAAAGCTGTTAATTTAGCGAAAGTATAACAAACTAAAAAACTATTGTTGTTCAATCTGTTGTGAGTTAAGAAATTGTTCGGGGCTGGTCTAGCAAACCATGGAGTGTTCCAAGGAAATATTTACACTAGTAAATCAGGAAAACAGGTGTAGGTGGGTAAAAGAGAAATGAAAGTGATTAAAAATAGGAAATCACCCATTGTTAAGCTAGCAATCAAAGGCCCAAGTTGTTCCCTTCAACAAAGCAGAATTGAGTTATCTACGAATCTAAAACTTCAGGTGAATCTGCTTGGAATCACATTTCAGTTAAGAGAGATGAACCAATGAACTATTGACATTTCTTTTTCACTGCTAATGGAAACAGTGGCAAAAATTGACCGAAAAAGCTCAGAATGGCCTACATGCTTGCTATAAAATTCAAACCTCTCCTATGTAATCTGTAACATATATTATCAGCAATGGGTTGTTGCACATATGTGGCGCTTGTGTATATAATCAGTATTTAATTGTCTTTCCTTTTATTTAGCATTTGTTGAAAATTAAAGTTGAGTAAATACTGTTAGCCCCACATCAATTAAATGTACATTTTCCTGCAGATTTACGACCCTATTGAAGTAATTGTTTTCCAATTATACATGTTTCATGCATCATATAGACCCTATTTAATGAACACACAAGATTAAAGTGAAACTTTTGTTTTATTTACCATAATGTAACTGATCCTTGAATGTACCTTAAAATGATAATATACAAATTGTCGGATGTACACCAGAATTATCCTTCTTATATGAATTTTTTTAGTGTTAATTTTCATATTGTATTAGGAGGTTTTTATTTGCTCCGTTCCTCAGATAATTAGCATAATTTTCAGCATATTGTTTTTTTCTGTTAATTGGAAATCAGATATGATAACATAGGTTTAATACTTGAGACTCCTCTCTAAATATTTTTCATGTGTTTGTTTGCATCCTCTCCTGGACTATAAAATGTACCTTTTAGTAATTAATTGCACACAGGACATTCTATCTGATGTAAATTAAATTATGTGACAATATATTTAAATCATGTCGACGCCTCAGACAAAACAAAATTAGTTTAATATATGCTATTTGATTTGTTAATATCTATCTAAATACATGAAATAAAGATTAAAATAGTAAATAATGGCATACAGTCTGCCGCATCTGGCCCTTACGAGCTAGTTTCTTTGTAATTAACTTACAGATCAACTTAATTTTTACATCTGATTAAAATATTTTTTTTGTATTACTGTCTGAGGGAACAGACACTAAAATTGAACCAAATGGCTCTGATTTTGGTTCCTGTATAGTGTATACGCTGAGTAATTTAGCTCCTGATACAAATGAATTCTCACAGTTTTGGTAGTGTGATATGCAAAATACCATCCCTGCCAAAAAAAAAATAACAATCAATTAGCTATGTTAGCAAATTGTGAATTTTAGTGTCGTTATGCATGGTACCGGGGTGCTCAGCTTATACAGTCTGTTTTGAAAAATCCTGGCAATTCATTGTTAAATGGTACGAGATCAAATTAATAGTATGACACCATATAATGGCGCAATCAATAAACTAATATCATAATTAGGCTTAATTAGATCATGCAGATCATGAAATATATTGAATGTACGAAAATAGGTAAAACATACATGAATTTAGCTGAGACTGCATCTTTATTCACATTATTTGGTAATGACCATGTAAGCCGGTAGGGCCCTTGTGAGATCTCTCGCCGTTGAATGGATGTACCAGTACCAGTCATTGAGTTGGCCATTGAGCGTTGACCCATGACAGTCAACCTGTTATCATCAACCTCCACTTGTATATCAGAAGTTTTCACACCAGCAAGCTCCACTGTGAGAGCGTAAAATGGGCCCATGTCCACTGCATCCATTCGTGGGGCCCACTCCATTTTTCCTGATTAAAAGTTGGCTAGTGTTTAGTTTGAGATCCACACAAATTTTTGGAAAACCTATTTCTGTTCAATAAAAACCAATCAGAGATTGTTCCCAACAAGTTACAAAAGAAATATAAAATAATAGTTAAATTATCTGGGGGTTTAAAAGTATTTACCATTGGATAAAAGAGCCATTTCCTTTTGGGTACTTCTAGAAAACCTAGGCGGATCCTTCCTTGTATTTTGAAATTGTGGGATGTTTTTTGCTTGTCTTGAAAACATAGGCTCTCTGAAATTCTTTTGAGAATTAGAACAACCATGAGAATTTTGGGGTTTCTTTTCTCGAGTTACACAACCTGCCTGAGGATTCTGAATCTGAAAAGAAGGGAGGAAAAGATATTTCATCAAATATATATTTTTTATTATGACAAACAAAAAGTTCTTAGATGCATGATTTGTAGTCAACAATTATGTATTAAATCAACTTCAACCTAAAATAAAACCAAATATCATGATAGTGTTCATGATCTAGAAAACTTCAAGAGAAAGAATAGTGAACTGTTATATACTTTATAAGCTTCTAAGAGAAAAGGTTAAAAACAAACATAGACCAAATACAAAATAATTACACAGAAAATGAGTTACCTGCTGTCTCATTGATTGTTGTTTCATGTGGTATGCTTGAGATGCGGATCCTTGACGTGCAAATAGGAGTCTGTTATCACACCTTCCTCCCATTCTAGAACTTAAAGTGCTACTACAAATCTGAGGGAAAAATCAAATATAAAATTCTCAAACAAAACCAAACTAGAAAAGGTCTTCCCTTTAATTTTTTTCTCCAATTTGCTAACAATTAACTTCAAATAAGCGTTTACAAAGTAAAGTTGGATTACAAGTATTTAGTTGTCTATATATTCATTTTAGTACATATGTCATCATCTTGTAGCAACAATCAACGGCAACATATATATAGAAACTAAATGCTTCTTTATTTGCTGAATTAATGCGGAATTAGTAAATTACAGAGGTGAGTCACCATGGGAAAGAGATGGACGGAAGGGAGATCCTCAGCAGCTGTGAAGTGCCCCAAGAGCTGGGAAATCCTCCTGGATGCTGCTTGCTGTTCCATCCTTATATCCTTCGGATGCACTTCACTTGAGACTTCACACACTCACACTGTTCTCTTCTCTTCTCTTATCTTCTGACTTCTGAGAGAAGTGCATATATCTTTTGTATTTAAACAAAAAAGAAGGCCATTAGATATTTTTGGCGCGTTTGTGGCTGTTGGAAATACAGCACCAGTCATTTTTCTTATTTTTCCCTTTTTCCAACAACAACAAAAGTATCTCGGTTGGAGATATTTTCAAACGAGATATATATCAGGCTGTCGAAACCTTTTGAAAAAATAAATAAATATCAAAATGGATATTGTTTCAAGTGTTGTGTATTGGAGATAAAATATCTCGTGTTGGAATGACTTTGTTTGCGAGAGGGAGAATGTCATGCAAGTAAAAATATCGTTCTTGAATTATTATGTATGTATCTGCTCGGGGCGGATCCAGTATTGTCCGGCACATGACTTCTGAATTTTGAAAAATATTTTTTGGTAATTTGTCCCCTTTGGAAAAAAATTTTGCTTCTGGATTGTCTGATTATTTTTATTAAGAAAAAATATTTAATATTGTGTATAATGAAATAATTATACAAAGATATCAAAATATAAAGTTACGTAAACGAAAACTTTCTTGATTATCTATTACTTTGAGCTTTATTTTATTATTATTTTTAATATATAAAATATTATTATTTTAATATTTTTTATTAGGTAAGAATATGTATTAAATTATTAATTTTTTATTTAGTACCCGATTAGTTAATGGGTTTGAACCCGATAAGTTATTACAATCCGATAATTGCCCCTGATCAAAATCTTGCATCCGCCACTGTATCTGCTATTTATGTTAAAAATATATTAATTTCTAATTGTCTCACTTTTTATGATAAATTTTCCTGACAACACACAGAAATCGTAATAATAATTCTCATATAATGTTCTAATATTCTCTATATATATATTTAGGCTATCGTACTATGCATAGCATAGATTATTTCCGTACTATTGATCGATTTTTCATTATCAAAATATAAATGGTGATCCAACCGTACAAAATAATTTTCATATGAAAATCTAGACGTAGATCAAATTTTATATTTTTTAAAAAATTACTATTTTAAATAGTTAAAAAAATCAAAAAATTATTTCTTTTGAGTGACTTATAATAACTAAATCAAGTTATTTTCTAACTATTTTAAAAAATAATAAAAAGTTTAAAAATATATATAAATTTGGTTTACATTAAGATATTTATTCAAAATCATTTTATACAGTTAAATTCATCATTTGAACTTTAAAAATGAAGAACTGATCCATAGTATAAGAACAATCCATACTATGCATCGTATCATAGCTCAACTCTATAAACAGGAAATGTTTTATGTTGATCGTACTAGATGGAAAATATTGTGTTAAAAAATCACCAAACTAAGAGAAAATATTCAAATGAAAATTATAACAAAATTAAGACAACCTTGTATTTCAGCTGTAATTTTGAAATTTCTGCCGCATCTTGGAACCCCAATAATAACAGAATAATTCCATTTTCCATAACCTTTTTCTTCATCGTTCATTGCTGCGGGCTAATAAAATAATTAATAAGATTAAAAAAAAAAGCTGAAAAGGAGGAGAGGGAGAACATGAATCCGGATCGTAGATAAATAGAGTTTCAAAAAGACGTGGTGACTAGTTGCATCACGATATGTGTGATTATCATGTAGTGTGTCTTGTATATGTCATTTTGTATGACGTGAAGTTATATGAGCAATATTTTTAAACATAAATGTAAAAAAAATTATAACATTTTCTTCATTTCACTATAAATTATTCTACTCTTTTATTAATTCAGGTACTATAAAAAATAAAATTAAAAAAATCATAACAAAACATTACAATACATGTGAACTATATCACATCACATCATATTATGAATTAACACGTACATTTTGATATAGCATGATATATCTAACCGTAATGAATCCTAACTATGTTATGTTATAAAGCTTCCCTCCATATTTTATATAACATATCACACATTAGCTCATGGAAAAAGAATATTAATTGTAGGACTGGGCAAATAACTCGTGACTCATAGCTCGTTCGTAATTCATTCGGATTTTAGCTCATTATAATTTGAGCTAAATTTCATGAGTTGAGCTAAATCTAGCTCGAACTAACTAGCTTCTATGCTTTTTTAATCTACTATGAGTCAGAGTTGACTCGCTCAGCAACTCGTCAACTAGCACGTATACTAGGGTCTTTCATATTTCATATTTTTTTATTTAAATATCATTTATATTATTTAACCTTATTTGGTTATGTAATATATTTATTATTATGTAATTTATTTATCTATTATATAATTTATTTATTAATTATTTTGATCTACTAGATGTTTTGATTTTAATTTCTGTTTTAAAGTCAATTGATAAATTAAAATACAAAAACGAACCAACTCGACGAGCACGCGAGCCGGCTCCAGCTAGACACGAACTGAATACAAATTATTGATAACTCGAATTAAATTTATTGACTCCGATCAATATATATAAATGCTAACTCGAATTCGAGTTGTCCCCGACTCGGGTCGGCTCGTTCGTTTAACCTTTTTTTTTTTTATTCACTGTAGATACGACTACGATGTATTGGTGCCGTCAAACTGTGTCCAATAAATAGAAAGATCCAATATTTGGGTCATAAATTTTGGGCCCAATTTTATGGTAGAGTACCATGTTTTTTACAGGCTTATGATTAAAGAAAAAGATACTGGATAACAATATCAAAACGCATGAAGCAAGTAATAGGAGATCACTAAAAAAATGCATCAAAGATATCCTCAATTTTATTTATTTTAGATCCCCAATCTCCCCGTCGTCTCTGGTATGGAATGGAATGCTAATCCCCAAAAATCTGCTTCATTCGCTTACATTTTGTTTGGATGGGGTAGGGAAAGGAAGAGAAGGAAAAAAGAAAAAATATATTATTATTTGTGTTTGGTTGAAAATTTAATAAGAAGTTAAGGTTAATGGAGATTAACCATTTAATCTCCTTTAAATTTTAAAACTTATATCTTTTTAGTCCACAAATTAGACTGTGATGAAGGTAAACAATATGAATCAATAAGAAAGTGTAAAATCTTATAAATTTTCTTTCTCATTTCCTCCTCTTCTATCATTTACATACCTTTTCTTTCACTCTGTGTTATCCAAACATAGTGTTACCTGCATGGATATATTATTCATAATTGGCATGATGATAAATTTATAAGTTGGAAAAATTCTTGTACATACTGAAGTTTGTATTCAAAATTTTGAATTATTTCAAATGATATTAACAAATAATATATTATTTTTTAATACGAATAGTATTTTAAAATATTAATATTATTGAAAACAAAGAAAAGAAACTTGTACCTTTTACAAATGAGATATAAGATAAATAATACATTATTTCTACATTTCATCAACTTTAAAATTTTGATAGAATATAATACATATGTTATTGAAAAACCTTGTATCATATTTGTTGAAAATTGATGATGATAACAACAATAAAGTCTTTAATCTCAAAATAAATTGAAAATATCAGAAATGAAATCTAATCCAGAATTATAGAGATTAGAGATTTCAAATACAAGTATCAAAAATGAATATAATAATAGTGACAATGATACTGATAGTAATAATGATGAGGATAATGAAAATGATAATGATGATGATGATAATAGTACTAATAATTATACGGATTATTCAAGGAAATGTGAAGTCCCGCATGAGTGGCATGATCTACGTACAATATGTAATGCAAAAAAAAAATGTTTGCAAAGCGAGCTTAAACCAGGAACAAATTAAGATCTTCTATAAATTAAAACAATAAATCATTTGTCATGGAATAATCGGCCCCACTGACGGTGTGGTAATTTTTGTCTGAACCTAGACCAAGTCCGTGCACCGGATCCACCACATTGTCATAATTTGAGTCATATCACTAATTCTATCCTATTAGTGGACCACCACTACTTGTAGGTGGCCACGTCATCCATATGTTATTCCCACAAAACGCAATAAAAAGTCAAGAAGAATGCAGGGAAGCAATTTTCGGAGAAAGACATGCATAATTTAATGTTTTCGATAATGGATACTAAGGATATTATGTGGCTCTAAATTAATTAATAGTACACTAAAATCTACTAAAACCGTGATACTTATAAAAAAATTTCATGCTAGAAACTAATTGATAATTAATATCGTAAATCCAGTGCATATACCATATTATTATACAAATTTTTTAAATTGAAATCTGGGGCAAATTTGGAAATTTTGATGGGACAAGATTTTAGAATGACGTATAATTTTATAATTATTGTTAATTAACAGCAAGCATATTATTGCATCTCCGTCCTTTATTCAAATTTAAAATGTTTTGACATATACTAAATGACTTAAATTTGAATTATCACATTCGATATCCAGTAAATAATTTGTAATGTCAACTTTTTTATTGAATGAATTAGTATAAGTTTAGGATATCTGGAATAGTTGAAATCATATATATTATCTAAGTCTATGATAAAATAATATTATTGCACAATTTTTATCTTTTTTTTTGCAGTAAAATGATTTTTGTTTAACTACAAGAATGCTACGAAATGTCTATATTCTTTTAACTAATGTGCTTATAGTTTCTAATATTTTGGAATTCTTTTTTCACCAGTGTACGACTAACCATTATTTCACTCGAATAAAAAAGGGCACGAGATTTTGGAAGAAAAATGAGATCAACGGAAAAACAAAATTTGTTATACATTTTAATCTTATAATACTTTTAGTTGCATCTTCTAATATCAAACGAAAATGTTCAACATTTTTATTTCAACTATATATAAGGAAATAATTGGCACACTCACATCATAACCCACACACACTGAACCAATCAAGAAATTAGGGTTGGCAATCAGACGGATCGAGTCGGTGTAGTATGACTGTTAAAAGAAATTGGATCGGATTGAATCAGGTCAAGACGAATTGAGTAAATTTATAATGTTAATTTTTTTAGATTTTAAATTAATGTTAATTGAATTATATATCATTTGATCTCATATCAGATCAGATTCACATCAAATTAAATCAATTTGACTTTTTTGTAAAAGTATTAAATCGAATTCGAGTCCTAACGGATCAGACGGTTTCGAGTGGTTTCATATTTTGAACCTAATCTATGTGACATATACTTCAAAAAGTTCAAATTGCAACCAATCTTAAAAAAATATTCCAAAACAAAAAACAACTGCTGCCTCATGTTGGCATAAAGAATCACATAAAATCAGAGTTTTAGCGGGAGTTTTTAGATTGTTCACAAGCGTGCAAGAGGTTCCATTGGCATCACATCACACTTTGAAATATTGCACGCTTGCTGGTCAATTGACACGTCACTAACAGCACTTGTGAGCTGCATTGATATTTACTGACATGTATTTTTCTAATATTTAATGGTTCTGGATAATGTTTTTAAGTTTATCCGAGTCAGATAAATTTTATTATTTTTATTTGGAGAAAAATATCACCGTCAAAATTTTAATACTTGTATTCTTGTGACACAGAAGTGAGCTTGAGGTAAATTTAAGGGAGCTAATGAGATTTGATTATTTGTATCAAGTGATGAGAGTGAATCATGTTTAAAAATATAATTTTATTTAGAAAATAAATATTAGTTTTATTATTTTGAGATTCATAGTGAGAATTACGATCGAATTTGTCAGAATGAAGCTCCATCACTGTCTAAGGACAACGGCAACAAAATGCGAGTGTTGGGTGGCTGACAAATGGACCGCTATACCTTTTCTATAAATTCCCTTTGAGAAAGGGTGGAAATAAATTGGGTTAGATTTTTACGAGGTTTTAAGTTATATTTATACTAACTAGGGATCTGGTTCATCAGCTTCAGTCACATTCGATGTCACAAACTTATTTTTTTAATTTATATTTTAAATTTTATATTTGAATTTTAAATTTAAATCGACGTTGTTCATTTTTATGATAAATATATACTCATAAAGTTTTATGATTTTTAGAGTTTATTTTATGCTAGATCAAATGATAGCAAAATGAGTAAACGTAATTAACTCTAATTAATTTGCTTTTATGCATTCATTTTGTTATCATTTGATTTAGTATCAAATAAGCTCTAGAAATCATAAAATTTACTAGCATATATCTATCATAAGAATGAACATGATTAATGATTTGATTTCAAATTTTAAGTACTAAATTTTAAAATATAAATGAAAAGATAAGTTGATGGCATCGAATGCCACTAAACTAATGGCACCATGTCCTTTTTGAATATTTTAATTCATAGTTGATTAATTAAATTTTTGAGCATCCCATTGTGTTTTAGTTGATTAATTAAAGTTTGGAACATCAGACCACTGTTTATACTAACTAAATTTGGTTCGATGGTCTATATATATTGTTGGATCTTTAAATCGGATGATTCACACAAATTTTAGAGCAATATAGTGATTTTAAATATGAATCTTATGACGTGTTTGGTTTTCACCCAAAAACCACTGTTTATGTGGAAACAAATTTCTCTTATGGTATTTTTATTTTTCCACATATAACAGCCTTAATGCAAATGAATGGCCAATTTGTCTATTCAATGAAAATTTCGGTCCGATGCCCATTGAATATACATATTTTAGGCGGTTCGATTCTCTCTAAATTTTGCATTTTTCGACGAAACAAAAACATTTTATGTGCTCGTCGTCACTTGTAACACCAATCTCCTCTTCGTCTTCTTCTTCTTTTTTTAATTTGGAGCCCTTTGCCATGTATTCAAAAAGAAATGAAGTACATCAAGTTGCAATCTTGCTTGGAGGAATCTTGAGAGCAGTGAACTGGATGACAGAAACTAGAGCCTTCGACCCAAAAGGTTACAATTCATCATATCTCAGCTTCATTGCACCGTGCAGTGCAGGAAGGTGTTCTTTAAATTTGCTTTGGAATATATGAATTTAGAATTTCATAAAACCCCCTAAAAATTTAAAGGTTGGTGAATCTTACAGCGCAGGAGCGCGCAGTATAAGATAACTTTCCCAAAACATTAAGAGGATAAGTGGGACCAGATGAGCACTTCACCAGGTGTAGTTGCTGCCCAATATAGACGACATGTACTCGAAAACTTGTGCGACTAGGGGAAAAATGGGGAGAGTAGAATTTATTATTCAAAGGTTTTGCATTTTTAAAAGAAAATACTTTGTCAAAGATGAAATATATCATTTTTGAAACTCATATTTAATACAGATGATAATAAATTTTATATCTATGAAAATAGAGGAATACAGATGATAATGAATTTTCTCTCTATGAAAATAGAGCAGGTTTAAATCTCGAGAAAAAACATATAAATATTAAGATATATTTGGAGTTTTTTTTTTTTAAATGGAAACTTCTTGTCACCTATTGGGAGAATTTGGGATAAGCTAATTAACAGTTGATTATGTATATGAACACAAATAAGTTTTTTTTATTATATTGAAGGACGTGCTTGATTGACCCGTACATGTCAATTTCATATTCAGAAAAATATTCGAAATAGAGGTACAAATCTAGATTTTTGTCAATACTCTCTAAATTGTAGGGCTCCTAATGTATCTTAATATTTTTCAAACGGTCCAAATTATCCTATCTGGCCACTTTAGATTTATTTTTAAAAGTAGCAAAAAATAAAAATAAAAACATACAGCAAACTAATGGAAGGGATTCCAGTCAGAAACCATATAACACCAATACATTAACAAAAAACTATGCAAAAATTATTTAGAAAAAGAAACGTCATAATTGGCCAAGACACCGTACAAAGTACATTTTAACACATTTAATAATGTAATTTGAGGCCTAGAAAATTCCCAAAATCTGATAGTGGGTCCTTCTTTTCTAATCTGAAGTAAGAATTACGTGGCACGTAAACAAGTAGTAAGCAACTAAGCACGCCTCTTGCGCTTATAAATCATTTGTTTACTTACAGTTGAGTTTACACTATAAACCTCTTAAATTTTGATTTTATTTGAAAGTGACTTCATTTTTGTCACAATACTCATCCATTTGTCTTTAGTTCCTACTTCCCTTTACCTCCTCTTTATAAACACACCATATACAGCGCTTTGAATTTCCCGGTTCCCTCCAATCCCCAAAATCTCCTCTCCTCCCTCTCCCTCTACCAGGTTCAATTATATGGCTCAATTTTCCAACAGAGCAAAAGTTGTTGTAATTATTTTCTTCTTTATTCCACCTATTTATGCAATAAGGTTTCCAGCAAGTATTGATCATGACCATGATAGTGAAGGAAATGGGAGCAATGAAGAGCTGAGCTTCATATCAGAAAACGTCATAATTCGTCACGGTGGTGCCGCAAAAGTAATTGCACGAATAATGGAGTCCGTGCCGAGCCCGGGTGTTGGCCATTAGATTAGATTGCTCATCTGTTAAAAGTTTTGAAGTTTAGCTGGTTTATCTTAGCTAGTAGCTTTCTTTTTTTGTGTAAGATTTCCTTATTTACCATATAATTTAAGTCATGTTTTGGTATAGAATTGCGGAAAAGTTTAATGTAAAATTCTTTTAATATTGCTTATCAACATTTGTTTTAGGACTTACAACTGATATGCACATTATATATATCCAGGTTAAATCAGGAGCAGTTGACTTCATAACTCCAAGCCAGTATTTAAAAATATAAAATACCAGTTGAGCACTTGGGCTGAACAAGCCTCAACCGATCACCAGCATAGAGTTATACCATACATACATTAAGATAATTAAATAGATTTGAACTCTCTATATTTGCAGGTTGCAATTATCAAATACTTTGGCACCTAAGACCCAAAGTAATAGCAAGACAATCTTTGAGCTCTATTATGTAATTACTCTAAGATGTACTCACATAAGGCTGAATATTATATTTGAAACCAAAATGGTTGGACTATCAAGCTTAACCTGCAATTAAAAAAAAATAACAATGAGATATAAGTCTACTGCAAGTATATACAAGATGATAGTGCTGAAGTTAATATTTTTATGTTAGTATTTATTTTAGAGTTATATTTATTCTGTTAGATGGTACAAGTATTGGGTTAAGTTTAGAAATCGTTGGATGGTCAAAATGTTGGACTTGTAACATACATGAGATGTGAAATTTAAAAAAAATATATGCAATCCAATTGAAAATCAAAAATCATATGCATAAAATTCAAATATAACTATAAATTCATGAATAATATATCTTACTTGATATCATAACCAAGCGTGACGACCTTCTTTGAATAGTGATTGTGTCTGCCTTCACAAATCACCGTAAAAATATCATTTGTTGTTCTCGTCTTACAAAATCTTTCCAAACGTGAAACATCTACCCCGTGCATTTCTTGACACATCGAAGCAATGTTGCTAGATCTCCAATAAAATAAAAATTTCAAATCATTTTGATTCTCATCACACGAGAGGATATCAAATACTCAAATTGAATTGGAAGAGAGTAAAAATAAAAACACTCCACTGTTCTTCTTTTCCAATGAGATATATCTGAAGCACTCTCACACAAACCAAATCCCTTTATTATTTTATTTTTCGGAACCATCTCCTGGCCAAAAGAAACCTCTTTATAACCAACCTTTTATAATTTTATTTTGCGCAAAAAATAAATAAAGGAAGTTATTTGTAATCTTCTGCCGAATTAATTCATGGGCTTCGCTCAATGTGAGCATAAGTACATCTCATTCATAATTTAAATATCATTCAAATTGATCTAATTTAAATTTAATTTAATTAATCATGTTCCATATAATTAATTAATTATTCTATGATTCGACTTGTCAAACAGAATAATCTAGGAGGATCCATATCATGATCAGCAATAAATTCATATATATTAATTTATAAATCATAATTGACATCTAGCAATGCATTATGATCACTTGATCAGACACAGACAAATCGTGATTCATTATTCTTTTGAATTAATTTTTTTGTCACGTAATATCTTATTAATTAATGTCAAATGTAAGAATATATCATACTTGATCATTAATTATTTTTTATTCTCAGTACATAATTATTAATGTGTAATCATCTAATAATCATAAATTACATACATAATAATTATCACTGTATCAAGGGGCCTAAAGATATCACTAATCCTATATGAAATAAAATTGACAAAATATCTTGTTGACTATTCATAATTCATAGCACAATTCATATAAATCTGAAAATTACCTTTATAGCACTCAATTAAGAGCAGCGTTTAATAATTGCATAAAATATACATTAATTATCTAAAATTATAAATATCTCAGATAATATAATTAATACTGGTTTATGACCTCACTGATCACATAAACATAATCCATAAAGCAAGTCAAAGTGGGTTAGGTACAATATCATGCACCCCGTACATGTATATCTATGTGATTAAATAAATATCTCATATTAGTGACATGTGAAACATGATCACGCATTAATCTATATATTAAATTAGGGATAATTAAGAGTTTTAATAACAATCATAGAGTCATCAACTCAAATAATATATAAAATATTAAAACTTAAGGAACAAAATGATATAAATCATCCAATACATAAAATAAAAAAAAATAAAGTATCATCATAAATAATTGGTCATTTAGATCACTAAACTAACAATCTCTCATTTGAACTAGATCCAATCATGTACCTCGTACTGAGCTCTATCATGTCATAGTCTTTCATGTATAGTATACCCATAGCGTCAATATGTCTCTCATGTTTGGCCAATGAAAGTGATTTTATTAGTGGATCAGTTATGTTGCTCTCCATACCTACTTTGCACATTTTAATGTCTCCATTCTCAATGAACTCACGGATAACGTGATACTTGCGCTTGATGTGCTTAGTCCGCTTGCTAGACTTATGATCTTTTACATTGGCGATAGAGCTCTACGGGGTCTATGATGCTAAGAACAATATCAAACTCATTAATGAACTCTCATTTTACATGTCTCGCAAGCAGCCATATACTCAGGCTCCACAGTGGAGTCAGTCGTACTGTCTTTTTTTAAACTCTTCCAATTGATAACTTCATCATTGAGCATGTACATATACCATATTTGTGACTTTGAGTAATCATGGTCGATTTGGAAGTTAGCATCTTAATACCCCATAATTACAAGATGTTCCTTGCCACCGTAGATCAAAATCAGATCCTTAGTCATTCTTAAGTATTTAAGGATATTCTTGACAGTCGTCCAATGATCCTCCCCAAGATTCTTTTGATATCTGCTAGTTATGTTGAGTGCATAAGACATGTCTGATCGTGTACATTACATGACGTACATAAGAGAGATACCATACGACATAGGTAGGGAACCTCTCTTGAAATCCTACATGTTGAATATCTCCAACACTTTTTCTATGTATGTACTTTGACTCAAACCTATAATTCTATTGGACCTTTCACGAGAGATTTGGATACCTATAATATAGATAGTTTCATCTAAGTCTTTCATTGAGAAAACCCTACTCAATGATGACTTCACAGACTCAAGCATAGGAATGTCATTTCCATTCAAAAAAATATCATAAACATATAATATCAAGAATACGACTGAATTTCCACTTACTTTCTTGTAAACACAAGGTTCATTTGGGTTTCGTATGAAGCCAATTTTCTGATCTCATCATTGAACATTATGTTCTAACTCTGAAATGCTTATTTTAATCTATAAATAGGTATTTTAAGCTTGCATATCTTCTTAGTCTTTTTAGGATCGATAAAACCATCAGGTTGTATGATGTACAAAATCTCATCGAGAACTCTGTTTAAGAATGTGATTTTGACATTCATTTGCTAAATTTCATAATCATAAAATTTAGCAATCGCTAGAAGGATTCGAATTGACTAAAACTTGACCATTTGTGAAAATGTCTCATCATAGTCAATTCCCTCGACTTGTCCTTTTGTCACTAGACATGCTTTGTATACAGTCAAGTTAACATTCATATCGGTCTTTCTTTTGAAGGCCCATTTATTTTTGATGAATTTTATCTCATCAAGTAGATCAATCATGTTTCACACTTGGTTATCTTCCATAGATTATAATTCGAATTTCATAGTCTTGATCCATTCTTCGGAGTCTTCTCTCGAAATTACCTAATGATATGTCAAAGGATCAATATCACCAATAAGTAATATATCATGTAGTCTCAAATACCTTTCAAGTGCATGAACTATTCTCTCTGACCTTCTTACACGCGGTGCTTGCTGAACTTATTCCACAGTCTCACATTGAACTTATTCAAGATGTGGGTCTTAAATTTCTTCAAGTGTTATCTTGCTCCCACTATTTTCGTTGGAGAGAAACTCCTCCACCAGGCATACATCATGTCAGATAATAAATACTTTATTATCTGATCTATGATAGAACTAGTAACGCTTGATTTTCCTTGGATAACCTATAAAGAAGCATTTGTTAGATTTAGGATCAAGCTTGTCGAACATCAATCCCCTAACAAAAGTTTCGCAACCCTAAATTTTGAGAAAAGATAAGTTGGGGACCCTTTTCGTTCACACTTCGTATGGAGTTTTGTCTACATATTTGATTGATACTCTATTTAAGATAAAAATAGTAGTTACAAGAGTATATCCCTAAAAGAATAAAGATAATTTCGCCCGACTCGGCATTGATCGTACCATATCTAATAGTGTATGATTCCTCCGCTCAGGCACACTATTCCACTGTGGTGTTTTAGGTGGAGTTAGTTATGGAATGATTCTATACTATTTTAGATGATTATTAAATTTAATACTCAGATATTCGCCACCACGATCCGATCATAGTGCCTTGATCTTCTTCCCAAGTTGATTCTCGACTTATTCTGAAATGCCTTAAACCTTTCTAAGAATTCTGACTTATGTCTCATCAGAAACATATAGTCATATCTACTAAAATCATCAGTAAATATAATAAAGTATAAATATCTTCCTATTGTGCTAGTGTCAATAGGACCACACACATCCGTATGCACAAGATGTAAGAGTTCTTTGACACTTTCATTCATCTTATTAAAAGATATTTTAGTCATCTTTCCAAATAAATAAGATTCACATCGATCAATTGACTCTCAATCAAATTGAGCTAGAAGTCCATCTACTTGGAGCTTCTTGATGTGTTACTCATTTATATGACCTAAGCAATAATACCACATGAGACTCGAATTAGTATTGCTTATTTTGAGTCGTTTGATACTTATGTTGTATATAGGTGTTCCAAGGTCAACTTCATAAAGATCATTCATAAAAAAAGCAGTAGCATAAAATAATCCATACGAGAAATAGTACAACATCTATTCTTAAACGAAAACTCAAAACCATGAGAATCCAAACAAGATATAGATATAATATTTCTGCTAGCACAAGGAACATAATATACACTACTTAGTTCTATTACAAGCTCACTTGAGCAAAATCAACTCCAATTCTCTCACAACCACGGCCGCAACCAGCGTGCCATTGTCAAATTTGAGTTGTATCTCGCCCTTTGCCAATCGTCTACTTTTTAGTGCCTGAACATTTGAGCAAATATGATCACAACTTCTAATTCCATGACCCAAGAGTTAGAAGATGGGATAGCAAAGTTAATTTCAATAATATAAATGCCTGAAGCAGATGGCACAGTCTTCTCTTCCTCCAAGAACTTCGGACACTCTCTCTTAAAATGGTCTTTACCATTATAATGAAAGCACACAGTGTCTGATGTTGACGTAGAAAGTTTCACTGGATTATGTGTGCTCTTACTCCTAATTTGAGCCTTGTGTTTGTCTTTAGCCTTTCATTTTCCTTTCTCCTTATCTTTCATCACCTTCTTATTGTGTCCAGTTACTGCTAACACATTAGACGCCCGTCTGATGGATGTCTTAGTCGTAGAGAGCATGAAATGAAACTCATTTAGTGGCTTAATAAGTTATGTTATGTTGTAGTTCATAATGAACATACTAAAACTTCGGTAGTAGAGAGTGTAAGATGAGATCAGTAGACAACTGTAGGTCCAGAGTAGAGCTCAGCTTCTCAAGGTTGTTCCATAAGACCCATTAATTTTTGAACGTGAGCACTGACTGAGGCCCCATCAGTCATCTTACATTCAAAGAGTTTCATTACGACATGATATCGCTCGCACGCGGGCTTGCTCTTAAAATGTATTTTTGAGCTCGACTATCATGTCATATGTTGTCTAATCCTCAAAACGCTTTTGAAGATCAGGTATCATAGACACCAGCATGAGGCAACTCACCTCGTTAGACTCATCACACTTTCTCTCATATTGATCTCGCTCGGCATGAGTAGTAGTATCAATAGGTGGGTTAGGTAAGTGTGCATAAAGCATGCTCTTTCTTTTTGTGTTTTAATATAATCTTTAGATTACGATACCAATCGGTGAAATTAATATTGTTCAGCTTGTTTTGGTCTAGGACAAAAATAACTGGGTATAGGATCTAATTTTGATAGTCATGATCTACAACATATCAAATAAGTGTAAATTTTCAAATTTGTTATTATGCTCAGTTCAAGATTTTGATATCGAATACTCCCACTACATATGATATATCTCTTTATATAGTAGGTTCGAGATCCATATTTTTATTAAACCAAGTCAGTGTCGGTGTGAAACATAGATTGGGCTTATTTAGATAAACCAACCTGGTTAATAATGTATATCACTATATTATTTTTTGTTTTGTTAATCACACCACGTGTGAACTAATACCTTGCAATAGGGTTTGAACACGATCCCATAAACCTATTAGACAAACATCACTCTATGTGCCCCCACACGATCCAAACTCCTAAAGGATAAAAGGAGACGCATATTAAGTAAGAAATACATTATCCTAATGCCAATAGTGTTAGTTTAGTGACCTAGAGGACCAATCATTTATGATAGTGCTCTTATTTTTGTTTTATATATTAGATGATTTGTATCATTTTGTTCCTTGAGTTTTAATATTTTATGAATTATTTGAGTTGATGACTTGAATTGTGAAACTCTATGATTGTTATTAAAACTCTGAATTATCTCTAGTCTCATATCATTAGCATGAAATACTAAATAATAATATTGACTAGTATGTGGATTAATGAGTGATCTTATTTTATTGATCACTGATACGGGGTACCTATTTAATCACATAGATATGCATGCACAAGGTGCATGATATTGGACCTGACCCACTTTGACTTGCTATATGGATTATGTTTGTGTCATCAGTAAGGTCATAAATTAGTACTAATTCTATTATCTGAGATATTCATAATTGTAGATAATTAATATATATTTTTGTGCGATTATCAAACGTTGCTCTTAACCGAAGGCTATAAAGGTAATTTCCAAATATACATGAATTATGTTATGAATTATAGATAGTCAATAAGATATTTTGTCCATCTCATTTCTTATGAGATTAGTGATATCTCTGAACCCCTTAATGCAGTGATAATTATTATGCACATAATTTATGATTATGAGATGATCACATATAAATAATTATGCACTAGGATCAAAAAAATTAATTAATGGTCAAGGATGAAATATTCCTACGCTTGATATTAATTAACTGATATTACGTGATAAAAGAATTAATATGAAAGATTAAAGGATCATGATTTATTTGTATTTGATCGGATGATCATAATGCATTACTAGATGCCAATTATAATTTATAAATTAATATATATTAATTTATTACTGATCATGATATGGATCATGTTGGGTCACTCTGTTTAACAAGTTGAAGCATAGAATAATTAATTAATTACATGGAAGATGATTAATTAAATTACATTTGAATTGAATCAATTCGAATGAGGCTCAAATTATGAATGAAATGTAGTTAGGCTCAGAATGAGCTCAAGCCAATAAAAATCATTAGAGAATAATTTGCTTAATTTTCTCTTTGTGGAAACGTAATTGGATTTTCAGTTTTGGCAGAGAAGAGATTAGCTCCTTTAATTTGTTTTTTGCGCAAATATTGGGTGGTTATACCCTTTGATTAATTGCCGACATTATTTGACACATTTTGGTTTTTTGCATCTTTTGGCAGAAGAAAAAAAGAAAAAAAAACTTCCGCATGAAACAAGTTAAAAGAGGTTAGTTATAACCTTCGTTTATTTTTAAATGAAGTCTCTCTCCGCCAAAATGAGTATCCTGCCTCATTTTATTTTATATTTTTTTTTGTCTCCAATCCAAATTAATTATATATCCCTCTCATGTGTTGAGAACCAAAAAAGATTTAAAATTATTGTTCTATTGGATGCCTAGCAGCCTTGCTTCGACTTATTAAGGAGTGCATGCGGTAGAAACTTTACGCTTGAGAAGCTTTCATGAGATGATAATAACACCGACGTCCTTGTGGTGTTTTGTGAAGGCACACACAATCACCATCCGAATGAAATCATCGCGCTTGATTATGATACCATGTAAGATATATTATTCACAAATTCGTTGTTATTTGAATTTTATACACATGATCATTGGATTTTAAATTGAGTTGCATGAAATTTTTAAAATTTTATATTTCATGCATGTCGCAAACCCAACAAATAGTTTAAAAGAGATAAAACTAGAAAGTGCAATACGTCCTAATTTTTATAAGGACTTTATTATATATTTTGCAATTCAAATTCAAATTCAAATTCAAATCTGATTAAATATATATCCATACTCTTAGACTCACAACTAAGAATTCAAATCATATAATAACAATATTATAGAAAATAATCACATCTCATACAATTAGCGTTGAGTAATAAGACATCTTGATATGCATGTCGATGCACTATTTTCGTGCCACGGCAAACTCCACATACCCAAACTGATATATTTATTCTATCCAAATCTAATCTAATAAATTTAAGTATGATATAAATATACTAAATCATACATTGACATGCAAGCTTCAAATGAATACATAACATTAGTTTTAACAATTTGCTAATATTAATTAATAAAATTAATTAATTAATTAATTAAACATCAAAGACCTCGTTAGACACATCATTCACAATTAATCAATACATCACACAAGGCATTGAAAATTAGTCATAACACTCAACTTTCTACAAAATAAAGTTAGTATAATATATTTTATTCATATCACACACATGATGTCTACGCAATTCATAGTCATGCTATGCCACACACGTAGCACATAAATAAGTAATTAACATAATATGAATTAAATACATATATTTTCTTGACATTTCAAATTAAGTTATCACATAATTTATTTTTCAAATATATTTGTTAGACTAATCTCATCAATTTAACAAATGAACAAATGCTACACTTTGAAATAATTTGATTTATGCAAAAAAAAAAATCAGCATACTGTTCACAGTACTGTTCACATAACTGAAAAAAAAACACTATTTTTTAATAATCGTAAGAAAAAAACGTTGACCAACCTTTTTTTCTTGTGCGTAGTGCATAACCAATAGTTACTTTAATTAATCGGTTTTTTCTTAACGGAAACTAAAATTAAACCCATTATTTAATTAATCAGTTAAATAAAAAACAATAACAACTTTGCGCATGACTTGTTCATGACAGTTGACAGAGACCAATTTTTTTTGTTTTAATTATAACCAACTTACTTGGTATAACCATTTTAATTATCCAAAAAAAAACTATCTTAATCTCATCCGAAACAAAACTGTATATTTCTCATATTCTTATTCACAAATCATTTTATAAATCCCATTATCAAAAATATATATTAAAAATAATTTTAAATACACATATGCTCTGATACTAATTGTTGAGTTTGTAACATACATGATATGCGAAATTTTTAATTTTTTTATGCAATCTAATTGAAAATTAAGGATCATGTGCATAAATTTTGAATATAACTATAAATTTGTGAATAATATATCTTACTTAGTATCATAACCAAACACGACGATTTTCTTTAGATGGTGGTTATGTTTGCCTTCATAAATCATCATAAGTACGTCATTTATTGTTCTCATCTCACGAAAGTTTTCCAAACATGAAGTTTTCACCTCGTGCATTCCTTAACGTGTCGAAATAAGGTTGCTAAACCTCTAATAAAATAAAAAATTTAAATCTCTTTTGATTCTCAACACATGAGAGGGATAAAAAAATACTCAAATTGAATTGGAAGAGATTAAAAGTAAAAACACTCCTCTGTTCTTCTTTTCGAATGAGATATATCTGAAGCACTCTCACACAAACCAAATCCCTTTGGTATATATGAATTAATCTCGGCAGAGAGCAAAAACCATAAAAAAAATAACTGAACATCTTTTGTTATTATTGTACTTTTCGGAACCATCTCCTGGCCAAAAGAAACCTCTTTATAACCAACCTTTGTAATTTTATTTTTCGCAAAACATAAAGAAAGTGAGTTATTTGTAATCTTCTGCCAAATTAATTCATGGGCTTGGACTCAATCTGATCTCAAATACATCTTATTCATAATTGGGACTTAATCCAAATTGATCCAATTCAAATTTAATTTAATTAATTATGTCTCACATAATTAATTAATTATTCTATGTTTCGACTTGTCAACCCGGAAAGATCCATATTATGATCAGTTATAAATTAATATAAATTTATTTATAAATCATAATTGACATTTAGCAATGCATTATGATCACTCGATCACACACATACAAATTATGATCTTTTATTTTTTTTCGTATTAATTTTTTTACACATAATATCTTACTAATTAATGTCAAGTGTAGGAATGTATCATTCTTGATCATTAATTATTTTTTAATTCTCAGTGCATAATTATTAACATGTAATCATCTCATAATCATAAATTACATGCATAATAATTATCACTGCATCAAAGGGCTTGAAGATATCACTAATCTCATACGAAATGAGATGGATAAAATATCTTATTTACTATTCATAATTCATAGCACAATTTTGTTACACTTAATATTTTCTTTGATTTGTCGATTTGCAAAACAATCTTGAATTTTACAATTTATCTTGTTTGAGTTTTGTGCAGGGATTAACATGCAAATGGACTAGTGCACAAGAACCAAGACTAGTACTGGGATACAAGAGCTTAATCAAGACTGCATTAGGCTTAAATTTAGTAAAACTCAAACTGGGTTGAATTAATCAAAATAAATTAAGCTTAAACAACAAAAAAGTGCTACTTCTGCTGTGAATCGTTATAACGGTTCAGTATCTCAATACTTCATCTCAATACTCAAAAATATTGTAAGGCAGAAACTTTCTCAAATAAACTTTAAATAAATTTTACTTATAACTTCCGGGTGGGTTTTAAGTGAAGACTGAAGAATAATCTTTGAAGTCAACATTAAACAATTGAAGGAGTTCGAGAAGCAATTTCAGATTTGATCCCTGTTGCATATGATGCACTTTTTGCCTAATTTAATCAGAAATAATCAAGTTCAAAACTTCAAATAATTAACAATTCAAGAAATACATGTCAGCTGACATGAAATGTTTCAACTTACTACCTATTACCAGTGTAGCAGTTATACATACTTAACAAACTATTTAATTGCACGCATCTGAAGCAAATTTGGCACCTTACATATAAACAGACCAAAGAGTGCATGTCAAAGTAAAAAAGTAAGGGAATGAGAGATTTCTACTCTGTTGTTGCTCTTAAGATGCACTTATCTACTGTTGGTTAATACTGATTATGATCTTTTATGCATAAAAGGTGATAATCAAACAAAACCTGCAATTCAAAACGAAAATTAATTAGAAGTCCAGAAAAAGTACATGAATAATAATGGGAAAGTGATTAAAGTGAAATTCAAAAAAGAAAAAAAAATACAATGATTCTAGACGCATAAGGTTCAAAAAGGATCAGGAAGAATCAAGGGGCATCATCTTCTGTCTTCTCCTACAATGAAACAACATAAAATCTTCAGAAACCTAGTTCATTTCATAAGCAGTGTTATAAAATTCTTCAGAAAGCTAGCTCATTTTATAAGCAACGTCGTATTTCAAATTCCATTAAGATAAATGGTTCTCGTGGAAAGACACAAGGTTAACATATGCAAGGGGCACACTGGGAGCTAAAAATATATTAGGGGTGTCAATGCAGAACTTGAAGAAGAAATTGAGCTTCAGATTGGTTCAGAAGATCTGGCCTGAATGAATGGTAACAGTAATTAATATTTTACACTTACTATCCATGCACACAAACTGAAGCAAGATGTAGTTGCCAGAAAATACAAAGGTTAACCTTCAAAAAGTGAAATCACCAGAAACTGCGAGTACCTTGGATCCAGAACCATCATTTTCTCCTGCAGCATCAGAAGAAGGGGCGCTGGAACCTGTACCAGGTACCTTTACTGGGTCCCACCCAAGAACCCGACAAACTGCCCTTGCAAGAGCCTGGTGGGCTCTGCTCCAACCTGCCTTGTATACAGTATTGGCATGCTGTACCAGTGCAAGCCCACTCTTGTAGCGCATCCCCTTCCCCTTAAAATCCTCTCTCACCTGACAGATAAAGCAGTAAAAGTCTCCCTTCTTACTGTTATTCTTGTAATATTCCCTCAGTTTATGGTCTGTTTCAAAGAGACCATAAAAGAACTCATCCATGTCAGGCTTCAATTCAGATTCTGAATCAGAGGAGTTGATCTCATACTCTGATTCTGATCCAGGTTCATCATCAGATTCAGATCCAAAATCTTCCTTAATATTTGAGAAGAACTTTTTTGTGGCCTTGATTGCTCGGCGCTGTATGCCAGCAGCTTTTGCAAGAGCTTCGGAGCGGGCAGTCATAGGGGGTGGTGGTGGGGCCATTGCCTGCGTGGCTGCCCATGTGGCTGGTGGTTTGAGGTCAGGGAAGGGAGTGGGGCATTGGGGCCACTCATCAGTATCCTTTGTACCTTTCTCATTGCTTCCAGGGCTGGAGTTAGGGTTCAGGTTCTCATCAGCATCCTTCTTATCCTGCATTTTATTTTTGTGTCAGAGAATAACTATTAGCATGAACATTATTCTGAGAAAAAGTAATTCGACCACCAAGGAACACTACTGAAATGATATATGATGTCCCTACTTCCTAAAGTAAGAAACACTATAAAATGATCAATAATGTTCCCAAACTAAGAAACGTTACTGAAATGACAATAATGTTCCCAAATCCTATACTCTAGACATCATGTAAAGGCATGAAATATTCAATTTTGGTTTTGCCAGATTATGTTCTTGCAATAATGCTCCCTTTTAACAGACTTTCTTTAGGTTAGGAGTTGTGAGATGTTCCTTAGTGCAAGGAAGTTTGCATGCATGAACTATTATCAAGAAATGGGATTAAATTATGTTGATATTATATGCCAAGAACTAAGAGGAATCTGTTAAAGATGCAGTTCATTTTTCGTTTTCTCACATTGATGTAGCATGAAAATTATATACCTATGTACATGTTCTCGTCCTACCAATCAGCTAAGGCCAGGTATTGAAAAAAATTTAACAAAAATATATATACCTATAAGAGACTGAAACTAAATCCAAAAATGCTCAAGAACCAAAATGCAACTAAAAGACACTTCTCGAAACTGTAATAAATTCATTATAAAAAGGTACTAAATGAAATTTAAAACCTATACAACATTGGTAAGTCTTAGAAGGAAAAAAAAATCACAATGCGCACCTTAGAATAAAGGGCTTTTACTATTGTCCCAGGTAAAACGAACAATGCCCAGTAAACCCCACTCCCCTCTTTTTCTTAAATTGTCAAAGGCCTCCAGGATAAATCAAAGTATTAAGAGGTTAAAACAGAATAACAGCAGATTTTGATCCCAAAGCCAACTAACAAGGCAACAAGTAACAACCACGCTAACCACGGAACTGGAACTCTAGAAGGGGAGAAAAAGTACCAGAACGAGAGCAGCGAGCTTCTCCCCCAGTCGAACCGCCTCGTGCGCAACGCCCGAGTGCACATTCTCTTGATTCGCTCCGCCTGTGAGGCCACCCGCCATTGCTTGCCAAGACGAAAGCTAAAAGGGCAAAGAAATTAGTGGAGACTGGAACTGGGACTGGGACTGGGGTGAGGCCGAAGGTAGAAGCCGAGAAAGGGGCGCGATTTTTCCGGAGAGTTTCTTTTAGGGAGAGCTCTCCAAACAAAATTTTAACTTTTTTTTTTAATTATAACGACAGTATTAAAATTTAAATATAAATTTTAATATATAAAAAATTATCATTATTAAATGAGAACCGTATTGAGTCAATAAAAAAATCAGACTCTAAGATTTTTAGAGAAAACTCTTCCGAGATGTAAATTTACCGACAAAGAGGAATTCACACATTCGTAGAGTACTTCATTGACGCCTACATTTAAGTGGGACCGTGAATTTAAAGATAAAAATTAATTTCGGACAGTTTGTATTCTAAATTTTACAATCATAACAACTTTAACAGTTAATCACAAGGATTTAAAGGTGTAAAATCCGAAGCACGCCTCACCTCGATTAAATGTGAGCCGTCTGATGCAAGCCCGAATACGGATAGATCCTCATCTTCCTTGGATCATCAATTCTGAGTCCTGTGTTTAACAATACTAGCTATATACCCGCGCGCGTTGCAGCAGAATTTTTTATTTAAATATTAAAATATTATAAGATAAAAAAAAATCATATTTATCTAACATTAAATTATAAATTCATCATATTATAGAGAAAACATATAATAAAGACTATATTTAATCTTGGATGAGATTTTTGCACAATATGAGTTAATGATTCATGATTTTTATGGCAAGAAAAGTAAATTATTCTAACATATATTATCACCATTAATTTCTTACCAAATATGCACAAGGTTGCTAAATAAAAAAATAAAAATTATGGAAATAATAGTATATAAGGGAAAGAAATGGAGAGAAATAGGGGATCAATGGACGCGATCACATACGTTCGATCAACCGACAATAAATATTATCCGTCTAATTGAGGGATAAAATGGGTATAATAAAAATTTACCATGACAAAAAATGGACTCTCCAATTCTTAGATGCTTTATATAATAGTATAGATGTGCAGTCATATTACCAGAGTACCTGACAACTGACCTGATGATAACAATTTAACAATAATATAATATAACAACTTTTTCGATCTTTCGGATGGATTAGTATTTTGTGAGATGTGTTTGGATGTTGCAGAAATTAGGGTTAATAGTTGAAAATATTGCGGAGTTAATAATACTTTAGAATATATGAAAATAGAGCTATTTTTTATCTAATTAATAAAATATTATTTGAATGATAATTTCAGAATAGAGGGAGTAAATAAAATAATAATGTTTTTAAATGATAATAATGATTATTATTTTATTAATTATTATTAATTTCTTAACCATTATTTATTATTTATTTATTTATTATAATTTTAACTAATATTATTTTATACTATTATTAATTATTATTTTAATTATTATTTTTATTAGTTATTATTATTTTATTTATGGAGAGAGGATGAAGAACAAAAATACAACGCTCGATGTCTTTTATTATTATCACTAATTTTAATACCCTACTGATATGCGAAATCAATATTTTTATGGTTTTGGAAACAACACTGTTCAGACAACTATTCTAATTTCTGAAAATTATATTTAAATAATAATGCTACTGAAGTTATTGTTGTTATTCGAAAAATAGCATCATCTAGGGTCTTAATTATTATCTCCAACCCGACGGGTTAATTTGATCTCACCCGACATGATCTAAGATAAATGGACTGGATATGGGTCTAATTTTTTTTATCCCAATCGGATCAAATTCAAATCAACTCGACCTGACCCAATTAATTGTGTTTTTAAAGTAATTTTATGATTTATAACTAATTAAGATTAATTATAAATTAATTAATATTTAATTTATAAAATAATATAAAAATATTTAATTATTTTATATGGATCGGATCGGATATGGGTAAAGATTTTTTGATCTCGAATGTAATCGGGTCAGATTCGGGTCGAGTCAAGAAAAATAATAAAATAATGATGATCCGACCCGATCCGACCAATTGACACCCCTAACTTCACCGATCCAATTAAATTTAAAATATAGCCATCGACTAGGGATAATCCATAAAGGCTTAGCCCTTGAACTCGAACCTGGCCCGACCGGCCCTTTAAAAAACTCAGTGCTTACTTGACCCTCAGAAGTCTAATCCGATCCTTTATAATGATAAAGGTCGGGATCAATCTTTAAAAAACAGATTCTTCTAATCTGGTCCATATTAAATACTACCCTTCCCAGATCATTTCTTTAATATTTTATATTATATATTAATTACTGGATAAGGGTCAGCGGGTAAGGGTCGGGCTTTTTAAGAGCCAAACTCAACCCTTAAAAATTAAGTCCTTTAAATCACAGCTCTCTAAAAGCTCCTATCAAACCCGATTCTACCCGGCTATCTAGTAGCCTCGTTAGATCCAGCACTTAAGAAATCCAACCCAACACTTAAGGAAGATGTCTACCAAGACATGATTTATATATTATGTGGTCAACACATGATCACATGAATATATCCTCCGGCCCGGCGCTCTTAAAAAGATGCCTACCATCGAGACATGGTTTTTGTATTATGTGGTCGACACATGATCACATGAAATATCCTTCAAAACTCAGAAGGATAACAGTTTCTAAAATTATATTTGACTAAAAAATACAAAAATCGACACAATGCACATATATTTAAGGCTGATATAAGATGGGAAACAATATATCATTCTTTATTTTTCTTTAAGCTGCTTTTGTCTTTTTAGTGGTCTGGTTTTAATTTAGTTATTCATTGAATAAGAAAAAAAAAGCTTAGTATTTTTTTTTTGTAAATAGAGTTATAGAGTTTGGGTATTCACATATTTTGTCAAGTCTAGTATAAGTCTAGTATCTTATTCTATGGTCGTTTACTTTGGAAAAATACATGATACCTGGACAAATGGAGAAACATTTTAAATTTATCAACTTTAATTAATAGCACTTGCATTTAATTAATTATATATTATTTTTCAGCACAGTAGTGTATATTATCATGGCATTATAAATAATACTAAAATTATTATATAAAATTTCATAATTAAGAATGTTTATATGCTTAAAGAATACCAAAAGTTTATTACGAAAAAAAAAGAAAGCAAGTGGGAATGAAGAGGATGTTTACAATTTGAACATTATGATTTATGATTCCTATTTTTTTCTCTTTCTAATTTTTTTATGAAAGAATATCGAAATTCCAATGATAACAGATAAATTTAAACAATGTAATAATCTCTACATTAAACGGGAAGCTTCGAAAATTTGTTGTAATGCTGACACCAGTTAGTAGGTTTAAATGCACATAGAATAGATCGATTTAGATAGAGTTCCCATTAATTTGCTTGTGTTTTTAATCAATTTTCACACACAATTCTACATAAATACATCTAAATCACAATTTAATCAATCTGTTTGAATCATTTTTAATCAATTTTGACTCATATATTTCTGCACATAATATTAGCAGAAAAGTTAGAAAATAGTTTGTTAGAGCCACTAAAAACTATTGTCGATGTGTAGACAATATATAGATCCAAGTATTAAGTATGCAACAATAATTGATCAGAACTTAAACAACTAGCATGGTCAATACTGCTTACTTTTAATATATATGAAGACAAATCTTTGAAGAAGAATCTAACCCCGTTAATTACACAGCAAACAATTCAGAGAATTGTAATCTACTAAAGAAACAGGAAAAACACAAAATTAATTTCTATCACTGTTGTTAATTTGATCTACCTTCTAGATTTATAACGTCGTTGGACATCAACTCCAAGACGTTAAATGAGCAACAATAGAGAAATAAAATTGCACACCATGAAAAAAAAGATGCCCCCAAAGCAGGAGATTTGGGAGGAAGAGGTGTGGGTTCTAAGTATTGTAGGATAGACGGCATCAGCCTGTATGGCACACTTGCCAAGTGGGAGGGTTTTATCCCTTCTTATGAGAATATATCCTTGGTGTCCCCAAGCCGTACTCCATGAGTTCTTCACAATCCAATAATCGGTGCCATTTTCAGATCCATATCCCACAAGTAGAACATCATGGTCGATGTCAACTGGATTGCTTGAGCAATTTCCATCGTAAATTCCCTGACCAAATTAATATTTTTCATCAATTCTACTTCAACCAGTGATATATAGTATATGTAATAATTCAAAGAAGTGATATAAACAGTAATTCAGATCAAATGATACAAGTAAAAGGAATGCTACTTCGGAGCCATGAATGATATTTTAACCTGAAAATTTGTCAAAATCAGAAGGCGAAATTTCAATATATGCTTTTTTATTCTTTCTATCCAAAGTATTTACTTTTATTTTTCACCGAACCACTTTTAATTCTTTAGTGGTCTGACACGTACTCTGACTTTAATTTATAGTTATTGATATAACAAAAAGACATCAGATTTTTTTCTAAATATATATAATTATAAACTAGGATTATGTTTGTGCGTTGTAACGGATGATATTATATTTAGAAATAGAATTCAAATAAATATTTTGTTTGCAATTTATAATATTGCAAAATTAAAAAAATGACAAAAATATATTGAGCTGAAAAAAATTATAAGCTTAAATTTTTAAATAGTTTTTAAAATAGAAATTCTAAGATTAATTAAATATAAGAAAATAATAAATGAATAAATTGAACCAAATCTAATTTAGTAGCAATAATTTATAAGATTTCAATTAGATTACAATCAAATTTTGAATAATATTGGTGAATCAATTCTTCTCAGTAATTTCATATTGATTTTTGCTTTTTAACATAATTTCATAAAAAAATGGAATAATTATTTTTGTCCGTTCTAGTAATAAGGCCAATGAATAATGTTTATAAGAAACCGATACTCTGATACATCATACATGTTGATCAACCGTCAAGTGCTAATACATACCAGATCATAAATAGTTGCATACGCACATATCAACTTAACAACGCTATCAAAATCAACACAAATGAGAAGTGAGAAGTAGATGAAAATAGAATAGCATTACTTTTCTTTTTTTCTTATTCTATTTTCCTTGCTTGTACCATCCATAAAAGGTAAAAAAGAAGAAGACCACAATCAATGAGAGATGGAAAAATCATAAGCGGATTCAAGAGAAACAAAAGAAGAAGAAATAGAAGGACAAAAAATGAAATGAAGAAAGACAGGTAACATTTTGCTCGTTATATATACGATGCAATACTTTATTTATGTAACGATTGAGAAATGAATAAAATAAGAAATTCAACACGCTCGTTCAGACACAATGTCTTATTAAATTTCGTCCTACATCTAATGGCTCATATTTATTTTGAAAATTAAATCTTGACCGTTATATGATCAGAAGACTTACGTGAATAATAAGGAGTAGAAATAGAAATAGAGATTTTGGAGATTCACATATTATGTCAAACCGTAATATATATTTATATTTTTATTATTTAAAATTGTTTATTTGGAAGTAAATGATACATGGATCAAATGAGGAATCATGGTAAAGATATCAACTTAAATTCCGTATCTCTTGCGTTATAATTATTTATTTATTATTTTTAGGAAAGTAATATATATTAAAACATCAATCTTAAATAATAATATAATTATATGAAATTTGATAAAAGAATTTTTTATACAGGCATTTATTATAAAGTTTATCATGGAAGTAGAGATTAGAGAAAGCAACTTTACATGACGAGGACGCTACTAAATTAGAGGTAGATTTGCTCTTATTCCCCCTCCCATAGCTTTTTTTTTGTTGCTTTTTTCTAAGTTTTTGTTATGAAAGCGTACCCAAAACTAATTGATTAATCTAAACAATACTAAAGCTTACCTTCGCATAAAGAAAGAAGTTTGGAGAATTAGTGGTAATGCTGACAGCAATTGGTTGCCTTGTTACAGCACATTGTAACGCCTCATCATTCGGTGCAACATGTCTGTATCCATTTATTTTTACCATCTTATTTCGGGCCTGTTCATTAACGATGATATTTTATATAAATTCAAGAAAATCATGGAAAATAATAAGATAAAGGAAAAATATAGCTAGGTACATTGAAAACATCAAATTTGACTTGTGTTTCAAACTTGATTCAAATTAAGTGCCATTGATTATCTATTAAGATCCTTAAATTGAATATAAAAAATAATATATGATTTAATGGGCTTTGATGGACCATGAAAGGACTCATAAATTTTAAGAAATTTGAAACACTGTAATTTGAAACACTATCAATTAGAAGCCGAAAAATATATTTTTTTAATTTATTTCAATTTTATTTTTAATTCCATTTTTCAGGTGATCCATCCTCATTAAAACAAATTACATCAATTTTCTAGTGCTGATAAAAGATACAGAAAATTTGAAAACTCAAATTATCTAATTCTTTTTTTGTAATGATGAAAGTCTATCTAAATTTTTAATGTTCATAAAGAACACTATCCTAATATGAATAATTCAATTCAAAGTGCTCCATATGGAATGCAAGTTATTTAAGGTCCCATGTCAAAGAGAAAAACACAGAAACTCAATGCACTACATTGAACATCTTTCTATTGGAATTAATACCTTAGTGATGTTGCATTTGGCATTTTTTTGAGTATAGGGATAATTTGACTCGGAGTTGATCCCTCCATTGACGGCAACCCATTGAAATGCATTTTCTACGTATCCTCCATCACAGCCCCCATTGTTTGGGACGCATTCTATGAGCTCTTGTTCGGAGAGGCTTATCAGCTCTCCATTTTCAATTGCATTAATTCCCTCCATCGCTCCAGTCGCAGCGAACGACCAACAGCTCCCTGTTTTTTTATTATAGCATACCAGTACATTATTTCTTCAGTTGATGCTGCAAAATTGGCACAATGCCTCTTTTTGAGGGAAGGCAAAATGCTACTATGCAAGCATTGAGGATATTTTCACAGAAGCTATCGTACTTTTTAAGTTTTTAATTGTAATTTTTATCTTCTTTTTTTTTTAAAAAAAAGGCTATCATGAACCCAGCATATATTATGTTTCATGCCAAAAAAAAAATCTTGCTATGAATGGGAATAGTTTAGACCATTCAATTTTGTGCATCAGATGATAAAGATATATTTTTTATATAATTAGAGGAGATGTTGCCTACCCCAATTTATTTGGGATTAAAAGCTTTGTTGTAGAGAAGAGATGTTTGTTTATCAAAATCATTATCGTTGACTAATAAAACAATGATACTCCTGATCCTAGCAGAATTTATCTAATAAATGTTATTAAATAAAGTATTATAACGTTAAATATTTAAAATAAAATAATGTTCTGCTCAAAATCTTTAGTTCTTTAATGAGGCAGATATTTTTTTTAGATTTCAAAAAAGTACACAATGTCCTTGATTTTTTTAAAATATTTGCAACAAAAAGTACAGAAAATTATATTAAAATATAAATAATAAAACAAGACCTTACCACAAATATAACCTTGATCTTTTACTCGAGAGACAACACCATGCGTCCTCCAATCAAAAGAAGCTGGTGCATTACAACTTTTCTGTTTTCTCTTCATACTCATTTTATTCCCAAGTTGTTGTCTTCTCTTTTTCCTAAGAGTGTTGCTCCAATACTTCCCGTTGAACTCTTCCATGCTTAAATCTGCAAAATTGTTTAACCCCAAAACATGACTTCCCTTCTCTTTGTTCGCATTCCATTCACGCACATACTCGACATTCTTCACGAAGTTTTTGAACGCACGTGCTTTGTCTTCCGGTTGTACATAGATTTTTTCATGTTCTTTCATCCAATGTTCAAAGAGTTCAACTAGTTCTTGCTTCTCTGCATTGTAGTTAGAAGGGTTGTTTACTGAAATGGAGGAGACTGTGTGGATTGAAGACACAAAAGCGACAATGGATGACCAGAGAAGAAGTATTGCGTGAATTTGGGTATTTTTGAGAGACATGTTTGTATGGGAATAATTGCATGAATTGCTGGTTTGATTTTAAATATAGTTCATAGCAAAAAATAGTCAGTAAACTGATCGATGTTTCCGGAACCAGCAACGATTAGTTTCGATTTAGAAACTTGACTATAATACATACTTAGAAAGTTTTACTTTAGAAAAGATTATGATATGAAAACCTGAAGGTCTAAGTTTAGTGAAGTGCTATTAAATCTGAAGGACAATAATTCATTGATTAAGTACCATACGGAACAAATCAAGGAATATACTATTTATAAATTACTAATAAAAAATATCATATGGAATACATACCTATACCAATTGAGTATCAAAATTTAAAAAAAATGTAGATATTTGATTAAACTAAAATTAAATGTATGCTCTACAATTATATCTCAGTGGTGGATAACTAATAAAATGAGGCATGATCAGGAAAGAAAAAAGGTTTAAGAATAAACCGATTAAAATATTTTGTAACGGGGAAAGTTATAAAAAATGCAATTAAACTTATTGTTAAACTATTTAACCTTTTATATGAACATTGTAGTGTTTAAATCCTCCACAAAATGGAGTTGAATACATATCGGATAACGTTCAAATCATAACCTGAATTAAATTTAAAATTTCGAATATATATATGGATATACTCAGACAATGAGACACATATATGAATTTTAAATGGATAGGGGATTGAGTATTAAACGAAATTGATTGTGGTTAAGAATTATTATATTGCATAAAAAATGGTTAAATTTTCTAATCTCTCACACAGTCACACTACATCATCAAAAAAAATTTATCATTGATTTTTTTCATTTATTTGAATCCAATAATTTATATAAAATTTTCTTTCTCCTCATTTAATAAAGTAATGTGGGTGATATAGTTATGATGGGATCCACAGCTCTTCAAGATCATGGAGGAAGTCCGAGAGGTTTGAGCTCTATAAGAAATTGAACAATCAACTAAGTTCTTTATTATCTCACTGAGTTCTTTACAAGTAGAAGATTTACATATTTATCAACAATTACATCATCTAGAAACTTCTATCTAACGGTCTACTTTAACTAACTAACTGAAGTTAGTTGTGCATGAGACATTCGATGTCCAGTTATGTCAACTAACTCCATTGATTTATCCTTTACACGCCCCCTCAAGCGCAATGGGTTGTTTAAACACAGTAAGTTTGTCACATAAGTGTAAGAAATGACTTTTTGGAAGACTTTTAGTTAAAACATCAGCAATTTGATCAGCGGAGCAAAGAAAATGGACTGCAAGCTACTTATCGGTGTGTTACAAGGCTTTGCTCCAAGCATAGTTTCTCTTGAAAGAATAGTTTGAAGGTATTTAGATTGAGTGAGGAACAGGTCAGTGCCAGCTTGCATACTTCAATGCCTAAAAAAATATGTAGCTTGCCCAGATCTTTAATTGAGAAGTGAGAATGAAGTTCATTGAGAAGAGCATTGAGTCCTGAAGAATCATTTCCTGTCAGGATTTATCATCAATATATGCAAGAAGATAAATGATAGTGTTAGCTGATCAAAACATAAACAATGAATTGTCAGATTTAGAGTACTGAAATTGTTGAGTGAGGAGAAATGTTTTGAGTTTGTGAAACCAAGCCCGAGGGGCTTGTTTCAAGCCATACAACGCTTTTCTTAGTTTGCATACACGATATGGATGTAGAGAATCAGTAAAATCCAGTGCTTGATGCATGTAGACAGTTTCTTCTAATTCTCCATGAAGAAAAACATTATTAACATACAGTTGCCTCATGGACCATCCGTTAGACAAAGCAATAGTTAGCACTACTCAGATCGTTATTGATTTTATAACTGGGTTGTACGTGTCAAAATAATCTAAACCTGCTTCCTAGTTATATCCCTTGGCCACAAGACGTGCTTTATAGTGCAAAATAGAGCCATCAGCCTTTTTCTTTACTTTGAATATCCATTTGCAGCCAATGATGTGAGAATTGATAGGAGGATCAACTAAGTCCCACGTATAATTTTTGGCTAATACATCGAGTTCCTGAACCATAGCATGGCACCAATGATCATATCTGATGAGTCTACATTGTATGTGTGTTCTGAACAGCAATAGATGAAGAAGGATGAACAATGCAAGGTGAAGAGGTAGGTGAGATAGGAGGTGATGTTGTGGAGGTGATAACAAGAGAGGGAAGAATAGTGAGAGTATTGGTGTGAGGGATATTAGAAGTTGTTATAGGATGAAGGGTGCTGGTAGTAGCAAAAGAAAAGAATATTTCGTTGAATTTTACTTCGAGAAATATACATTTTGTTGGAAGGAAGATGTAGATAGCAGTACCCTTTGTGATTTGATGAATAGCCCAAGAACATACAAGATTCCGAATGGGGTTGAAGTTTGTGACTGACATAAGGACGTAGCGGTGGGAAGCATTCACACCTAATTACTTTTAAAAATTGATAATCAGGTTCTTGGTTAAAAAGTGTTTGAAATAGGGATTGTTTGGATGCCGAAAGTCGTGGTAATCGATTGATAATAAAAAGTACACTCTCAAAGAACACATCCCAAAATGATAATGGAATTGAGGCATGAAACATGGTTGTAAGGCTGAGTTCCACGATATGTCGATGCTTACGCTCCACCAGTCCATTTTGTTCTGATGTATATAGGCAAGATATATGAAACGTGATAGTTGGATACCAGTGATAAGCGGTTTGAAGTCAGTATCCCATCGCATTGAATTATTTTAACGTTTACTGATAGAAGGTTTTCAACATGTGCTTTAAATTTAGCAAAGACTTTGGAGACTTCTGATTTACAAGCAATACAATATAGCTAAAATGTGAGAAATCATCAGTGAATATTATATAGTATCGATTGCCAAAAATAAATATTATTGGAGAAGGCCCCCACAAATCTCTATGCATAAGTTGCAAGGGTGTAGTTGTAACAGTATGAGAGTTTAAAAATGAGAGCTTATGAGCCTTAGCTTTACAACAATCAGCACAAAGAGAAACCTTAAAAAATATAGCTACAATTTTATTTTGATTATTTAAAGTTATAACTACTGCAAAAGAACAATGAACAAGCTTAGAGTGTCAAAGAGAAGAAGCTTAATCAGTCAGAAGAACATGCTTATTAGTGAGTTGTATATTCAACTGATAGACCGTTAAGAAGTGTACCATGAAGAAAGAAATTGTTTGTTGCTCGATCCTTCACAAAACAAGAAGAATGAGTTAATTCAACAATGATATCATTATCCCTGGTGAGTTGAGATATGCTAAGTAGGTTCTTAGTAATTTCTGGTACATTAAGAATATTTGAGAGAAGAAGAAGTTTCTCAGTTGTATGAATTGAAATACGAGCCAAAGTTATGAATTTTCAAACCTGAGACATTTTCCATGTGAATCTCATCAGTGCCAGTGTAGAGGAATGATAAGGAAAAGTTGTTGATGTCTGATGTGACATGTGCAGTGGCACCAGAGTCTATAAACCATGGAGTAAAGGGAGAAGAAGCAGGCTCCACAAGCAAAGCTTGATGAGGTTGAGAAGTAGAAGATTGTGATCCAGCTGAGATAGTGCAAAAAATACAAGATCAAATCGGTGGTAACATTTGGCAGCAGTATGTCCCCATCAAAAGCAGATTTGACACTGTGATTTGTCTGATGAAGAATTATTGTATTGAGATCACACCCTTCCTCTATTATTATGACGACCCCTACTGTAATTAGAACGATTAAAATGCTCTGAACTGGTTTGATTATATTTGGATTGAGTTATACCAGCATACATGGCAAATGGAACAACATTGACAGATGAGGAAGCATCAGGAGCAGTTGTAAGATGCATTATAGGAGAGGGAACAAGAGCTTTGAGGCGAGCTTCATGAGAAAAGAGTAAACTTTATAATTCTGACATGGAGAAAGATCCATATCATAATGACATAACAATAACAAAATTTTCATAGTCTGAGTCAAGGCATTTTAAAGTGTATAGTACCAAATCATCTTTCGATACATCTAAACCAATGCTATGAAGACAATCAACAATTAATTGAATATGATATATGTATTGAGCACAAGAAGATCCACCTTTCTTAGAGGTCTAGAGCTGAAGCTTGAGCTCAAGCACTCATGCCAGAGATTGAGATCCATGGATGTGCTGCAATTTTCACCAAAGTTGAGAGGAAGAATTATAGTTTATAACTTGTGCTAGAATGGACTATGAGATGGAATTGAAAATTCATGTAAGAATCAACTAATCTTGTTGTTGCCATCTTGAAAAAACCGAATTAGTTGATATAGATCCATCAGTAGCTGTTAGAGAACGAGGAAGATAATCAGTGCCATCAATAAAACACGTTAGATCATATCCGTGAAGTACAGGAATAATTTGATATTTTCATACCAGATAATTATCATAGTTGATGATAATATAAATCTGATGAGAGAATTGTACTAGTATATCAGATTGAAATATTATCATTGAATAAGTAATAAGAAAATAAGAAGGCAATTCCTCTAGCAGCACCTGAGAATTCTACTCTTGGAGGAAAATTTCTTTTTCTTTTTTTTCTTATAACCAAATAGATTCGTCGTAAACAATCAAGGTTATATCTAGAAGATCTATTTTAAAAGAAACAATCAAGGCTATATCTAGAAGATCTATTTTAAACAATCAGGCCGAAAATAATTTCTTCAGTTGTTTCAGAAGATCTATTTTAAAAGGATCACCTCTCTCACTTTAGAAAGATCTGATCCATCTAGTTAAATCATTACTCCAGAGAGATTACTAATCATATACAAAGTGAGAGAGATAATTTAAAAGATAGAAACACTCAATTAGTTAAATTCTTATTTAATCTCAATCTAGCTTCTCTTTATTCTTCCAACTTGATCCTTCGTGATATTTTTGTAATACATTTCTTGAGTTGTAGTGCTCACCTTTCTTGAGTTGTAGTACTCATCTTTTTCTTGAGTGTGTTGTCACTCATCTTTTTTAGTGTGTTGTCACTCTTGTTACCGATAGTCTTGGCAGCCCATTTTTGTGTAAGGGACCAAGTTCTATCAGTGTAAAATTATTTTTTAGTGTTTCGGCTTAACCTCAATTGTTAGAGATTGAGAGTCCCGGATACGTAGGCATTTTTAATTCGAACTCTGTTACATCTTGTGTTCTTGTTTGATCTTTTTCTTTTCTTTTCTCACATTTCTTTGATTGCTATATTCTTGTGAGAATTGAATCAAATTGAATTGTATTCCGCTCCATTACACTTGAACACTAAGCCCCAAATCGGTTTATACATTTCTACCTTAGATTTTTTATATTCTTACACTATTTTGACCTTTAATATCACCATCCTAGGTCTATCAAAGTAGTATCAGAGCAGGATCTCAGTTTAATTATTTTATTTATAGTATTTTTGGTTCAAGATGACTTCTTTGATGCATGTAAAAGAACCTCAACTCTAGATCTTAATTGTAAAAATTTCAACTTTTGAAAGAAATGTATGGTGAACTATCTCAATATACTAGACCTTTGGGATATTGTCCAACATGGTTATATACCACATTATGATCCTAACAACTTCACATTGACACAAAATACCAAAGAACTAAAATCTTAAAATGATTATGCCGTCAATATTATTTTAAATTCGGTTAGTGAAATAATTATTGTATTATTTGGTACTACTGAAATTGCTAGTGAAATGTGGGAGACCCTATTGAATAGATTTGAGGGTAACTTTCAAATGAAAAGAACAAAACTAATGGATCTAGAATCCGAATTTGAAAATTTTTGTATACAAGAAGGAGAGTCAATTGAGAATATGTATTCAAGATTAATACATATTTTAAATGAATTTGATGAAATTGAAGAATCTTTGTCTAACTCTAAGATTGTAGGCAAGATTTTTAGGGTAATGATGAGAAGATCAAGACGGGAGAGCATGATAAGCACTCTAGAAGCAATGCAAGACACTCTTGGTGAATTCACACATGAAGAAATGTTCACTCATCTTCTATATTTTGAGGAGAAGTTACGATAAAATGGAAAGCTCACACCAAAGTTCAAAGAAACCACACTTCAAGCTCAAAAGTCTCCATCACGCTACTATTCGAGTAAGACATCATCTAGCTCATATTCTATGAACGATCAAATCATCACGAAGATGTTTGAAAAAATACTAAATCTAGAAAATGAGCACTGTAAAGAGCGAGATGAGAAAGGAATGACGTGCATATGCTTCTCATCCCATAAGGAATGTCACACAACACACGATTGTTCCTTGATCTTCCCACATAAGAAGAAGCGAAACTTTAAGAGAATTTGTGTTATGCTAGCTACAAGCAACCATGTTGAGAGAAAGAAGGATGAAAGAAATCCACCCAACCTTGCCCTAATTGCGTAAGTAGAGGAGAGCTCACCCGTGGTGGATATTGATGAGATTGTGGCAAGAAATATCATCACCGACTTGTGCACATTGAGATCCTACACGACATTGCCATATCCAAGAATATGAAGATACACTCATTTGCACCTAAGTTATAATTTTATCAAGAATTTCAATTTCACAATCAAGTAGTACCTTGCACTACATCCACTTGGATGATAGTGATGATGATTTTGTTGAGAATGATAAATTTTGTGTTGAAAATATAAATAATTTGGATGATGAGGCTGAAATTAAATCTTTTTTATCTAGTTTAAATAGTCTTATTCATGATTCATTCTCTTAAAAAGAGATAATTGAGAGACTTGAAAATAAAATTTCAAGTTTGAGTTAAAGATTCAATCTTATGAGTCTAAATTGTAAAATCTGAAAAAAAAATTGTCAAATGCACTTTAGTGAAATTACAACATTAAAAGTGAAAGTGCAAACTTTAGAAACTAAAAATATGACACTAAAATCCTCATGTACTTCAACAAGCATCATTTCAATGGATTTAGACAAAGCTATAGGTCAAAGGCCTAGCAACTAGTCGGGTCTTAGATATAAGAAATCTTCTAAGACTTCAAATTGCCTTAAATCAAAAGAGAAATAAGGTCAAGGGTCAAATGTAAAAATTATGAAACCTAATAATGCTAAATCTTTCGATAAGAAATATAATTATGCATTTCAATATAAGAAATTTGATAAAAAGATTAACAAAGGATAAAGGAATTTTTAAAGCAACAATGTTATATTTTTCAATACTAGTTGATCAAATAAATTATATTTTAAAAGAACCGATGGATGATTTTATGAGTTTAAAAATCAAAATGATTTTCAAACCAAAGCTCAAAGATATGAGCATAAACGGGTTGTTTATCAAAAACATAAAAAAATTTCTAAAGAAAAACCCAAGACTCAAGCTCAAGGATTAAAGGAAAAACTACCAAAATACTTTTGTTAAAGGTAGTAAGAAGTCTCAAACATGTGTATTTTACAATTATTATTGTCATATTAATCATATCTCACTTGATTGCAAATTTAGAAAAGAAAATAACATCACAAATGTTGTTTGAGTTCCTAAGATTAAAATTAGAGATCTCAATACTTAATCTTCCCTTCAAACCATATATACAACATACTTAGGGGGGTTAGCTAATTTCTTTTTGAATGAATTATATATTTTTTTTATTATTTTGGAAGTATTTTAAAATTCTTTATCTTATACACGGTGCATACATTAAGGAGGAGCAATCAATTTAGGGGGCTAAATTAAATAAATTCTTTATTCACACCTTTTTGCCCGATTTTCAAAAAGTGAGAGAAGTTTTTTGGTAAAATCCACATATCATATGTTATATCTATGCACCCATGTATGTTTTGTAAATCGACAAAAGGGGGGAGATTATTACACTAAACATCTTCTTTGATTTGTCGATTTGCAAAATAACCTTGAATTTTATAATTTGCCTTGTTTAAATTTTATGAAGAGATTAAAATGCAAATGAATTAGTGCACAAGAACCAAGATTAATTATGGGATACAAGAGTTTAATCAAAACTGAATTAGGCTTAGTTTAGTTAGACTTAAACTGGGTTGAATTGGTTAAAATAAATTTCCCTTAAACAACAAAGAAAAATATTTCTACCTAGTGAATCGTTATAACGGTTCGATAATCGTTATAACGTTTCATCTCAATACTCAAAAATATTATAAGGCAGAAAAGTTCTCATAGAAATCAGAGTGTATTATTATGTAACGATTCAGTAATCGTTGCATGATTTATGAAATGTATAATGATTCATTGAATCGTTATAACGTTTTAGCTCAATCAGATCCAACGACTATTATTTCTAAGCCGTTATAACGATTTCCAAATCATTATAACGGTTCAGGCCGAAAATAGTTTCTTCAGTTGTTTCAGAAGATCTATTTTAAAAGGATCACCTCTCTCTCACTTCAAAAAGATCTGATCCATCTAGCTAAATCATTACTCTAGAGAGCTTACTAGCCATATACAAAGTGAGAGAGATAATTAAAGAGATAGAAACACTCAATTAGCTAATTTTTTATTTAAGCTCAATCTAGTTTCTCTTCATTCTTCCAACTTGATCCTTCATGATATTCTTGTAATCTGTTTCTTGAGCTGTAGTGCTCACTTTTTTTTTGAGAGTGTTATCACTCACTTTTTATTTTGAGTGTGTTGTTACTCATATTTTTTAGTGTGTTGTCACTCTTATTACCGATAGGCTTGGCAAACCATTTTTGTGTAAGGGACCGAGTTCTATAAGTGTAAAATTATTTTTTTAGTGTTTCGGTTCAACCTCAATTGTTAGAGGTTGAGAGTCCCGGAGACGTAAGTATTTTTAAGCCGAAATCTGTTACATCTTGTGTTCTTGTTTGATCTTTTTCTTTTCTTTTCTCATATTTCTTTGATTGTTATATTCTTGTGAGAATTGAATCGAATTGAATTATATTCCGCTGCCATTACACTGTAACACTAAGTCCCAAATCGATTTATACATTTCTACCTTAGTTTCTTTATATTTTTGCACTATTTTGACCTTTAATACCACCAGCCTAGGTCTATCAATTATGATTATAATTATAATTATATTTATTATTATTATATTATTATATTATTATGATTACGATTATGATTATAATTATTTATTATTATTATATTATTATGATTATGATTATTTATTTTTATTATTATATTATGATTATATTTTTTATTTTTATTATATTATTATGATTACAACTATGAATATTATTATCTATTATGATTATTATTTTATTTTATTTTTTTTATTATTATATTATTATTATTATTACTATTATTATTATCATAATTGTTAGTATCATAATTATCCATATTTTAACTATTATGATTAGCAACTTTCAAACGATATTTTTACTTTTCCGAATAGTCAAAAATACTATTTTTCTACTACTCTTCCAAAAATATTCCTTAATTTGCAAAATGAACCCTAGTGAATATAAAGTTGCTTAAATATTGTCAAATGTGTTGAATTTATTTTTTCAGTTCTATTGTCTATAAACAAATAAAAATATTATGAAAAACAAAATTCGTACTATGTTTCTAATAAATGGTGAGCAACAGATTTTCTTATAATAAAATTAAATTACGAAGCACATGCTCTTGCTAATCATTTCCAATTTGTATATGATTTTAAAAAGTATAAATTGTTCAATTAAATTTGGTTTTCAATATTTTTGCAATATTATACTTACGTTCAAATTCGTAGATCATCGTACATCCTTAGTTTCACTCTTTTGACATAATTTTGTAGCGTTCGAACTTCAAATATAAAGAGGTGCCCGTAGGATCTGCTCAAACCAAGCACACAGCCCAAACATACCTTGAAAGCTCGAGCAAATCTCCTTGTCATTTTTAGAGATGCTTGGATTATCCTGAATTATATTGTTTCTTGTGTTTTTATTTTGGAACGTTGAGCTGATATTCATACTCTCCCTCCACAAGGTCTCTCTGTAAAGTGACCCTTTATACGCCATACGCTTTGAAACTCGAATTCATGATTAATTTCTCATCAAATCACAAGAAGATCCCATAGATTATAGATATCACCATAAATGACCTATTCCGGAAAGGATATGAAACATAAAATATATATATCTCCGGGCGCAGTAACTACTATTTCAATTGCAACTGCCTTTTACATTCAATATGACCAGCTCAAAATTTTGTGTTACATAGGGATATGGCAACAATTTTCCTATAGTTGAAACCATGCCTCAACCGGAACTCTAATTTAAACATCTGCGCGCAATAAACTGTACTGGTAGACCTGATCCATCACTAGGATTGAAAGTTCAAGCATGTTTGTTCCAGTGGAGATTTGCAGAATTTTTCCGTGCATGAACTGCAGAGATTCTGTGTTTCTCAAAGACAAAAAAAAAGGAAAAAAAAAATAGAAATAATTTTTTCCTGGTTATCTAACTCTTGCATACCAGCTGTAACCTTGTCATTATTTTAAAGCAATAGCTCAAAATAAATAAATACATTTATTAACTGAAATTGGTCATCAATTTATAAGCCATTCAATTTCCATCATGTGGAATGAGCAAGAAATCATAAATACAAATGTACACTAATTTACAGGTCACTCAAATGCTCGAAATGGGGAGATAGAACTGTGCTTTTTTGTAGGGTAAGAGGCCAATCCATGTATGCCACACTTACCATATGGTAGGCTTGTATCCCTTTTTATGTAGATATACCCTTGGTTTCCCCATTTTTTACCCCAGGAATTCTTCAGGACCCAGTAATCAGTACCATTCTCAGATCCATATCCAACAAGCAGCACAGCGTGGTTGATTTCTTCAGGGTCACTTGAGCAGTTTCCATTGTATATTCCCTAATATAAATGTAATTGGGCAATTATTTAGTTTAATTTCATTTGAAGAAGATGCACTATTTTAATTCACACAAGAAACAGATAGACCGTCATTTTTTCTGGTCATGAAGTGTATCATGCCATGAAGGACACAGAGAAGCGAGGAAAGAAGTTGGAAGTATGAACCTTTACCATACTTGGTACAAAAATCATAAAGATCTTTCTACTGAATTTTAGAAGTTGGAAGCTTACCTCCGTGTAAAGCTGGAAGTCATGAGCACCTGCATCTATGCCAACACTTATGGGCTGTTTCAGCACAGCACAGAGAAGTGCCTCATCATTTGGTGCCACATCTTCGTACCCATCTATTGTCACCACTTTATTGTTAGCCTGCCATTTTGTTTTGCATTAGGCGCACAAACATAATTGTTACTTCCAATGTTGTACCCACAACAAAAAGGAAATAAAAAAGAACAAGTAACCTCAACAAACTCTACAAGTAAATGAAGCCAAAGTTCGCATAATGGAAAAGCACGATACCAATTGAAAACATTAAGTACAACATCAGAAAAAGAAAGGTTGCCTATAGTTTCCTGTTCAATTACCCTAGTTATGTTGCATATACCATCCTTTGCTGTATAGGGATAATTGGTCTCAGTGCTAATCCCTCCATTTTGGATAACCCATTCAAAAGCATAATCCATGTATCCTCCATTACAACCCCAATTGGTCGTCACACACTCTACAAGCTCCTGTTCAGAGAGATTAATCAGCTGTCCAGTTGTTATCGCATTAATTCCTTCTATGGCTCCAGTTGTAGAGAATGACCAACAGCTTCCTAATGCAAAAAAAAAAAAAATCAGAATTTAAGTTGTATGATTCAATTTCACTGTTTTTTAATCAAATGAATAGTTGGTAGGCTGCAATTGTTTGCTTGGAGCAGCTTTTACACAAAAAGCACAATATTGAAGGGGCAAATATGGACATGTTCTCTTCAAGTTCACTGTTCATCTCTTAGGTTTTTATGCCAACAGCTATTTGTGAGATTTCTGGGTTGTCATTTGAAGTTGAATGGTTCACCGTGCAAAATCTCCATGCCAGAGTTGCTATGTTCTAATGTGTACCATACTCGTACCAGTTGGATATGGCTAGATGCTGTTTCTTCACTTTTTCTGTTATTTATGGTTGCCACATTTTTTTTCTTTACAAGAACACTAAATTTAGGGAAATTTACGATACCTCAAAATTGTAACCGAAATTAATAATTGTCACAGCAGTTTTGAAATTTAGATGGTAAGAAATTAAAAATATACAAATCAAGAAGAAATCAGAAATACAACTTACCGCATTGGCCTTGATTTTTGACATCAGTAACCACACCTTTCTCCTTCCAATTGAGAGAAGCTGGAGCATCGCAACTCTCATCATTTCTCTCACTACCCAGTCTAACCCTTCTCTCTCTCTCCTTTCCCATCCGAAACTTGCTCAAATACTTCTCCTTGAACTCCTCATTGCTCAAATCCGCCAAACTGTTCATCCCCACAGAATGATCTCCATTCTCTCCATTCGCGTTCCTTTGATTCACAAATTCGTAATTTTTCATGAAATTCTCGAATCCACGAGCTCTATCCGCTGGGTCGGAATAGATCTTCTCATGCGTCTCCATCCATTGTTCAAAAAGCTGCGCTAATTTGAGCTTCTCTGCATTTGTAGGATAAGGGTTGTATCCAGCAATGTAGAAATCTGTGGGGAATGAAAGAACTAGGACGGACATGGATTGCCATAGAAGGAAAATTATTGCTTGAATTTGTGTGTTTTTGAGAAACATTGTCGTATTGAGGAATTGAGAAACGGGTTGATTGGTGAGATTGTAGTTTTGATCTATTGATTTTTAAATTGTTTCGAATTAGAAAAGTCAATTGGACGTGGGACGCATGATTGAGTGTATCAATTCTCCTCTCTTTGCTTCTCCCTTTTGTTTTCCCCAATTATTCTTTATGACCAAATTGACCACATTGTTTGCGAATCAAATCTTGTGGTGGTGTTGCTTCCGAGAAAATGAATAAATGATACTTAACTACCATTTAATGCCATGGATATTTGTTTGTGGGAGGATTTAGTAGAGGTAGTCAGGTAGTTGTTGCCTGTTTGTAACTAATCTTCCCATTATATTACATTACAATATTACATTGATAAAGCTAAAGGACGTATCCAGTCAATGCTTTAACGGCTTCATGAATTCTCCTCTCTGCCTTCCTTCAGTTCCTGCCTTATCTTTTTCTTACCAATGTTGGGTTGAACTAATTGGAGACCTTTCGGGTCTCAGATGAGATTCTCACAGGGCCGGATCTCATAGAATAATTAGCACCCTATTAACTTTTGTGCTCATTACATAGAATAATTACTTGTAATCTTTTTGCCCCACAAGTACTCTCCCATTTGTTGAAAACAAGAATGTTAAGCGTACTGAAATTAAATTCACAACAGCATCTGTATCGAAACAACCAATTTCCAATGAAAATCCAACTCCATCAATTGAGTGTTACATTACTTGAAAGCCCTCTCTCTTCCAAAGCAGAGATTGGCTATTATGCAGATTTTTTTAAATATAATAATTATAAAAATCATATTATTAATAATAAGAGTAATAAAATCAAAATTTTAAATCTACGAATGACAACGCGTCACTGCTAGTAGCGCGGAGCAAATGCGCCAATGCTAAAGCTGACGTCTTTTATCTTGAAACGCGCGCCATTGCCGGTGACGTCTTTCTCGAAACGCGCCCTTGCCGGTGACGTCTTTATCTTGAAATGCGTCTTTATTGAAATGCGCGGCGCGCGTTTGTCTCCTACAAATACCAACCGCATAGGTATCTATCTGTGCGTGTATTTATAAAACTCATTTTTAGGCAAACGCACCACTGACAGTGGTGCGTTTCAGTAAAAATGTCACTAGCAGTGGCGTGTTTGTTCCGCCACTGATAGTGACGCTCTCATTCTTAGATTTAAAAAAAAATTTTTATCACTCTTATTATTAATAATATGATTTTTATAATTATTATATATAACAAAATCTGACAATTATGGTTAGACTCCTCTAGTCCTCTCCTATTCTTTTCCCATGGAAGCTTATGGTTTGCATGTCTTTTTTGCTTTGCCTTTATACCAATAATGGTTTGCATGTCTTTTTTGCTTTGCCTTTATACCAATAATGTCCCAGGTATTCTATAAGGCGAAAACAACAAAACAAATAATTAGCACCATTAGCTTGAATTACTAATGAAATATTACTATTTTGGTTAATCAAACGCTAAATATACACTATTTGGTAGAGTTTTACTTCAAACAATTTCAGGTCGGTGTTGTATTGATCTTTGATCAATCAATCAAGATGATTAGAACCAAAATATTAAACAAAGAATAACTTTGTATGTAATGAACTTTTATTTATTAGACGGAATTGGATATATACCCCTCATTATATATCAATTTAGATATTTAACTCTTCAAACTTGAAAATTGAATATTTATTCCTCAAAATGTTAAAATGTTGGATATTTATCCATAACTATTATTATCCTCATAGAAATTAAATTATAATAGAATAAAAATATTTTTTTTATTCCCGTTATTTACTTCAATCTACAACAGTCTCTTTAAATAGTCTTGTCCTTTATTTTCTCATGAATTTCACGAGCTCAAAAATGGGTAATTAGCAATCTTCGACACAATCATTAGCCTCCCTGAAAGACTGATCAAGCTCCAGCAACCTTCCGAAGACATATGTGACTGGATCTTCTAGATCTTGACTGTGAAAAAAAAAGTATGTGTTTGTTGAGAGTTTTAAATTTTAGAGTTGGAGAAAATTAAAGTTTAAAATTCATACTATTCACTTAATCAGATGGTAAAGATAAATTAATGGTTCTCAATTTGCTAGCTCTTAGCGAATTATTGACTGATTGTGGGATATTTTATCATTTTATAAATTTAATTAATTGTTAATTTGATTTTTATGAGGATAATAGTAATTTTTGGTAAATATACAAGATTTTGATATTTTGAAGGATAAATATTTAATTTTCAAGTTTGAAAGAATAAATATCTAAATTGAAATATGTTGAGAAGTATCCAATTTTGCCTATTTATTAATAGCAAAACAAACATTGAGGCAAACCCCATCTTTGAGATCACAAATGGGGTAATCCTGGGGACAGCAATAAATGCTTCCCGCACAGCATACAGCATTCTGGTAAGCACAACAGCCAAAGAGAGAGAAAGCAGTACTCTCCGAACTGGTACAGGCAACAGCATGTCTCGCCAGATGAGCAGTATGACATGTCACCACAAATTACCTGCCAAGTCCATAACGAACATTTGACATCTAATCTTCTTTCAGTGGTTAACTTTCTTTTTTTTTTAATAGAAGCAACCAACAAGTTAATCATTAAACAATAAATAAATAGAAATAACAAATGGATCCCTAAATGTTTGGGTTATAACATTACTGGAAAGGGCCTGGAGGCTGTGGAGGAAGTGGTGAAGGTGGCGGCAGTGGAGGGGGAACTGCAGGAGATGGAAATGGGGATGGAGACGGGAGCTCCTTAGTGGGGGGTATGAGGCCATAGCATTAATACCACATGTACCATATTGCAAATTCGGATTTCTTTTCATGTAGATGTATCCTAGCATTCCCCAACTTGTACCCCAAGAGTTTTTGACTATCCAATAGGGGATTCCATTTCAGATCCATATCCAACGACCAAAACAGGGTGATCGATGTCATCTGGATTACTAGTCAATTACCTAAATTTTGCAAAAAAAAAAAAAAATTTTTTATCTTACAAGCTGTGACTGAGATGTGCATTTGTTTTCAAGTCTTGAACATTTGAAGGAGACTATATGATGAATTGAAATTGGCATGTCAATGGTACTGTCAGGAAGTCCATCCCAAATTCCCAATGGTAGTTTATGAGAAATTGGCATCTCAGCAAGAGGTAAGCTTTTTTTTTCCACCTTTTTGGTAATATGCAAGTTTAACAGAAATTGAAACCAAATTCATATACCCCTGTGTAGAGTTGGAAATCAAGAGAAGAAGCATCAATTCCAACACTAACTGGCTGCTTCACCACCGTGCAAAGAAGAGCTTCATCATGTTGTGCTACATCTGTGTACCCATCTATTGTTACCTCCTTTGTTTCTTCCTAAATTTTGTTTATTCTCATATTAGCATTAAATTTTTAATATACAAAACTATGGTTCAGCCACACAGATATGCAGAATGATAATTGGATCCCAGTACTAGTTAGGGCTAGTCCTCTAGGTTATGTCTAGAAACTGCATGGTACCACCTGCAACTTTTTGAATTTTTTTTACCGTGCAAGCATAAACCAAACACTAGCATGTTGGAGGACAACAATTCCGGAATTCAGCAGAAATTTTAAAAGGTTCTTATCATTTCAAACATGGGACGCCTTTTGAATGTTGCATGCACCATTAGTCCCGGTGTACGGATAGTTTGCCTCAGAATCAATGCCTCCATTACTGACAACCCATTCGAAGGCATAATCCATGTAGCCTCCATCACACCCATTATTCGTTGTGTCACAATCAACGAGTTCTTGTTCAGAGAGGCTGATCAGATCTCCAGTTTCAATTGCATTGATGATACCCTCCATTAATCCAGTAGATGAAAAATGCCCAGCAACTCCCTGTTAAGATATGAAAATTTCTAACTCATTGTTTTTTCTTTTTCTTTTTTCATGCTGGTTATGATATTAAGGTATCTACAAGCAATGGGTTGATTATGTCAGTATATTTCTGGTATCTGGTATAATACAGGGAGGTACCAGACAAGCATAATATCTTCAGTAATATAGTCATAGGTCATGTCTAGACATGTATAATTGCAAGTCTGCACCAATTAACCAGAATGTCACAGCAACAGTGCCAGGCATAATTAGTATTGCCAGGGTAGTCAAAAAACATTTCTTCACAAAGCAACAAAGGTAAGTCATAATGACAATTGATCATACCACAATCGCCTTGATCTTTTACCCCAGTTACTGCACCTCTTTTTCTCCAATCAATGACCAAGGCGCTTCACAACTTTCATATTTTCTCTGTACACAGTACAACCTTTCTCTCTGCTCTTCTTTTCACATTCATCCTTCTTGTATACTTTGCTTTGAACTCATCATTACTCAAATCTGCAAATTTATTCAAACCAACAAGATGACCTCCTTTCTCTCTCTCTGCATTCTTTTGATTTACAAATTCTAAGTTCCTTGCAAAATTCTCAAACCCTCTTGCCTTGTCAGCTGGTTGCATGTAGATCTTTTTTCATGCCTGTCAATCCACTGTTCAAAAATTTGAATTAAGTCATGGTTTGTTAAGTTTGGTGATGTGCTGATGCCGGTAATAGAGAAATCGGTAGGTGCCGTAGAGACAAGCATCATGGCCACTGATGGCCATAGAAGGAGAACAACGGCATGGATATTGGTTCTTTTGAGAATCATTTTTTTTTTTGTGTGTGATAACAGTTGATAGAATTGGAATTCAGTGTGTTATAGGAGTTTGGTACTTGGACTGTTAGTTGGATGTGAGGCGTTTGGTTATTTGTATGTGTTTATTTCAACTTTTGATTGATCCAATAGCCCAGTAACGCACTAAAACTGTCTGCTTGACGAAATTAGAGGAGAACTGCATACAATGATTCTGAACTAATCATAGTGGGACATCCTTCTTATCAAATGCCATTATAATTAGGAGGGATCAATCACTTGACAATGATTATTTTGACAAATCTTAACACTGCTTTTTTAAATATATATATAATAAAGTCTAAATTTGTAAAGTAAATATATAGGTAATGTGCCCATTTTTTAGTACTTTTTTGTCTAATTCCTCTTACTTAATAATCAGCGTGATAACATGTTATGACTCCAAGTCAGCTCCCATAGGAAACCACGGCACTAATGTCCCATAATTTTACACACAAATCATCAGATCAAAATCGGACAGTTTAAGTCAAAGAAGAAAAATCCCTCCAGAAAATCGAAGTACAATTGTTTTCCTTTCAATTTGATTAGGAGCCCTGCCAGAAAAATCTGGCACATTCTTACTGTTATTTTGCCGACATGTTAATATTATTGGAGTGCTGATCTTGGCTCTACATATTTGAATCCCATGGGTACCATTAATCACAGTAAATTTTGTTAAGAACATTCACCAAAAAAAAACAAAAAAAAAAGGGGGGGGGTTGCTAGGAGCATTGTCCATTTGTCCTTATCTAACTTGTATCAGATTTAGAAGAGCAGAGGGCTTCTCTTCAAGAAGACGATGTCAGGCTAACAAGAATAAAAAAGTTGTATTCACACTCGTATTAAATGTTGCATGTCTGGTGTGAATATGAGGATGCAAACACAATAGTTGTATTTTAAGTGATCCAAAAAGGACAAAACATTAATTAGTTGTGCACAAAATGGATTCTCTGCTCCGTTATTCTAGAAGCTCCTTTATTCTAGAATAAAATAGCAGCATCCATCAATAAGGCAGTATTATACAATTGTGTAATGGATTTTGGGGCTATCTTAAACCATGAACATAGAACAAGACGATGACAATCCGATCACGAAACCCCCAATATAAGACTAAGAATTGTTGGTGTGCCTTATTTGCAAGCCTCTTTTGCATTTTCTTTCTTTTTCCTTTTGTGGACTAGTCTGAGACTACCTTTGGATTTGGCCCAATACAAATCGCACCTACTACTGTTGTCTGTTAGTGACTTAGTTCAGATTCTAGCTCTTTTTGACCCGTTGGAAAACTGGTGGATGCAAGAGCACGTTGTCAACTAGGCTAGATAATTATCAGATATTTTATTTTATTTTTGTTGGGCAACTATTGCTGGCTTATTTGTGCTTTTTTAGGCGATGAAGTAAACAATGTGCAATTAGGATGAGGTGTTGCTTTCTTGTGTTTTATCCAGTTTTATAAGTAATTTACTGGACTACTACCAAAAAGGTGATGTTATCCAGATGAGATGCTATTTCTCAAGTTTGTTTTTTGTGGGCACTAATAATGACTTCTTTGTATACTTCAAGATAGCGGTGACTGTTGAAAAGTGACTTCAAAACACTTCTTTTCATTTTTTTCCTTTTTGCAATTGATATACATATCCAACACGTGGAATAATTAATTTATCATTTTGTACGCAGATAATTATTCTTTTTTTCAGAGAAAAGCAGATAATTATTCTTATCCACAGCAAACAACAACTCAAAGGTCTCAAGTGGAATTTGCACGCATCTTCTGGATGTAATGTAAAGCAAACTGGCACAATATCACAAGCTCAGTGAATCAGTGATTAATTGAAATTGAAGTTCACACGAGTTGATTGAACCGTGTATTGAACTACCAAACAGTAAACAACACAGAAAACCTTAAAGAAAGTAAAAGGTAATAATACTGTGGCTTAGTTACCGAAGTGATAAGACATTACATCCAAACTTTTCATATAAATTTCCCACTTCTTCCAACTTGTGGAATGTGGATATCCCATTTATATTATTCCATTTGATATTTTAGAATGGCAAAAATAAGAATAACATTGTTATTTGACGAATTAATTTGTCAAATGAATTTTAGACTAAGTAGAATATGAAAGTGTGCTAATTCGATATATCAAGCTATGGGGTGGCGTACCGATTTTGCTCTCGTTGGAAGCGGTTATTGTTTGATTATATTATATTATTATATTATAATTTATTATTATTTTTTATTATTATCACTGTTAGTATTAATATGTTATTATGATTATGATGATTATAATTTTTTATTATTATGATTATGATTATTATTTTATTATTATTTAATTATATTTATATATTTATATTATGATTATATTATTAGAGTGAGGCTATGGTGCTTCGTGAAGCACAAAACATTCAGTGTTTTGTGTTCGTATCTTGAATTTGAAAGTCCAAACGATCGATCCAAACGTTGAACATGATTTTTCTATTGAAATATCTTTGGAAATCTATTTTTTTTTCTCTTTTTTAGATGATACAAAATCACTAGTTTTGGATGGTACAGAAATCGTTAGATGAACAAATTTTATATCCATCTAAAATATAGCAAACAAATTAAAAAAATAAAATTTAATCTTCAAAATATTTCAATATAAAGATAATGTTCAACGGCTTGAATCGACTGTTTGAACTTTCAAATTTAAGATACGGACACAAAATATGTGAGGTTTTGTACTTTATGAAATACCATAACCTCACTCTTATTATTATTATATTATTATAATTATGATCATATTATTATTATATATTATGATTACAAATATGATTTATGATTATTTATTATTTATTATGATTGATTATTTTATTATTACTTGATTATATTATATTATATTATATTATATTATATTATTATAATTATAATTATATTATTATTAGATAATTATATTATGATTATAATTATTATCTTATTATTATTATTATTATATCATAATTATTATATTATTATTATTATTTCATTATCATCATCATCATCATCAATATTTTTAATATCATAATTATTTATATTTTAATTATTCTAATTAACAACTAATCAAATAACATTTCCGCTCTCCCAAATAATAAAAAATATCACTCTCTTCTGCCATTATTCCAAAATGATACTAACTATTTTATATGGAAGACTATTTCTTCATTTACCAAACGAACCCGTACAAATTACCTCACATTTCTTGTACTACTGTCACATACATGCTCACACGCTCCTCTCAGCACCAAGTTTTGAAACTAACGTTATTCAAAATTCATAAGAAGACGACACATTCTTTATTCTTTTCTATTACCACTTCATGCACACCGCCACAGCAGCAGTGCATAAATACACAACAGAACTCGCTTAACCACTTGCTGCAACTCCAATTCCCGCAACTGCAAACTACAACTCACCCAACCAAAAACCCACGCCGATGCACCTACTAGCTGTGATTTGAAGCCCTTGAAGCTCCATATAAACACTTTACTACCAAAGAGCCAATACGAAAATGTACCTTTGAACTCCCACCTCTCACAACTCATCCACCACAAAAACCACAAGGAGAAAACTAATCAAGCACCTGCCTACTATTGAGTGCAAGCTCAAACCTCCCACATGATTCTTCCCGCATCTCAGTGCTCATATCATTCTCGGGTGCAGGATAATAATCCTCCCGCAACTGTACATCCCTCAAATTTGGCATCTGCAAGAAAAACCTCATAAAATGCTCATGGGCGGTGCCATGTATAAACAATTTTCTCAACCTAAAACAACCCTGGATCAACCCTGCAGCTGGCAGAGAGAGGGTTCTCTGGTTGACCTCTCTGTCTTGTGGGGGCCAGTAGTCGAGCTCTTGCAAAAGTACAAGATTCCCAATCCCATGCAAATAGAATCTCTCCCAAAGAGAGAGGTCCATCTGGCCGAATGGGGCAGTGAAGGCATAACCAATGGCCTCACCTAAGTCAAGCTTCATCTTGGAGAGCTCTGGGAACTGTGAGAGGATGCTTAGGCCAAAACCCTGTGGGTCTGGCTTAGCACGGCAGTTGCCCTCTACCTTGATTGTGATCGAACTCAGATTTGGGCAGTCATCAAGACCGGTTTCCACTAGAGGGGACAGAAACTCTCCAGCTGGCAGCCAAAGGGACAGCTCACGCAGACTGTCCCAGCTCTCATAGTTCCTGTGTAGTGACCAGAGGTTTTAGCACCATAACATTTGAAGTTTCTACCTTATGTGTCTATACTAAATGACAATAATTGAAATAAAAAAATAACAATTTGTAGGGAATTTACCATTGAGAGCACCCTCCATTAACAGTAACAGCAGCACCAAAAGCCTCGAGATCCTCCTCATACTTGTACCTGCACCTTTTACTCTGCCGCTCACACAGACCATTCATGTCACTGATATCATCCAACGGATCATGCTCTGCCACATCCAACTGTCCTTCATGAACCTGCTTTTCTGCCTCAGGCCGAGTCCATACACAGTCCATGTGCAACCTCTCAAGATGACCTCTTACAGACTTCAGTGCATTGACCAATGCCGGTGCGGAAATAAGAGGGCACCGCGATACACTAAGATCCTTCAAAGTTTGTCTCAGCCCAAAAGCCAATTTCTGGAGTCCCAATTCAGTCACCAAATCACACCCAATTAGTTCGAATCTTGATAGTCTGGTACAACCACGGGCGATTGCAGCCAGGCTAGCATCTGACAAATCAGCACAGTTTTTGAGGCACAAGGACTCCAGCCCACCACATACAGCAATGCCATCCAAGTGGAGCCATTTACCTTTACAAACCCCTTCAAAATAACCCAGCTTTAGGTTTTTGACAAGAGGACCAGTACGACGCTGACCCAGGATTTCCAGCACAGGCCCAGCTTCAACAATGGGGTGGGATAGGTCGAGAGAGAAATCAGTCAAAAGAGGGAGTGCAGAGAAGAGTTTCTCAAGGCCAGCTGGGGTTATCGCGGAGGGGTTATTTTCTTGGAGATTATTAAGAGCTCCTGGGTTATTGTTCAGAGTGATAGGAGTGGGGTCCACAAGGTGAAGAGTAGTCAGATTGGGGCAATTGGTAGCAAGTTTGAGCAGTGTTGCATCATTTACAAAATCCATGTATCTGAATTGCAGAATTGTGGAAATAGAAGTGAAACTAAGGTTTTCAACAATGAATACTGGCACCCAGTAAGCTGCATTAAATGATGTAATACTTTTCTTTTCATTATTTAACAGTTGAATCAGATTTTTACATTCTAATTGTATGTTTTCATAATGTTGTACAAATTTTTGCCAACTTGAATTTAACGGCCTTTATCACTTTAGGAATATGAAAAACTTCAGTTTTTTATAGGCACCATCTAAGATAGTGAACTCAAGTTGTGATGCACCAAAAGGCCTAACGACCCAGAACCAATTCCACATAACGTTTCCTTAAAAGTTGAAAACACAAGGAGACAGTAAATTTCCCCGAACAAGCAAAAAAAGCTAACAAAATAGGGAAAGCAATTGAACCTTGGATTGAAAACACAAGGAGCAACAAGGCGTTGTAGATTGGAGCACACTTCTGATATGCTGACAAGCTCAGAGGCTCGAAACCCCTCAATGGGATTGGCAAGCATTAGATCCAAACCCGTTAACCCTCTAGCAACCAGTGGGTAGCTTCTGACTGATTCAGTCACATCCTCAGTCCAGCAATAGAACTCGTTCAAGTCAATCTCTTCAATTTCCTCGCAATTCTGAAACAACGGCTCAAGATCGGAACCAACTGGTAAGCCGTCCGGGCGGTTGTGCCAACGGACCAGCTTAACCCGCTTCAACCTGGGCCAATGGCGAGTGAGCGAAATCAGGGCTATGGGATCGCGGGAGTAGAGCGTCAACGACGTGACTTCTGGGAACTTGTCAGGCAACGTGGGGCCCACGAGGAGAGGTGTGTTAGAGAGAGCGCGGCCCCAGGGGGAGAGATTGGAGAGGTCGAGAGAGGAGAGGGAGGGAAAGCGAGGGAAAGGGAAGGGAGGATAGGGGATTGTAAAGGGGTTGCCTCTAAGCGAGAGAGACGAGCGGGTTCTTCGCTCCAGATCCCTCCACCGGCGGCACACCCGAGAGGCTGAGTTGCGGGCCCGGGTGTGCTCGATGAAGGAGAAGATTTGTAAAGGAGCGCCTCAGGGAGGTCGTAGAGGTGGATCTTGATTGGAATTTTAGCATTTGCCGAGGGCATTTTGGGAAGCTCAGTTTCGATAGGGGGAGAGAAGAGGAGAGGAGTGGAGGAATAGAGGGAGGGGAGGGGAGGGGAGGGATGGACATTGTATCCTTCTATGCAGGGGGGAGAGGGTTTGTTTAAAGGTTTGGGAAGTAGAAGAGAAGTGCTTCGGGTTTTCTGTTAGATAACCCTGTGTTCTTACGTGCGACGTTCCTTAAAATTTAGTAATTAATTCTTTTTATGGAAGGGTCTGGAAAAAGTTCCTTGTTAACTATAACTATCTTAATTACAGACTATTTATCCTCTTTTAAGTGCATTGATATTGACGACTTGATTTGCTTCGAAATTAATATTTTAGCTCATCGTACTCTATATTATCTATATCTATATTATAAATAATATATATTACAGACGTCTATTTATTCAATATCTGATACAAATAAAATATCATATATATCCCTTTAAAAAATAAAGAGTGTATTAATCTCATAATTAAAATAGTTTTTTTATTTTTGTAGTCTAATTGTGCGTCTATGAAAAAATAAATATTAAAACTTCTCAAAAACTACAAATGTGTTAGATATGAAATTATTTTTTATATAAATAATATTTATATTTTTACTGCATCGAAATAAATTAGTTAAGGAACGAAATCCGTGAAAAATAAATAAGATACTTGATACATATATATTAGTATATTATAATATTTATCATGTTAAGAATTAATGATAGATTTTGCGAATGACACGAGTTCTTTACTAGTAATAATTTAAAAGTTTTTTATCAAAAAAGAGAAAGATTGATATAAAATTTAATATCATTTTATAACAAAAGAAATGAAAAAGGATCGTATGCTAGAAAATAGGTAGATTTTTAGAACATACTAGTTAATCATGGACATAAAATTATGATAGAACAAATAAAAAGGAATGATAATAATTTAGCAGATTATCTATCAAGAAAATTACTAACATAAAATATTAGAAGCAAAACTTAAAAAAGAAAATAAAGCAGCCTTTTACAAACAAATAAATTCTCAAAAATAAAAAGATGAGTGTAATTGTGCAATAAAAGGAGAATGTAAAATAAAAGAACAATCAGAAATAGTAATAGAAGAATTAGAAATAAATGAACACACAAGGTAAGTGAGAGGGTAGAAAACTTAGGTTCGTCGATAATAAGTCCCGTAAAAATCTCTTACCTAAAGGGTTGTGTATGTTAGTTTGTAATAATCTTGAAGTCAATAATACGATAAATTGGTTATGTAAAGCTTTGTTCATAAATTGGATATTTAAATGATATTTTGTTTCCTTGAGTATTATTGAATTTATGAATCATTCCGAGTTCATGTCTGGAATTGTGAAACTTCATAATATAGAATATACTCTTAAAAATCACTAACCAAGCTAATTAGCAGGAACACTAATTAACCGTTATCAGGTTAGTATGTTGATTAAATGATGGTCAAGTTTTACAGACCATAGACAAAGAGTTGTCATTTTAATCACATAGATAAATTTTCTAGGAACATCGTATTTGATAGACCCTGAATGAAATATTAAATAGAATTGTGTTCGTGTCATTAATGTTTTCGTTCAGTATTAAATTCTAAAGTATGAAGTATTCATCTTTCCTACATAAGATATGTATGTGTGTGATTTATTAGCTTGATGTACAAAGTGAGTCATCGGGTACAACAAGAACAAAGAAGATAAGTTTGATGTACAAATTTTCTTGGTCAAAAAATTTAAGGTGATTAAATCTCTGCTGAGTCATAAGATGACTGAGGGCAGCTCTCTTAACACTCACATGCTCCGTATGACGAGTGATGTTGAGCAGTTGGAGAAGCTTAATAGTCCGTTGAGCAAAGAGTTTACTACGGATGTTATCCTGAACTCTTTCCCTCCTAACTATTCTAATTTCATCAGGAATTATCATATGCTAGGAATGGACAAGAGCTTGCAGAAGTTCAAAGAGATGTTGAGGATCACTAATGGGGAGATAAAGAAGAGTTCTTCTAACTTCATGATCTAAGAAGGTGGAAGTATGATTAAAAAATGAAACACAAAGCGACTCTCAAAGTGACACTTAAGTACAAGAGTAAAGGAAAAATGGTTCCTAATCAGAACACTCGCAAGACAAAAACATCTTCTACCTCTGACTGCTTTTGCTGTCAAAGCAAGGGTCATTGGAAGAGGAACTGCCCTAAGTGTCCGGAGATTATGAGGAAAAAAATGTTCTCAAGAATTCAATCTCAGATATTTTGTTATTGAAGTTAACGTTGTTACCTCTATTTATGATTGGGTATTGGATACTGGATCATGTGCTCATATTTATTCAAATATGGAGGCACTAAAGAATAGGAGGAAACTACGCAACAAGAAAATACAACTCTGAGTTGGAAATGATGCAGAAGTTGCAACCGTAACAGTCAGAAGTATAGAGTTATGTTTACCTAGCGGGCTTATAATGGAACTTGAAAATGTATATTTTGTTCCAAGTATTTCCAGAAATATTATTTCAATCTCATGTCAAGAGATGAATGATTTTTCTTTTGTTATAAAGGACAATGGTTGTTCAATATAAAAAAATGAGTTATATTATGGATCTTCTTTTATGATGAATGGTCTTTATATGCTGAAAATAAACAAACCCATATTTGACATCAACAAACGACTCAAAATTAACCGTTATTAGGTTAGTATGTGGATTAAATGATGGTCAAGTTTTACAGACCATAGACAAAGAATTGTCATTTTAATCACATAGATAGATGTTTTAGGAATATCGTATTTGATAGACCCCGAATGAAATATTAAATGGAATTATGTTTGTGTCATTAATGTTTTCGTTCAGTATTAAATTCTAAAGTATGAGGTATTCATCTTTCCTACATAAGATATGTATGTGTGTGATTTCTACCAAATGTTATCAGTAAAAGGTGACTATAAAGGTAGCTCTTTGGTATACATAACTTATGGGGAGGAAGAGATGATTTGTCAATAGTACTATTGTCCCTCGTATTTCTACACGAGTTATGACATCACCGGGCCCCTTGATAGAGTAAGATTATCTGCTAGCAGTATAATTATAAGAGTAATTATATTTGATAATTTACTCGGGATCAAGAAAAATTAAGTTTGCAAGGATAACACATACCTACCTTGAAACTGATCTCGATAGCTATGAGACAAAAGAATTAAACACAAGTAAATAGTTTACTTGGATCATGATATTGTACAGTACATCATCATTTGTGTAATTGGATGGTCATAGTGCATTCTCCTAGATGCCTCCTATGATTATAGAAGTTAAAACAGCTTTAACTCTATTTACCAACATAACACGAATCTTGTCGGGTCACACCGTATAGGAGTTAATCGGAGAATCTTATTAATTAATTATAAATTGTTTATAATTAATAATAAGATGGTTATAATTAATTATATATGATATAATTATATTTCTCATAGAGATGACAAGAAGCAAAAATCAGATTGAATTTATAACGTGTTGGACACGTCTTATAAATTCACCGAAACAACAACCGAGAAAAATATAATTGTACATGACAATTATATATATTTGATTTGAATTTTAAATATTAATTATGGATTTGAATTATGGGCCAAAAACTCATTTATAATTAAAGCCTTAATTAATAATTTAAAGCCCAAAATTATAAAAGCCCAAAAAAGCCCAAAAAGGCCCATGAAAATCCCATGCGACCTCAAAAGGGTATTTTGGTAATTTGGCCGAAAGCCCGAGGGTATTTCGGTAATTTGGCTAAAAGCCCAATGGCATTTTGGTAAATTGGATGAACTTTAAGGATATTTTGATCTTTTCACTTTGGAACCTCCCCCACTATTCATGAGGGCATTTTAATAATTGGGCAATTTCACATTTTCTATAAATAGAGGGGTGGGGTGAGAGAGAAGGCTACACCAAAATAGTTCTACTTTTTCTCTCTCGGTATATGATTGTTTCAGAATTCACGGATCGATGAATAGTGTTTTTACGAAGTTGCGGTATTTCTGCACATTTGTAAATAAAATAACTGCGAGTCGTGAATAGTACTATTTCGTCTTTTTCTCGGTGAATAGTGTTTTTCGATAAACCACGGTTTATGGTATTTCTAGCAAAAGAAATAAACCGCTCTCTGGTCAGTCCTGGTGGATAACCTACAAAGGCATCAGACATTTGGTGCTCCGAGACAAGCCGATTTTCATTTCAATTGAAATTTGGAAGCGAGGTATAACATCTTATGTTAATCTATTTAATTGTTAGGTATATTAATATTTTAGAAATCAATCATGGAGTAGATCAATAAAGGTTTAAAGAGATGTGTATCTCTTGGTAATCATCTGACATATCACTTTAACCATAAGTTTAAGTTATAAGTAAAATAATATTTTATCTTCTTTTGTAAAGGATTAAATGTTTGTATCTCTCGGTAATTATCCGACATATTTTAATCCCTAACTTAAGTAAAAGTAAAAATTTGTTCTACGATCTTTCCACAGCTTGAGCATTAATGGGATTTGAGCATTCCAAAACCCTACAGTGTAGTGGTCTAAAAGAACAAGTTTAAAATCTTAAGATTTCTTTATGTATAATTAATTATTATTTTTTTCTTTAAGACCCAGAATAATCTAAGCAATTTGAATGGTTTTACCACCATCGCGATGACTATTGGTGTCTTTATTTTCTTTTTGAAGGACGGTTATACCGTCTTCTTTTTTTCTTAAAAAAATTTGAAGGATGGTTATACTGCCTTCTATTTTTTTTTTAAAATGAACTAATATAACACGTCTTGATCCATATATTTTAAAACCTCTCGCAAGAATATTTTAAAATACATATATTTCTTTAAAAAATTACAAGCTTTTAATAATTCACGGTTTACTACCAGAATCCCTTTAAAAATCTAAAGAAGAGAAAGATTGATATAAAATTTAATATCATAATATATTAAAAGTAGTGATGACATTTTTTACATTTAAGTTTTCTTTTATTGGAGGTAAATGAAGAGGGAAGGAAGAATTAATTTTCATCTTACTTCTAGCTTTCTTTCGTAAAGATGAACAGAGGAGGAGAGAAGAAAATGAAGAGAATCAATTTTCAACTTATTTTATTTATCTTTTAAAAAGATCTAATTTTTCCATTTAGAATGTAATCATTTTGACTTTCTCTGAATTTTTCATTTTTTTATCCTTTTCTCTGTTCAATTTGGGAGCAGACCATTACATGCTAACATAACTTAAATATTAAAAATTCATACTTGATTAAACATGACTGTCAATAATTATAACAATGAAATAATATTTTTAGTTCCTCAATTTATCAAAATTAGACTGAATGAGTATCTTACTTCAAAAAATGCAAATTATCTTATAAAATAAATGAATAAAAAATGATTAAATTTTCTCAAAGAAATTTATTATATTCATTGTTATAATATTATTTTCTTTCTAATTATGTTATTTCTTATATCACAAAAGTTATAAATCTTATTATTTTTTATAAAAAGTTTCATAAAACAGAAAACAAAATATCTCTTAAAAATTATCATCCATTTCAATCGCTGAAAACAAATTAGACCAACTAATATCATAGTAATATGATTCGTGAATTTTTTGTGAATAATTTATTTTTATTCTTAACTGAATAGAACACATTATATAAAACTTTAAATGATATTATATATATTTTTTATGATTTTTGAAATTTTATCATGTTAATATATATTTTATTTATATTACATTAAATGATTTTTTTTGAATTATACTCATTATATCTGAATCATAGAAATTTTGATCTCACCGAATGTTTCACAAATCACAAACTTATTAGTATCATAGTAATAAGTTTGTGATTTGGAAAACGTTCAGTGAGGTCAAAAATTTGACGTTCGGATATAATTCGAGAAAAAATTGTTTCATATAATATAAGTAAAATATATATTATAATGATAACATATTTAAAATATATTAAAAATTATAAAATTCTATATAAATTAATATATAATTTTTTTGCCAAATAATTCGTGAATAAAATATTATTTTGACCAAAAAATATATTATATATTAAATAAATAAATTATTCATGAATAAATCATGAATCTTGTTACTATAATTACTAACTTACTATGACCAATACCATAAAGCAAGAGAACAACACAATATTCAGCTCTAGTAGTGCCTTAGAAAATCTATGTTTTATGCACATGGTGTGACGAGAGGAGCTGAGGTGATGGCCTGGGGATATGAACGTCATCTGCTTTGGTGGATTTCTATTATATTTTCAATTTCTTCATTTTACTAAATTCTACGCTGTTCCAATGGCGCCATATCGCTCGTTGATATCTTCTCTACTTCGAGTAAGTTAATGATAAATATGCTCGTTGAACGTATCAGTCACACTTATATACATATGTAAATATAGATATTGATGAATGTTTGTGTCCGAATATATCTGTATGCGATGTGTTTATGTATCACACGTATCGTGTTTTAAACGTACGTGTTATATGAACCATTCTGATACGTCTAAACACGCACGTCTAATACATCTACACGCACGTGTAGCACGTATAAAATATTTCACCATATCAAACTTTTAAAATACTTATGTGCTTAAAAAATTAGTTTGATACTGAAGTTAGAGATCACTAAATATATGATATTTCTGAATATGATATTTTAATTTTATTTTTTTGACTATTTTTACTCTAATTTTTTCTGATTTTTTTTATATATTTCTTCAATTTTATTTTAATTTTATTGAATTTATATATATTACAAGTGTTGATATATTAAATATATATAAATACGAATATGTTTAACACGATATGTTGGATGTGTTACGTGTCTTAGACGTGTGTGTTTAAATTTTTAAATTTTTAATACGTTCAAACACGAATACATACTAAACAATATATTTCATATCAAACATGTGATATATTTGTATGTGACACACGATACGTATTGATACGTATGTTTATTCCTAGCTTCTAATGGTGCGGAGCCGAAAATTGTGGTGAAGAAACAAACACGTGTACTGCTTTGTATACATTTGTAAAATCTCCTGCTCACAGAACATTTAATGCTATTTATCTTGTCCGGTTGTCAGAATCCGGAAATAGTGATTTTCAATTATCCAATTTGATCTGATATTTTTCACCGTAATAACGATTGATTAATTAATAAAGGTGTTGTTTAAACAATTAACATCATCGATGTAGATTGATTTTTTAGCTTTACATATTGCTTCTCTACGACAATGTATACTCAACAAAAAAAATTCCAACATTAGCATGCATTTTTGACAACCATAGACCAGTTTTTTTTTAATAATTATCATTATTAAATTAATATTATTAAAAATAAGAATAAGAACTGTAAAATTTCAAATATACGAATGACAGCGCGCCACTGCTAGTGGCGCGGATTAAACGCGCAATGGCCAGTGAAGTTGAGATCAAACGCGTCACTGTCAGTTGCGCGTTCCATATGAAATGCGCCACTGTCAGTGGCATGTTTGCCTATAATATAAACCAAACGCGTAAATACTCATCAACGTTGTTTACCCCTGAAAATTCGGGGAATTAAAAAAAGTAACTTGGGACAAAAGATTCAAAAATTCAAGGAGTAATTTTAAAAGCCCGAAGAGGCTTAATTCAAGTCCAGAAGCACCAAGAAAAAAGAAGAATTCAGTGAAATGCTCAAAAATTAAAATTCTTAAGAAAAGAATTAAATGCCGAAACTCTACAAATTCAAATCGAAAACCTCTTCGAAACCTAAAATCTCAAAACTCAAATTTTATGGTAAAATCAAATTCTCCATAAAATTCTGAGAATTTTCATATATTACTTGATATTTTTGGAGTTACGAAAGTCAAAGAAATTCCAAATTATCGATTAATATAATGAAAAATTAATTAATCAAGCGTTAAAAATTAATTGATGCTTGACCAAGGGGCAAAATGGTAAATAAAAATTACCATAAATTTTGTTATATTTCAAGGAATTTTTGAGCAAATTTTGGTGCAATTTGGACAAAGGGATCTTTGAGAAACAATTTAAAAGTAAAGGAGAAATAAGAAAATCAGCAAATGGAGGGCTCCAATTAAAAATCAAAATGGAGAGGGGCTAAATTCGAAAATTCTCATTCTCCTACAGTTAGGGCTGTACAAAAAACTCGTGACTCGTAACTCGCTCGGGATCGACTCGGGAAAAAGCTCGCTTACAGCTCGCTCGAAATGTACTCGAGCTGAACTAGCTCGAGCCATGCTGGCTCGCATAATTTACGAGTTGAGTTCGAGTTTAGTCCAGCTCGGCTCGTGGCTCGTATATACTCGTACTACATAGAATAGAATGGTCGGCTCTGTCTATAATATTCAACTGTAACATTTAATCCTGTTGGCCCCACCTGCTTTCTCTTGTATCTATTCAGCATTATCCCAATGAGACAAAGGAGCAGGTGATCTTTTTTTTTTGAGGAAAGTATGTGAGGATCTCGGGAGTGAGCGAAAATCAAAATACATTGGGAGTGCAAATGAAAGATATTTTGAATTGAGTGTCTGATATGCTGGGAATTGAATTGAGCTTTTTTTTTTATAATTAATTGTATTGAGTTGACACCCCTCTTTGATTGAAATGAAAGGTTAGGTTGGGACAAAAAAAAAGTCCCCGTAGACCATAGCACTAGGCAACAATTATATCAAATTGTTCTTCTAGTGTGGCTAACTGTTACTCACCTGGCCTACTTTTATTAGTATTTTATATTCATTGCGAGCTACGAGCTTAACTCGAATTTCTGCGAGTTGAGTTCGAGTCAGAATTTCAGCTTGAAAGTATATCACGTGGCTTGCTCGAGCCAACTCGAAAAGTGTGTGAGCTGAGTTCGAGTTTGTCTCAACTCGCTCGAACTCGGCTCATTTACAACCCTACCTACAGTGCGTGCTACAGTACCCGAGCCTCTCCATGGTGCAAAATTCAAAAATGGTGATGGTGCTCCCGTGCGACGAAAACCCACATATTATATACCGTTGGAAAGAGCACGGAGAGGAGAACACAATGAGATAAAGAACTTGCAAAATGGTTGAGCGGTTTGGGAGAAAACTGAAGAGGAAGTTTCCGATCCAAAAATGAAATTGAGCAATCCGAACCATAATTGATCAAATTGACACTTCAAACACCTTCTCCATGGTCACAAGAGATTGTTTAAGGGCTTGGTTGAATTTCATTAGCTTTAAATTGGTGAGACCACGAACTCGCAAATCGGGTCAAAAAACCGAGTTGGTCAAACTCTATACCAGAGCATTCTATTGATTGAATAAACATTATAGATCAATTCCTGGGATCAATTAGATGCTAATCAAGATTTGAAACACAAGAAATGGTGAAGAAATGAAGGAGAACGGCTATGAGGCTTGAAATCGGGTTTGAAGGCAAAAACGGGTCTCGGGCGCATAATTGTGATCCGGCAAGATCTAAAATGCAGGAAGGGAGTGGCAAGAACGTGTTTGAACCTCTACAACCTTCTAGAAGTCCCTAGAATCATCTGGTGACCAAGTGGTGGTTAGAGATGGCAAATTTGTAAATTTTCAGCAAACATAACAAACTCCACTTGTGCCCCACTTATCCTCTCACCATTAGAGCACATTTAAAACACTTAGAACTGGTCTAATACACCACAAAACGTTCGAAAGAGTATGAGAAGATGAATGAAGGGAGTTGGTGCATAAATTGGTCAAAGAAAAGTCAAACCGATCTCATACACTCATCTACCATCCCTTAGGCCTATATAAACCCCTCTCCTCCTTCAAACACAAGAGACACAACCCATCCCAAGCTGAATGCTAATCCAAAACGCTGCCAAAACCAATTGAAGCTCAAATTAAATACAAAATAAGATCCAATCTTTGAGTTGAGATCAAAATCAAGCCCAAAGATACAAGATTCAATCAAATCCTCTTCTACTCAAGCTACAAATTAGATCTAGGTAGCCATATATCATGTAAATATAGATATCAAGAGTGTATTAGAGCTTGTAATTTTGATTCGTGCAATAAAGATAAAATTTTTCATGTGCAAATTGATTTTTCTTCTTTTTCTTGACGTTCTTATGTTGCAATTCGATCTTTTTCATTTTTTTTCTTTTCGTTTAGCTCAAATCTGCATACAAACATCATTGAATGTTAGATTGAAACTAAATGATGCATTTAAACCGTTTAAGATCAATGAATCCCTTATAAACGCAAAATCAGCCTTAAAATGGCTGAAAATGCAATAAAATGAAAAACGGGATGAGATCTTCTCCAAATCTTATAAAACTTTCAGATCTCGTAGAAATAAGTCATATGAATCTACAGAAACTGATTTTATATTTTTTTGATTTTTCTATAAAAAGTTATAGCCTTTTTAATTCTGAAAAACAACGCAAGTTCTGGTAACATCCATTTCCTCTTTTCCTTTTTCCTTTTTTTTTTTTTTTTTTCATTTTTTTATTTTTCTTTTGGCTCAAATCTACATACAAATATCATTGAATGTTAGATGAAGGCTAAATGACGCATTCAAATCATTTGAGATCAATGAATCCCTTATAAATGCAAAATCAGCCCTAAAATAGCTGAAAATGCAATAAAATGAAAAATGGGATGAGATTTACTCCAAATCTTATAAAACTTTCCGATCTTATAGAAATAAGTCATATGAATCCATAGAAACTGATTTTATATTTTTTTGATTTTTCTGTAAAAAGTTATAGCCTTTTTAGTTCTGAAAATCAGCAAATACTGGTACAGCATTTTCCTCTTTTGCCCCTGGTCTGATTCGAAAATAAAATATTATATCTCTGCTACTCCGATTTAAATAAAATTTTGTGAGCATATAGATCTAGTTATGTTGCATCTCTCTGTAAATTTTCATAATTTTTGGAGTTTCGTATGATTTTATATGAATTTATGAGTCCTTAGCTAGTAGATTATAATAATCTAGTTAGTAGTATAATAATATAAAAACTCTTTGAAGCCTTGGTGCCGGCTTGACAAAGCTGTGTGTGTCGGGTTTTAAAGTTTTATAATGCTAGTGCCGGCTTGATAAGAGCCGTGAGTGTTAGCCTTTCTAAAATAAAAATCGAGTAATTTGTTAAAAGTATAAAAAATAGTTTTTATTCCGATAAATCATAGAACTCTTTGAAACTTTGGTGCCGGCTTGACAAAGCTGTGTGTGTCGAGTTTTAGAGTGATATGATACTAATTTTGTTATATCAAAATATAAAAAATAATATTTTAAAAGAAAATCCTTTAAAAAAAATATATAGAAAATATGTTCATCCTAGTTAATTTTTTTTTTCGTTGAATAAAAATCCTTTTAAAACTCATTAAAGATAGTCTTAAATAAAAATATTTTCAACATGAAAGTTATTACAAATATACTTCTTAAAAGGTTCATAATTTTTCTGAAATATTTTCTTAAGTAGATTTTTTTTAAATGTTCAAAATATCCTCAGCTGTCCAGTTTAGCCCTTTATCAGAAAAGAAATAAAAAACTGTACCGATCCATGAATTTAACATATATATATTATTTTATATTCTTGAAATACATATTAAGATGAGCTTTTACAAAAATTTTCATACAAAAATACGTTGTAAATACCTTTCAAATAAGCAAAACAATCATGATAGCTCCTGATTTTCAGAACCGTCCTCTGTTGGTATTTTGCTCTAAACAGTACTTTAAAGTGCTCAAAATGAAAAATGTTCAAAATAAAAGTTGTTCCTAACATCTCATTTCATTTTTCTGTCAAATAAAATCAGATTGTTGTTTGCTAATATTCAAAAGAACAGTATAATTTGCTGAATTCTTCGTTAGTTTTCAGATTGTTGTTTGCTAATATTCCTCCCGAAATAATATTTTAGAGGGTTCAAATTAAAAAAAAATGTTCAAAATAAAGTTGTTCATAACATTTTCATTGATATTTTTGTTAAATAAAATTAGTATGTTACTAATATATTTTTCTCAAAAAATATAAAAGATCACTACCTTATTATATTTTCTTTACCATTAAAAATCAGAAAAATATTATGATCCATTCTATAAAAAATATTTTAAAATCATAAATATTTTGATAATAAGCATAAATAAAAATATAATAAAATTTCTTTATGAATATATCTTAAGAAAATAAATAAAAAAATTTATAATAAATCATTTTCATTAAAGAATAATCATTTCAAGATATATAATAATTAGAATAAAAATTATAAGAAAATAAAATAAAAGTAATGCATTCATTGAAAATATATAATAAAAAGAGATAACATAAAAAAATAATAAGATAGAATTTTTCTTAAAATAAATAAATAAATATAATTCTTATTTATTAAATCAAATTCTAAATTAAATAATTTCAAATAAAAATATAAAAATATAAAAATAAATAAAATTAAATATATAATGAATAAAAAATAATAAAATAAAATAAATATAACTCTTATTCAAAATCAAATAAAATTTAAATAAAAATGAATTAAATAAATAAATACATAGATAAATAAAAAGTGAAAGACTAAATCAACATTCACCTAAAATAAAGATAAATTCAATTTCAAAACTAAATCAACATTCACCTAAAATAAAGATCATAATAAAAAATAAATAAAAAAATAATTCTCAATCTTCAAAATTAAATAAATTTAGATATCAATAAATAAAAAAATATAAGTAAAAATAATAATAATAATAATAATAATAATAAATAAAAGACTTTCTTTCTTCTTATCAAATAAAAAAATTCAATTTTAGAATTAAATCAATCTTAATCTAAAATAAAAATAACTCTCAAGACTAAATAAATTTAAATAAGATAAGTTCAAATAACAAATAAATAAATAAATAAATAAAAACTAAATCATTTTATCAATAAAAATAAAAGTCAATTCACAAGTTGTAGACTACCTTGAAAAGTCCATATCATCCATGCCCTTTCTTACAAATGACGACCACTTAAAATTGCTTAACTATTCTCGTTTATTTTTCCTTTCTTAATCGAGAGGTTCCTTGGGTTCAAAGCCCGGGTAATTAACAATGGGGGCTTGCGCCCATTGGAATCTTAAAGACCTCACAATCACTAAAAAAACCTTTAAATGTGCATTCCAAATTTATATAAATATACCTCAATGCACACTTAGAGGGATCTCCGTGTCCTTCTTCCGCAATTCATCGTCCAGTTCCTTTTTTCAGGGCGGTGAGGGCGCGAAAAAGGGTCGCACAGTAATACACTCTGGGTTTTGGTGAGACTATCGGCATGATATCATCCCTCCATTTCATGCCAGGCTCTTTCTTGAGGGCTTTGAGCATCTTAATTGATTTCTTCGATAAGTGTGTAGTCCATTGCTCTTCTTTATTTTCATTTAATTGATCCGGGCTCTTCTCTTCTTCATGAGAGATTGTGTTGGCCTGTTCATGGGTAGCTGGGCTTTGTAAGAATCCCTTAGGTAATGTGATTTCGCCATTCTTATACGCTTTCTCAACCCAGTCTTTGAAGACCCAACAATCTTCAATTGAGTGCCCTAGTATTCTGTGGTATGGGCAAAAGTTAGGCTCGTCCGATTTATCGGCATCTTCTGGACGTTTACTGGCCGGCAGGGCTAGGTCGTTCTTTAACGTTCCTCTAAAGATTTGGGTAATTTTATCTTTTCTGAAGGAGTATGACTTAGCTTTCTTTTGTTTCAGGGTCTCAAAGCCCTATGAACTCCCTCCTGGATTGGGTCTAGGTCCTCTGTTATAATTGTTACCACTTGTGCCGCTGCTGCCGCTTTGAGTGTTTGTGTTAGCAACCATTTCATCTTATAGCGAGGTGAATGCCACCTTGGCTTCGGCTCGGGATCCTCGTTGCGGCCTATTATTCATAAAGCTTGGCATGGTGTGCGGTGACATCCTCTCCATGTTGGATACCAATCTGAGTAAGTCTTTAAACGTGTTGACCTTTGTCACGACAAGTAACATGCCCATCCACCCATCAATATTTTTCGTGATTAGGTTGATGGCCTCATCTTCAGTTAACGTGCGGTCACATTTGATGCTAAGGTTCCGCCATCTGTTGATGAAATCAGTCATTGACTCCCCTTTCTTGGGTTTAGTACTTGTCAGGTCGGCTATGTTTATTTTGTCAGACACCATGACAAAGCGCACCCTGAATGAATCTGCCATCTCGTCCCATGTCCTGATGTTGTTGTTTTCTAGCGAATAGTACCATTGAAAAGCGGTTCCCACTAAGCTTTGGGGAAATTGTCTTAACAATAGTGCATCATTGCCGCCCGTGTTGCCGCACGAGGCTACGAAGTGGGCCAGGTGTTGTTAGGGGTTCAGGTCCTTGTTCCCCTCCCCTGAGAAGATCCTGAAGCGGGGGATCACATACCCTTTAGGATATTCTTCTAAATCATACACAGCGGGGTATGGATGTCCACGGTTCTTGACTGGAGGGATGGCGTATCCGCCTCCAGCTATCTGCATTTGCTGGGCAATCATGGTCTGAATCTCTTTCCGGGATATTCCCGTTGGTTCGGCCTCCGCCTCTACTGTCCTATGTGGATGGGGTTTAGAATTGACATGTTGCTTTCCTTTGTGATTGCTTTTGGTACTGTGGACCCCTTCTTGACGAGAGCTACCGGCCTTTGGGTTGAAATTGGCGTCTTGTGACTCCTGTAGTGACTTCACCGCCTTAATTAATTCTTTATTTTATTTTAACATGGTAGCTATCAGCTCCCGTTGCCTGATTAGTTCTTCATCTCGTGCCTCGATGTGCCCTTTCAAAATTTCAATTTCATCAATAGACACTTCGGGACGGATTTCATCGTCGTCTTCATTATCGAAGGGTTCCGGATTTTCATTATTGTCTTCCCCGTCCCTGCTGTTACCTTCGGGGTTAACCCTCTTAGGAGGTCTTCTTTTTCTTCCATTATTCTTGTTGGTATTGGTAACATGGGCCTGATTAGGCGGGGACTGATCGTCTTGGACCATGTTCACCTTAGTATCAGTATCTGGGTTAGTGTCATAGCTTATACTGATGGTGTTGACCGAGAAGTGCTCCTCATAACGAGCAGTTCTTCTCTTCTTCTTTTTCTGATCAGGGGCAGTTATTTTTAAACTGCCGAGCGGTATTTTCAAGCCTAGTCGGCTGAACACGCTCTTCTGGCCTAAGCGGTTGAACACGCTTTCAGGCGGAGTGCTTGGGTTGCCGGCCTTGCTGGTTGAGCTTTGAGGCCAGGGGTTCTTGGTGGGAACCCTTAGGAACCCACACCTGCTGAACGCTAGGTGTTACCTTAGATATAATCCTCCTTGGGCGAGGAGTTGGGACAATGGCTGATAGCTGAGCCATGTCTTCAGATTGACTGGGATGGGAGGCATGTTGTCTCGACCTAGCGTTTCTAACGCTCTTTCTCTGTTTGAGGGCCCTGTGAGCTTTATAGATGGCTTCTGCAGGGACTTGAGACTTGTATTGGCGGCGCGGAGACATTTCAGTTGGCCGGGGTGTGGGCTTGGGCACTTTCCATGCCTGGCGGAGCTGGCCAGTGGCCGAGTTTTTGGCCACTATTCGGAGGGCTGTGAACTTATTGGAGACTGAAATGGCTGGCCTAGCCACCAGTTGGTTCTGGTACGCATCCAGGGCCCTCTTCCTGGATGCTTGGGAGTTGTGGGTATTTTTGTCCACTTCTATTGGGGCTGCCTTCCTAGATGGGCGCCTTCTTCTCCTTGAAGAGTTAGTGGGAGAGGCCATGACATTGTTGGAAATGCCCTTGGGAGTCAGGGCGATTGAGTCCTCTTCCTCGTCTGGGATGAAGATCCGGACGGTTGCAGGAGTGAAGGTGGCCACTGGAGCTGGCCCGTAAAAGGTGATTTCTTGCGAGATGGACCTAAAGAACATGAAGAGCTTGCCATCTGGGCCTTGTGCAGGAGTGACGGCGTAGGGAGCAAGGTTGAAGTTTCCGAAGTATGTCATTTCCTGCAAAACGAAAATACTTGAAATTCATTAGTCATTTTTAACGCATAAAAGGTCACTTGTATCTTTTAACTATTCTATTTGCTTCTCTCTTTCAAAGATGAGAGGAGAATCTAAGTCCCACCGGGCGTGCCAGATCCTGTGCGACCCTTTTTCGCGCGCTCCGCACCGCCGGATTGGTGGCGATGGGATGCGAAAGAAGGACACGGAGATCCCTCATGAACGTGCATTTTTGTGTTGACGCCGACTGGTGACGCCGTCTTAGACTCATTGAGATGCACATTTAGGGGGTTTTAGTGATTGTGAGTACTTGTAGATTCCGATGGGCGCAAGCCCCCACCGTTAATTACCCTGGGCTATAAACTTCGAGGAACCTCTAGATCTTGAAAGGGGGAAACAAATATTATAGCTAAATAATAGTCAAGTGGTCGCGTGCTCCAATGATCAGGGATCATTGGAACATTCTGAATTTATCAATAGGTTAATCCAGTGGGATATGGTGGTGAAAAGATAAACCTACTACAAATCAGTTCAATCTTTATCGCTCTGGGAGATAACCTTACTACAGATCAGATTAATCTCTCCTGAAGGATGGGAGGTGAGTCTACTACAAAACGACTCAACATCAGTTGATCTAGAAGATAAACCTATTACATAACGGTTCAATCTTAACTAGTCAACAACCAATCATACAAAATACAACTCGAAGCACTAAGCCGGTTGATCTTGAGGTTGGTGAATCAGGAGAAGGGCGGATATGGCCCACATGGTACTTCTCACTGATCTTCTAGATCATGGATTCCATGCACTAAGCGGATCCATAAACCTAGGAACACAACTGCACACAAAGTCAAACCTGAAGCGCTGAGCCAGCCTGACATTGAGGCGTGTGTCAGTGAAATAACCTACTACAGAACGGTTCATTCCATTGTTTGAGGATGAATCTACTACAGAACGATTCGATCCTTTGAACTAGAAGACAAACTTATCGACGGATTAGTTTGATCTTACTAGCTTGACTGGTCATGAATTACTTGTTCATGACACATAGTCATCATGATATCATCTCCTTGGATATCATGATGTTCTTTCGCTTGTGCTTAATGTCATAGTCTTGGTCATTCTTCGACAGGCGTCAAGATCTTCTTGTCTCGACTGGCTATTCTGAATATTACATTACTTGTGCAAAAATCATTTTGTTACTTCACATCATCTTGTGTGAGCATGTTTAATCACCACTAAATCAAGGGTTCTGAGTATTTAACTGGTTCACAAGTTCAGGTTTACTTTGTGCACAATATTAGACTCGGAGCTCATGGCTGGTTTAACATTGAGACAGGGTTATCAAAGGGCGAGATTCTAGACAAGCTAGTGCAGAAGCTGCCATATTGTGATGACTCATCAGCAATCAACAAAATGTATCATCACCTTATCAATCGTTATAACGCTTCAACATGTCGTTATAACGTTTTTGGAGAATAGCAGACTTGTCAAAGAATTGGTTAATAGGGGTTAAAACGTTGCCAACGTCTTGTGAATTGTTATAACGATATGATGAACCGTATAACGATTCAAGGAATCGTTACAACGATTCCTTAGAGCATATTGACCTTTCAGAGAATAGTCAAATCGTTGCTAATGTCTTGCAAATCGTTCAACGATTTGGTGAATCGTTCAACGATTTAAATAACCGTTACAACGATTCTTTAAAGCATATTGACTTGTCAGTGAATAGTCAAATCGTTGCCAACGTCTTACAATTCGTTCAACGATTTGGTGAATCGTCCAACGATTTAAATAATCATTACAACGATTCTTTAAAGCATATTGACTTATCAGAGAATAGTCAAATCATTGCCAACGTCTTGCAAATCATTCAATGCTTAAATGAATCGTATAACGATTCAAAAATTATTATAATGATTCCTAATAAAACGTTGTATTTAATCTGAGCCACTAGATTGCTCTAAGATTAGTGTAGACCCTTATTCAGTTCTTTATTTTACTTGGGCCACTAGATTTAATTGAGATGTGCGTTGAACAGATTAAAGGCCCAGATCTTCTCTTAATTTAATTTATTTGGGCTATTAGATTCGCTTTGAGATCGGTTCTTGATAGATGGACGATCCAGATGCTTCCTTTAATATTTACTTAACCACTGATTAAAATTCGTGCAGAGACCCTCCTTCATCTCCTCTATTAATTTCTCCATTGAGATTCGTGTTATAGCTCTTCCGGCGATCGGAACACCTGATCGACAATCGATCATCACCCTCAGCATCGCCTTGCTTGAGGGAGTATGATCTTGCTCTCTGGTTGAAGATCCATCGATTGGATTAAAGGGTAGCACAGTACCTCTTCGGTATAACTTGCGATTTGATACCGATTGTGTCAATCGTTGATTCTCACTAAATTGACAATCGATTTCTGCAGATTCCTTTGGATTACAATATACTAGTATTGACTTGAATTGCGATGATGATCAAGTAGGCTGAATTGGGAGGATAGAAATCTTTCTACCAGTTGCTTGATTCATCAATTAAATGAAGAATGAGAGGTCTACAAGAAACCTACTACCAATCTTATACCCCTGAACCTACTATCTCAAGATAAGCAAAGAAGGAAAGGTTGAAAAAATAATTCAGATTCAAAATTTGGGTGTTTGAACTCGGTTTTCTGATATTACTCAATTAATCATCAGAAATTAAACTTATGACTAACAAGATTAAAGGTTATAGAGCAAGAATCAAGAAAGGAATCAAAAGAGCTCAAATTTCAACGAAATAAACTCCAATAGTAACAAGAAATCTGATTTATTCAATTATAATTAATCAAGAACTTACACTTTGCATCCATCTTACCTAGTTGAGAGTGTATAAGAACTGCTCCTTATCTTATCTAATTGAGAGAACTTAGCTTGATAATCTAGTTCTACTATCAATTGATTGGATTTCGGCTTTGGAGATGATTTGCACTATTGATCTCTTCTCTCTTTTCTTGTAATTGCTAGTGTATCTCTCTCTCTCTCAATTGCCAGAGTTTTTTTAGATCTTTTTTTTTCTCTTTCTCCTCTCCTTTTTTTTTTAATCTTGAGGGTTTATATAGGCTAGAGGCATGGATTTGCCAAATTATGATTGGTCGAGTGACTAGTACTTGGATCACGGTTTGAATTCAATCTCAACCCTTACTTCAATCTTAACCGATTAGGATGCATTTGTGTTTTTTAATCACCCAATTGAGTTAACTCAGCAGTTAGACCGTTTGGAGTTAGTTATAAATGTTTTCTCATTTACTCTTTTGCCACTCCCTTGTGCTAACTGACTCTCACTCAATCACCATTGCCATCATCATTTCATCAATTCATTCAATTGTGAGCTTATTTAGCCTTCTCTTAGTCCTAGTAAGTGATCCAGCTTGTCCTTTGCATTGTCTCTGCATCCCGTTGTTGAATTTGAGCTCACCGTCTTTTACCCGATTGGTGATTAGGTGGAACACTATTGCAAAGCTTCAGAAAGTGCCGCCTTTACATCTACACGGTGTCGTCTTAGTGAGAGAAAGCTTCCTGCACAATCAATTTTATCTTTTCAAGCTTGTAGAGGTCAGTCCCAATTTTGACATTGCTAACTGTCCTAGGCTAATTCTCCTTATTCCTTTCGCAATCTCCAAAATTTATAGCTTCTTCATGCTTTAATCGATACTATGCATCTCTCTGTTGAAGGAATTTGAAGGATTTTGCTACTTCTAGCTTGTTCACTCATGGCGCCTCACAGCCAGTCGCGCGTAAGAAAGAGACGAAGAGGAGAAAAGAAGAAGAAGACGTCTCTCGGGGAGATGGCTTCGGCGCACATGAGCCGCAACATGATGGGACCCACCGCCAGGGAGACAATGCGCAAGAGCCAGGTGTGTCTTTCTTATTCTTCACTCAATTTAAATTCTGTCTTTTATTTGTGTGAGTTTGGTTCACAAAATAGGTGTGCGCCTCTGACTCATAAACCTGACAATAGGGCCCCACTTGTAAGTCCTCTGTGCTTAGGCTCACAGGGTTAATTATCAATTGATTAGTTCACAGATTAGAGTTAATTGAGCTGTGTTGGCGTATTGTGATGGCTGTCAGATTAAATACCTCCCTTAGCAATAATGATATGGTTAATAGTGACTGAGGTGGCTCTGTAGTGTAATGTCATATGACATAGACTGAGTGAAGTGATACTGTAATGTGATGCCATGTGGCATAGACTGAGTGAGGTGGCACTGTAATATGATGCCATGTGGCATAGACTGAGTGAGGTGGCACTGTAATTTGATGCCATGTGGCATAGACTGAGTGAGGTGGACCACTAATTGACTGCCACGTGGCACTGTGGTGGGGCCCACCTGTCAGGTGACTTGTGTCTGGGTGAGGCCCACTTACTGACGTGGACCAATGGGAGGGTGCCACATGGCACCTGGCTGCTGAGGTGGCTCAATCAGGGGCTGCCATGTGGCATAGGCTGGGTGAGGTGATTACTGTGCTAGGGGCTCCTTTGGGTCCCCAAGTTGTACCCAGAGTGTGTTCTGTTCCCAAGTTGTACCCAGAGAAACCTTGATCAAATCTCAGCCCTTTGATCTGCCTATTTAATCTGTTTTATTTTCTCTGAATTTATTTTAATAGCTTCACTTATCCAAAAATCATGAAATTTTCACTAAAAAATCTCTAAATTCATGAGATCATTCTTGTATTTTTTTAATTCCATTTTTGCCCATGTCTCATTGAATTAAAAATTTATTTGCCAAGAAAACCCTATTTTCCTCTCTGAATAAATCCCAGATTTTAATTATAGCCCAGTGTCTCTGTCAAATAAACTTTTCTTGCAGAAACTCCCCCCAATTAAATACCAATTAGACTTATATTGATGTTCATTAGGGTTTGATTTGATCAAAAGCTGATTACTTATCAACAGTTGATACAAATCTAGACTTGATCAGATGGTTGCTCACAGCTTTGTCACATGGTCAGCCTTAAAAGCAAAATCACATTGAGATTTTCTATGGTTGGCTGTATCAAAATACTGACTTGGCATTGACACGGTTCTTTATTGTACAGGGATTGTATTGTTTCAGCTCTTAGGGTTTACTTTAGGAATTAACTTCTAGGGTTTGATCTTGACTTCCTTGATGTCTGTCATTGAGGTGTGGGACCCACTTGTCAGTGAACAATTATAATCAAATGGATGACCCCGTAGGAGATATTCTCTCCTTGATCTCTTGAGGGTCATCCACCTCGAATGAATAGGTGGTGGCGGGGCTTTGATCTTGACTTCCTGATGTCAGTCACTGAGGTGTGGGACCCACTTGTATATATATATATATATATATATATATATATATATATATATATATATATATAGTAGAATATTATGAAAATATTTGCATTTCAGCTGATATGTAAATGTAGTCAAATAATATATCCCACAAAGTTTACATGATGGTTTCCTGGTGCTCGGTGCTCCAAAATATTTAATGCCGATATCATGTATCCATAATATTTGTTTTGACTTGTATACAGGGGCGAGCCAAAACGATCTATAGGTGGCCCGGTTTAAATAAATAAAATATTTAGATTAAAAAAAAAATTATTTTTTATCATACGACTTTTATTTTTTAATGAATCGAAAGAGGTGCCCGGACACTGACCGACTACCTTGAATCCGCGCCTGCTTGTATTATGTATAACATTTTTTCTGCGCCATTTATATCAAAGTTGTGGAGATGCTGATACTAGAGGCACCAGGTTGCAGAGCATGAAAATGGCTCCTCACCATTCTTGTCCCCATGTGACCATTTAATTGCAGTTAGGCCCACAATATGACGACTATTTTTCAATTATTTTGTGTTGCGTTTGCTTACTGGTCAAGAACCACAATAAAATACATTCTCTTTGAGTTGATCTACCTAGAAATTATATATTAATGTGGCATGGCATGGCCGTTTTACATTTATATGTGGTCCAAGTGCTTATATAGTAATGTATCAGTGTCAACTAAGAAAGAAATTTTCTTCTTATATGACCTATAATATTAACAATTATCAGTGCGCCTAATTAAAGACAGCTGCGACTGACTGTAACCTGCAGGATCATTTTGTCAAATTGGATTAAAAATAAATTAATTGATAATAATTTATTTAACAATCATAACGTCGACTATATGATTAGCAAATTTAACATATAGAATTGCAACTTCATTTCTTATAGAATATATAGATTGCGTATCAAATTTATTATAGTTAGAAAATTTGTTAGTCATTTCATGAGTCAGCTCTATCGATATTTGATTCAGTGACAAATAATTTTTAAATAAAAATTGATAAACTTTATGAAAAATAAGAAAATTATAGGAAGCATATTTACAATGCACATGTATTGTTTGATATCGACAATAATCATTTTGTTGATGCATGGTCCTCAAAATAACTATGACGTAATATTAAATGCATGTATTTTTTTAATATTTTCTTTGTTTTTGACAAAAATGCATGGTACGTTGAGGTGTTACTTTTACTCAATTATTTTGTACTGATTTCGATCTGATACATTTGGATATGATATATATATTTAAAAAAACATAATCAATTAAATTATCGGTTGGTACACAATTAAATTGCGATATTCATTTCAGATCTGAACCAAAACCAATATTGTAACAAATAATATACTAGTTTGATTTAATTCGACTTAAAACTGAACTTGACCTAATACCTGTAATATCCAATACAATTCTTTATATTTACTTTGTATAAAAATAAATATTAATAGCTTAACTATGAAAAGGTCCCTAAAGTTTTGAAAATACTATTTTTTTATGCTTAAAGTTTTTAGTAATTCATATCATCAAATAGTCATGTGATTATAATGATTAAAATATATATATATATATATATATATATATATATATATATATTATATATATTTCATCTATTGTAATGTCATTCTTTTATCACTATAATATGTAAGGATGTAGTTGCCAAACAATATAATAGCTTTCATACATAATCTGTCAATTAAATTCATACCGACATCAATATCCGCGCAAGAAATAAATTAATTAACAAATAATATTTTAAATCTCATTACAACAAGATAGCCGGCGTGGATTTTCTAGTCAATGTTGATCGGCCTAATATATTATAAATTGAAAATTTCTAATCCCACGATATGTCAGTACTTGAAATAAGAAAGGAAACCAGCCATACATTTTTATCCTAAAATTAGGATTAAATTGTTGTATTAGAAAATCTCTGAGTGTCGGTCGTGATGCTCACAAGCTCTAGTTTCATTATGATGAGGATACCAACTTTTTTCCAAAAAAAAAAGAAGAAAAAAAAAGAGACAAGCTAATTTAAGAAGCACATGCATCTGGCCTGAAAATCAATTAGTTTATCGGTTCAAACCAAAATGTTTAGCGGGTGATTTACTAATTTTTATACTGGAACCGGATATAAACATACAAAGTTGATATCATACATTTTTAGATTATTTTTATATGTTTTCTTGCGTTTTTAGCAATAATTTATAATTCTTAAGAGGATTAAACTTTTAAACTTTTCAAGTATGCTAAATCGTCATCTTTCTCCACCATTTTTTTTTTTAATCTTTTAATCTTTTTGAATCTATAGGTTCAAATAAAATAGTTTCTCTCTCCTCATTTAAAATAATGTGTGTAATATACTTAAATTGAAACTTAATTCTTAAAATGATCTAATTTTTATATAAATATTTATAAATTATTATGTATTTAATTATATTATTTATTATTATTATCATTATTACTTAGCATTTAAAAAGATTATGTCTAAATTTTTTTTAATGTTAATTTTTATTGAATATATTTAAAATCTTATATTTTTAATTATCTATTTGAAGACTATATTATCGGGAAGAAATCTAAGTTATAATCCTAGTTAATACATAAAGAGTATTAAACTTCTAAAGTTCTTGATTATCGTCAATTTTCTTCACCATTGGTTTTGTTTAAATAATTTCATCTTCTTGATTATAAAGGTTCATATAAAATAGTTTCTCTCTACTCATTTAAAATATAATGTACTTAAGGTGAAACATAACTCTTAAAATGATCCATTTTTTTATGATCATTTATAGATTATTATGTATTTAATTATATTATTTATTATTATAAAAATTATTATTATAATTATCATTATTACTTAGCATTAAAAAATATTGTGTCTAAATTTTTTTTAATGTAAAATTTTATTAAATATATTTAAAATTTTATATTATTAATTATTTATTTGAAGACTATATTATTGGGGTAAAACCAGAGTTATAGCCCTAGTAATACATAAAGAGGGTTAAGCTTTCAAAATTTTCAAGCATGTTATATCATTAGTTTTTTCCATCACTAATTTTGTTTAAAACTTTTCATCTTCTTACATCCAAAGGTTCATATAAAATAGTTTCTCTCTCCTCATTTAAATTAAGATATATTACATTTAGGGATGTCAATTATTGACCCGAACCCGACCCGACCCGACCCGAACCCGACCCGACCCGACATGACCCGAAAATAAATGGGTCGGGTATGGGTTTAAATTTTTGACCCGAATCGGGTTCGGGTCAACCCGACCCGAACCGATTAATTATGTTTTTTTAAGTAATTTTGTGATTTAGTACTAATTAAAGCTTAAATATACACTAATTAAGATTAATTATAAATTAATTAATATTTTATTGCTTAAAATTATATAAAAATAATTAATAAATATTTAATTATTTTACACGGGTCGGGTCGGGTCGACCCGTGACCCGTCGGGTCGGGTATGGATCAAGATTTTTTTATCCGAATTTAATCGGGTTGGGTCAAAAATAATAATAAAATAATATGACCCGAACCCGACCCGACCCGACCCATTGACACTCCTAATTACATTTAAGGTGAAACTCAACTCTTGAAATGATCTATTTTTTATTTGATCCTTTATAGATTATTATATGTTAGTTATATTATTTATTATTATAATAATAATTAGTATTATCATTATTTTTTAGTATCTAAAAATATTGTGTCTAAATTTTTTTAATATAAATCATATTAAATATATTTAAAATTTTATATTGATAATTATTTATTTGAGGATTATATTATCGGGATGAAACTTAAATTACAACCGTAGTATATTTCAGTTGAATAACAAAAGAATAATATGAATAACAAATATTTTAACATGAGTAATGCCATAAAAATTTTACACTATGCTCCCTCTCTTTCTATTTTTCATTCTTCTTCAGTTATTACTAACATCTAAACTTATTTTTATCGATTTATGAGTCTTGTTTTAAATATATATCTTTTATTTATTCAAAATATAAAACGGTACTTGTAGACGTCGGGTATATTAAATTTTCTTATTATTCAGGTTCTAAATAAATCATAGAATTAATTTATTTATCAATTAAAATGCAATAATTATGAAAAGATAAGAAAAAGTATATTTGTATTACTGAATTTGAATAATAAAATCAATAAGTTAAATAACATTGATAATAAGTTAAAGAAGAAGATAAAAAATATATTAACATGAATAATATTTTTTTAATATGAATAATAAATCACTTAACGTGACTAACAAAGTTAAAATATTGAATAATTATTCAAACAAAGAATATCATAATTAGAGTTTTTTCAGAACTCGACGCAAAGTTATGATAAATACACAATATATTAAGTGAGAGGAGAGGGAGAGAGAAGCAAGAGCGAGAGCGTATCAAAAAGATAAGATCTTGTACCGGGATTGATTTTTTAGTATCACTTATGATATCACCATAATATTCCTCTTTAATATTATATCTGCAATTCACTCTTCATAAAAAAGATTAGGGATGAAAAAAAACTGATTTTCTCCTAATTTTTATATCCGAGTAATTATATGTTTTTCTCTTTACTCGACCTGATTTGAAATTATTTTTATGCGTTATTCTTTCCTTTTTTGATTTGTGTTACTGTCAATTACTCAATTTTAAACCCACTACCCCTGAGGCGTGCGGAGTAACCCAATCTTTTTATTACTTCTCGTATATTTGGAACATGCAATGAAGAATGAACATTAGTTACAAAGAAACAGTCACACAAAAATATGAAAGTAGATTGCTGTCGTAAAGAAAACGAAAGTGGTTTCGGAAAAAAAAAAGTTTAAACCATTATTATCGTGCGATGACACGTGATTGTGTGCTGTCAAAAGCAAAGATGGCGGTTTAAAGTAAAACAGAGCAATTGGGTTCATTTGAAAAATTAAGAAATAATTTTGGAAGAGTGATAGAATAGTGTTTTTTTTTTTTTGAATGAGTAGTAGAAGAGTGGTATTTTTAACTATTCAAAAGAGTGAAAATATTATTTGACACTTGTTAATCAGAATAGTTAAGATATGGATAATTATGATACTAAAAGTAATGATGATAATAAAAATAATAGTATTCATAATTATAATTATAATAATATAATAAAAATATAAACATAATCATAACATAGTAATATAATAATAAAAAAATATAATTATAATCATAATCTTAATAATATAATAATAATAATAAATAATCATAATTTTAATAATATAATACAATATAATCAAATAATAATCATAATCATAATCATGATAATAATAATTATAGTCGTAATCATAATAATATAATATAATAATAATAATATAATAATAAATAATTATAATCATAATAATATAATAATATAATAATAAAAAATATAATAATAATAATAACAATAAATAATTATAATCATAATAATATAATAATAATATAATCATAACTATAATCATAATATAATAATGAAATACAAAAATAATAATAAAATAATAATAATAATAATCATAGTAAATCGTAATAATAATAATAGTATAAACATAATCATAATATAATATAAAAAATAAAATTATAATCATAGTCAACTAACTTCAAACACGATGAAAATTAGTATACTACAAGATTATTATATAAAGATTTTATTGAGCTAATTAAATTAAAATTTTGAGCATGAAAATTAAAATTTGACTCGTTAGAATTTCGAGTTGAAATGCTAACGGAAGCATGCTAGACAAGCTCTATAATAATTTAATACTAAAATCATATTTATTATAATAATAACAATAATAAATAATATTATAATATTAACAGTGATGATAATTAGTGTGTTAAAAAAAATCGCCCGAGAAAAACCAGACCCGCGGAACCCGTCCCCGTGACCCGCCCGACCCATGCTCAAACCCGTCAGACCCATGACCCGTTAGAACTAGCGGGTCTAGCAAGGGCGCAGACAAAAAATTTGAAAAAAACCCGTGCTAGACCCGACCCGTTTTAGACCCGTCTTGACCTGACCCGACCCGACCCGTCCAACCTGCCCTTACACCTAGCACCATAGCATAATATAGTATCCAAATCCAAGGAAAGAGATAGAGGGATACACTCATTAATTGACTATTAGTCATCTACAATCCTTTTTATAGAATTCACATTAAATAAAAATATTTGAAGTTCTTCACTGCATAATGAGGGTATATCAAATGATATTAAATTAAATTTATGTTCATCAATTTATTCCGAACATACTAAATTTTAAGAACAACAAATGCTATAACTTGATAATAACATTTTAAAAAACTATCATTTTATTTCAATTCTTTAAGATTTTATTTAATTTTTTACTTAAATTATTTCATTTAAAATTTTATTTCAATTTATTTTGAGTCATATCAGTCAGAACCGTTATAACGGTTTTTGAATCGTTATAACAGTTTGCTGAAACGTTATAATGTTTCATAAATTGTTATAATATTTTATAAATCATTATAACGTTTTATAAATCATTGCAATGATTTATTAAACCGTTGCAATGATTTACTGAACCGTTATAACGATTTTTGAAATTTTTGGAATTTTAGAAAATAAATTTGACCCGCCGACCCGTCCGTTCCCGACCCGACCCATCCCGATTTTAATACACTAATGATAATATATAATAATTATAATCATTATAATAAGTTAATAATATAATAATATAATAATACTAATAGTGATGATAATATAATAATAATAATAAAATAATAATAATAATAATGAATAATCAGATAATCATAATATAAAATATAATAAATGATAAATTAAATTTTCATATGATTATATATTTTTTGAGTTAAGCTCACGGAAGGCCCTCCGTGATAATATAATAAATAATAATATAATATAATATAATAATATATAAAAATAATAAATCATAATCATAATCATAATATAATATAATAATAATAATAATAAATCATAATCATAATCATAATATAATAATATAATATAATATAATTTAACAATAATCACTATTCCGACGAGAGCTAATCCGATATACCACCTATAGTTTGGTATACCGGATTAGCACTTGATATACCGGATTAGCACTCTTCTATTTAGTCTAAAACTAATTTTTAAATTAATTCATCAAAATAATAATTTTATTTTTATTTTTTACTATTCCATAGAATGCCGATAGTCTATTATGCCATATATTAATATATATATACTATAGATAATCTTCTTTTTCAATGTCGCAATTGTTCTGAGCTTGGAGATTCGAAGCAGCACTCCTAGCCACTCTATAGTCTATAGTCTAAAGGTATCTCATCACGTCGTCCTTATCCAGAAGCGAAAGATTGAGTGTTTTCCTCAAAAAAAAAAAAAAAAAAAGATTGAGTGTTAGTTGTCTTGTACTCCCAAATTCCCAATCAATTTATTACTTATCCACAAGATAGGCTAGGTGAACTGTATGCTACACCTCTCTGCCCAGCATGGGGACTGGAGAAGTTCTTTCCAAGAATCAAATTCAATGCAAGAATAAAAATCAATGTCAAAATATTCTTTACAAGATGAATAGCAGCTCAGACATTAAACATGGTATATTGATTCATTCAACAAATTTGAGGGAGAAGGCACTAAAAGCAGACCATTTGCTGAGACATCCTTCTGAAAAATGTATTATTCTGGGTATATGCTATTATTATGGTATAAATTTGTAAATGAAATGAGCATTAGAATGAACCGTAAATTTAGTACAAATAGTAATAAATCTCGTCTTTTTACGAAATGATTCAGCTTCATGTTAGAATTTATATAAATTTTCCTTTTTAAAAAAATAATATATATTGAAGTTTATGTAAATTATACTTTTTCTTAGAAAGAAAAAAATGAAAAAAAATGAGTGTTAGAATAACATAAAAGCTGTACGCTTAAAATGATAATACTCTTTTTGTTATCACTCTACTTTTTTTTTTTTTTGTGAAACACGTCGAAGGTTCTAATTTAAGTTGTATTTTTAGATCATTCTTTTAATAGTTAATTAATTGTCCTATCACTCATCAACCAATTATAAGCTCTTCCAATTTTTTCTATGGTTTTCTAATCACCCTCCAACATGTCAACAATTATCCACTAGAATTAATAATGCTTACTAATATTTAAATACACATATTTCTTATATTTGGTCAATCTTTAAAAAATATTGATATGTTATATATTACAATTAATTTGTATATGAGATATTACCCTAAACAAATATGGTGATTATCTTTAAATTACGTAAGCACACGCCCCTTTGTATAAAGAAACGTGCTGTATAAACTTTGTTATAGTTCTTATTGCATGATATAACAAGAATTTTATATTTCTGCTATGTGGTTTTAAATATAAATTAATTAATTGGTTAACACTTCTTTTGCTAAATGAAACTTAAATAGTACCAAATACTGAAATACCTATAGTCACAATAGTTACCTCTCTTCACAAAAGCCCGTAGGCAAACATCTTATTTCCATGGCCATGTGATTCTATCCTCTCAAATTAATTACAACCCAGTTGGTGGATTAATTAACATGACTTGAGGATCCAGTAGTATTGACCAACCACAGAAAAGCAAAGCAGAAGAAAATGAACACATGATAATAATAAATTAATAAAGAAAAGCGACAGTCGTGAAAATCATTCCACCACGGCACCACCTCGAATTTCCACGTATACGCAGGCCATACCGCCGGCGCCATAGTGCTAATAAACTCCAGACAGGTGTCCTGCTACATATTAGAAAAAGAAGACGCAGTTTCTCTGTTGCCCCTCTTTCATGAGATTCTCTGTTTCTTAGTTTCTTACCCAGTTACATTACTGTACTGTACTGTACTGTCAGCTGTCAAGGAGGGATGGAGCAGTTTCAGGACTCACAGTGTTCCACGCTTCCACTGCCTCAGTCTCACAAGTGTCAGAAGCATTTAATGTAGAGATTTTTTTTTTAATGGTAGATTGGTAGTGTGGCATTGCTCTTGAGTAGTGTTGCGAAAAAATCCGGACAAATCAGATTTGATCGGTTGAATCTGTGGTTGCGATCGGGTTTGTGATTTAATCCGTTAAATCTGTGATATGTTATAATTAACAGGACGCATACAAAAAAAAAAAAAAAAATTTGTGCTAGATCTAATCCGTTTTGGACCCGACTCGACCTGCCAACCCGTGCAAACTTGCCCCCGATCCGTCCCGGGAAACTCATACAAACCCTCAAAAAAATATAAAAAAAAACGAAAAATTAATTTTTTTTGTCAAAAATATAAATAGTTATATATTTTTAATACTCTTAATAATTATTTTGAATTTTTCAAAATTTTTGAGAATTTATTTGAATTTTATTGGTTTATTTTTGAATTTTAGAAAAAAAAACTGCCGAACCGACATGACCCGCCCCACCTTTGGACCCGACCCGATTTGTCCCGTTGACCCGTCCGATCCGACGAGTCTGGGACGGAACGCGACCAAACCCCTCAAAATGGACTCATCTCATAAAAACCCGTTAACCCATCCCCATCCATCCCGCCAAAACCATTGACCCGTGCAAACCCGTCCCATCTCGATCCGCCGCTCTGTTTTTCTCGCTCTGTTTTTAATACACTAGCTGTGAGTGTGATGTGAGTTACCCTTGAGCAGACTTTTTTCCGTTTTCCAGTACTGATGTGTAACAGAGAATCTGAGTACTGGGGAGAACAAATAAGATATGAAAAGGAGATGATGTTCTTCTGTGACTCTCACTTCACAACAAAATTGTATCTTCACATGTTAGTTTACAGCCAAAGTGAAAGTCTTTTCAAAGAAACATAAATAACGAAACCATATATTGACATGCTAGTTTACGGCCATATACGGTCCTGGACACACCTAATCCATTCTTAGTCACGGAATGGAAGCATTTGTCAAACAATTGATTAAGAAATGATCTTTAGTCTTCTCTCCAATCTCCATACCTTTATTAACATGCATATAAAAACATGTGAATCAGATCTACCTAACTAGATAGATGGGCCGCACCACAATAGTATATTGTACAACACCATCTAATCTAACTTTAAGCCCATTTGGGACTCCAATTTATCTAATCAGTGGCCACTATCCCCTTCCTGCTTGGAAAAAGACAGAAAACTATTGGACCACGTCACCTTCTAATAGCTGGTAGAGCATTAGCTTACAGAGTGAACCTCACCTACTGGCTACTGGTATTGTATCAGAAGACAAAAGATAAAGAGAAAGAGAATAAAACGAGGAGGAACTTATAAGGGGAGCTCATTTGTTGTTTCTAAATTCTAATCCTGATCCAGTATAGGTTTGCTGTTTTGGACTTTACTGCAGTATTGGTTAAGCGGAGAGTAGACTCCCAGGTTTATTTAAGTTGGTGCATATATCATATATGTTCATTGATTGGTGTGTTGGATCTGTAGTGTAGCTTGATTCAAATTTTAGAAGCGTCAGGTTAATATATCTAGTAAAATATTATTTATTTTAAAAAATAGCACTAATTTTTTTCATAACTAATAGGACACATTTATTTTAACTAGTAAATATACCCGTTCTTACGCGAATCTTTTTTAATATACAAACTTTTGTTTGAATGCTCTCAACATTTATGAGAATTTGAATTCTGCTCTCAGCTTTCTTTTGCTCTTATAATAACATTTTAATTTCTAAATAGAATAATTAAATATAAAAAAACTTTTAAAAAATATGGAAATATACACAAATAAGTTTAACCGATATAAGTCTCTTTAAAAAAATACTTATAAATTAATTACATTAAAGCAATCAAGTGTAAAAAAAGGGACAAACAAACAAACTTACATTAAGACAAACATATGATACAATTGCTACATCAATAATGAATGGTCGATGAATAAGAACGATTATAATTAATCTTGTCAAATAGTCACAAAAAAAAAGGAAAAGATTTTGCTTCATAAATTAATTAACTTCAACCCAGAGATCCATGCACAAGATTTTACTTCATAGATATTATCACCCATGTATTTCCTAAAATGCCCCATATACTAAAGAATCAACAATATCGGTAGGTATTTGTAACAGTTTGTATCCAAGAGAAACTAAGATTGCATTATTTAATTTCCTCTCTAGCAACCACCACCAATTGGACTATCATACAAGTTCAAAATCACTCTAATTTTTAAACCAGTACATGATAATATAGTATAAACATTCTGAAACAAATAAAAAATGAGTAATTCTAAGCTGAGGCCTATCACTTTCTCAATTGCAACCTTGGTAGAGACAATAAAAGGAAATAGAAATATCAGTTTTAGATGTAGAATTTGACATGAAATTAGCATCTGATAAGGTGTCCTGACTTGTTATTCGTGTATTGATCTATAAAAAAAAAAATTAAAATTCAACTTTCTTTAGTTATGCATCTTCATATTTTTTTTAATAGTGCTATAGTATTTACTTATTTATTATTAAAAATAAAGAATAAGAATGAAATACTATAACTGTCAAACTATGAAAAAAATTAATTAAATAATAATCCTAATTAAAAATATAATTAAAACAAATTAAATAAGTAACGACAATTATAAAGATATTATGAATAAGTAAATGAACCTTAATTCGGAATCAGATTAATAACCTGATATGGATAATTAAATATAGAGAAAACATTTATAACACTAACATAATTGCTAACAGCAAATCCATAATCAAATCACAATAAGTAGTTAGCTAGCAATTCATTTTTATTTTACTCACCACATCAAAACCCGTACTATTTTGCCACATTTGATCCCATCCCCAATCACTCTTTCCATTTATTACCTCTATCTCCCTTCATTAATACCTCTTCTCTCTCTCTATTCTTTAATTCTGATTTATCTCTCTCTCTCTCCCCTCTTCCCGTCCCCTCACTCACCTTCTCTCTTCCCCCTTTGGGTCTACCGACTCCCTTATTCTCTCTCGCTCTATCTCGACGATGAATCTCGCTACTCTCTCTCTCTCTGTCCAAGGGGATCCTTCTTCCCCCGATCGCTTCTACCAACTCCCACTCGCACTCACTCCTCCCTTGACAGCCCTCTCTCCCATCAATTATTGTCAGTCCCATCTCTTGACCGTTGTAGCCCCGCTCCCTCACCTACTGTCTCTGTCGCCCTATATAGCCGTGCGTGTACCCCTTCTCTCCCCATTTGTTGCTCTCATGTGTTGAGATTTAAAACCCAAAAAATTTAAACTGATAAGAGCAAGATACAACTCAAGAGGAATTGCAAGGGGAGAGAGGAGGTGGTGGCCGAAAGTAAGAAGAGGGGTTGTGCTTGCCATTGTCGTCCTTGCCTTTTTCCTTGCTTGCTGACCCAATTCTATCTCTCTCTCTCTCTCTTTCTATACTAGTAAAAACCCTAACCCCCTCCCCACTTGTATGCTTGCTTGTCTGCTATGTGGTTTTTGTTTGCATACTTGATGGCCATCGTTTCTTGTTGTTGTCACTGATTCTGTGAATGCTTGTTAATTCTTGTTTGATTTTGGGTGTTTCCCTGTGGCAGGTTTTCTAACCTCGGGTTGGTTTTCTAGTTTCTGGTTATGCTGGTACACCTTTATTGAAGGGTTGTTCTTGGGTTGGGTGTTTGTGCTGATGCCTGGGTTAGCTTATTTGTCTGGTTTGCTGTTGCTAAACCTGTATTTGTGGGTTCTAGTACCCTTATTATCTCTGTTGCTTGGCCTATTTGTTGTTGTTACTGGTAAAAACCCTAGAATTTTGGGATATGTGCTCTCTGTTATTGGCTTACTGGTTTGGGGCACCTTGGTACACTGGTACCAACTAGTACCAGTGAGGTGAGGCAGCCCCTCACCAATTCTTGTTGGTTGATGCTGATATGGGGTATGTTTCTGGTATTTTGTTGCTTGTTGAGGGGGGAGGGGTTGCTGCCTTGTTGTGTTATTCCTGACTTGATTTCCTATATACTAGTATATGCCCCTTGTGTTGCCCTGATTTTTGTGATGTGGTCCCTGGATCTATTTTTTTTCCGGTTTCTAGTATCTGAAATGTTATTCCAACTGGTCCCTGGGTTGCTTGTTGTTTGTGTTGTTGCCTGTACTCTTGTGCCTTGTTGTTGGTGGTTGTACCGATTCTTTGGTACAACCCCGAGCTCGTTTAGTTGTTGTCTTTCTTCGATTTGTTGCCTGTATTTGTGTTTGTGACCCTTGCTTGTTGTTGTGTTGTGGTTGTTGCTTGTTCTGGCTGTGCTTTGTCGATTGTGTTCTTATGTTGTTGCTTATTTTGGCTGTGCTATGGCCTTATTTTGGACGTGGTTGGGCTGTTGTATTGTTGAAACTAGACCATAGGATTTAATTAGGAAATTGAAATATTTAGTAATAAGGAAATTAAGGATTAGCCCAAATCAAATACTATGGACTTAAAATAATAACTAAAAATTATATTGGGCTGACAAATAAAAATTTAATTAACTTCAAAACTTGATAAGGATTAGAGAAAATAATCGAGGCCTAATAAATTTAAAAGTTCTATGATGACAACATGATTAAATAAAAAGTGATTAATTTATTAACGCCACCCTAAAAGGTTGGTGGCGTCATGGATAATCACGTTAACTTAAATTTATTATCGGGTCGGGTCGGGTTCGGGTCCGGGCGGGTCGGGCGGGTTTGTCGGGTCGGGTCGGGTTCTGCCACCTCTAGAAATGATTATATTCCTTGTCTGCCCTCGTTTTGGGTTACCAGTGCACAGACATGCGATATGGTAGACAACGTATGATCCCGTTCATTAAAACACCAACACGTTAATTAAATAACAATATTTTAAATTAATTGAGTTTATTTTATTTTCTTTATTTTATTTTGTTTTGTTTTGTTTTATTTTAACATAAAACCATTTTTTTATTAAAATAATACTAATATATATAAAATAAAGCAAAAGAATTATATAATTTAAGAAGTATAATAAAATAATTAATAAAAATACAATTAATATATATAAAAATATAAAAATATAATTAAATTAGTTAACGAGAATATATAATAAAATTAATAAATAAGTAAAAAGACGGTAATTATAATCAGAACTCGAATTAAATAAAAAGGGATCAACAACACATGCTTAACACAATTAATGGATTAAATCAAAGAAATCCCGATCTAATTGATAAGACGCGCATAAAAGTGATTAATATGCCAATTACCGCAAAATGAACAAAAACACATTAAATTAAATTTTTGACACCCTATAAATATAGCAGAAATGCTGCCAAATTTTTAAAGGAAAAAACGTTAAAACCCGAACGATCGTTAATCATAACACTGTCTATAATTAAATATTAATTATAAAATAAATTGTGTAAAAACTAACAAAAACTTAATTGAAATTAATAATAGGTGATATAGTCTGCTCAGATCCACTCGCGAAGTACAAGGTCGACCCCGACCCCGCATACGTAGACGCCGATCCCGAGGTGGGCGTACTACCTCCGGAGTAGAGTGACTTCACGATCCTAACCAGCACTCCCAAGTATGGATTCATAGGATTTACTTTTCTTTCTTCAGAAATAGGAACCCAAGCCAAAAATGAATTATTTTCAAAAATAAACTGAACTACGGTATTTTCTGACCAAATCTGTTTAGAGATCTGAATTGAATTGTCATTGCATCCGATAAATTGACCAGCATTTTTGGAGCCTACCCGCATTCACATGTCATATCATGTCATATTGCATGTAGACAGGATAGGAGTAGGACTCGGGAATTAGTCATGAGATATGATTAGATTAAAATTAAACAATCAAGTTATAGATTATAGTTATTAGGTTAAATATTATTGTTATCATTAATCGACAATTAAGTTAGGTAGTTAATCATCATGCATTAAATGCATGAGAGTCCTGAGAGGCGGGCCGGATAATCTCAATATGAGGTTGTCTTGTATAACCAGACCGATACGGTTATGTACGGTGACCTATAGGCCCGTGAGATCCACCTGTCTGTATATATATACACTATGCACCTCTACCTGTCGGTTATTCACCGACCTCGTCATTTGACTGGTTCGGCAGCGCCATAGTGTTTTTATATTTGATCAATATTATTTATAATTATTCAATATATGATTGGATTCCAAATTTAATTGAGCGATTATGATTGAAATGGGTTTCAGTGTTTAGTATGGGTGGCCATATTTGAGTCTGGATTCTACTCCATTTTATTATATTATTTTATTTAGCCGACTTATTTGAGATCTTGGTATGTCCGAATGGTTTTCTCCTTTGGCCTCTGATTGGTACAGAGAAAGTCAGAAACTCTCCTTTGGCCCCTGGTTAGTACAAAGAGGCTCCCATTTGTTAATCATTTTGTCATTTCACTGGTAGTTATCTCTTTTTAGTGATATGGCAACTAAAGTCATACTATAATCCATTTGCTTTTATTCTGTAAGGTGAGTTACCAGATTTAGCAAACCAGAGTACGTGTTTTTGCACACTCATTCTTCTAGGGCATTATCGTCTCGGGAGCCCGAATTGCCAGTTTATGCGGCATTGGCGCCCGCTTAGGATAGATCTGGTGGCACCCGCTTAGGCAAGACTCAAATTCATAAATTGGGATGCTGATGGCGCCCGCTTAGGATAGATCTGGTAATTTACAAATTGGGTATTTATTACGGGTGATTCATTCTCATACTTTATATCATATATTATTATTACTCCGCAGATTTTCTATTTTGGGGTTTCTTGTCATTTCATATCATAGCATCTAGGTGAAATTCTTAAATGTGCATAAAATATATCTATATTTATAAATTACTATTATATCGCATTAAAATATCAATGTCCGTATTTGGGTCCAGTCTATGAAAGAAGATAAAATTTGAAGGCTGGATCTAAATCCGTATTGAGTAATATTTAAATTACTCACATTTCCATGGTGGTTGTGGGATCCAGGTACACCAATGCAGAATTTTTCTTGGAGAGAGTGCTAGGTGCAGTCCTGCGTACTGTCAGAGATGCTTTGCCGCATGCACATGTGAGTAGCGTAGTTGATTAGGAACCATTAGGTTTCGGGTTTTGGTTCTTTTTTGAGTTTTTATTTGAGAGATTTCGCTGCCCATTCCGATGAAGTCAGCCTCGCCAATGTCAGGCGTTGTATTCTTATTTTGTTACTCTGGACTGTATATTATTTTGTATATATTATTATTTTATTTATTCTGTGATTATTTTATTTTATTCATTTAGTTTTTCATACACACGATGGTCTCATCATGTGTACGTGGCGGGATTAGTCACCCCTAATCTGATTTATTTATTTTGGGGTGTGACATCATTCAATGGTATCAGAGTATGGATTTTATAATCAGATTCAATATAAACCATGCTAGGATAATATCTAAGAAATCTTGAGAATATGAATAAATAAATAAAATAATAATACTTACTTAACATAGGTATGTGAGTGGTAGGTTTAGGAGTATTGGGGCAAGCATTGCACGTTAGTACGCGCATGACTTCGCTATCCTTAGGGATCCCACTACTCGAACGTAAACAACTTAACAAGGTAGAATTTGAAAAGTTAAATTACATTTAGTTCTCCCAGATTTTTGTCTTTCCACCAAGATCTAATCTTCCGACCAAAACAGTAAAGTCCAAAACCTTAACGTCATAAAATAGTAACATAGCACAATATATATATATAATAACACAATTAAATATATATATATATAATATTTATAATTTGAAATAGTAAAGCAACTAATAAGAATATAAAAATATGAAATTGAAGTATAATAATAATGATTAACAAATGTAGTTTTCATTTAAGTAAATCCTCATATCTGAATGTTTATATTTTTACAATCTGTGCTATTCTCTTTTACGATCTGTGTTATTTTTATAATCGGCTAATGATGACTCACTTACTTAAATTTTATATAATTAAGCTTAGCCCCTTCAGCTAACGAAATGTTTATGCGAACTCACTGAATTATCTAGTCAATGTAGTCCTAATTAACCTATTAACTATTTAATCGGTTTTGAGAAGTTGACATAGCTTTTCCTGACAGATGATGCTACTTAAATGAACATGTAGTTAGTCAGTGATTTCTACTATCGCGCTTAACCTTTACCTGTCAATCAATCAGATCAAATTAATTCTACTATGAATTTGAATTTTTTTCCACAAACCCTCATTTAGCTGCAGTGTTTCTAAAATATGTGTAATCTATATTGAACTTGATTTTCATATCAACCTTCATGGATTCTTGATATGTATCAGATCGTCAATTTGCATCTTTGATATTACCTATGATGATCTGTCCCGAATTAAGCTAAAATTTCAAGGAATTATCTTCAACTAAGTTTTCTTCCGTATGTATAACACAATTTTGTTTCAACCCTTGATTCAGTTTCGTAGTTAGGGTCCATCTAATTTATTTTTCGATATACACTTCACATAGGGCTATGATCTAGTCTGATTCCTTTATGGATGTACTAGATAGAAGTTCACGTTTTGGCTAGCTTATTTTTGACCAACCTATCCCTCTCCTAGCCCAATTAAATTTCAAACAAATACCAAATTTTGTTGTGACACACCACCCCTCTGATTGTTTCTTACAAAAATATTACACTTGTACCTTAATTATCGACCTATGAAAGTAATTTTTGCAATTTGATTCCATCTGCTTCATACAGTAATGATGATTCGATTTGATCCCGTTGTAATAATTCTTGTTAAGAGTTGATGTTCAATCGAGTGACTTGCATACGATTAGTTGGACCTTTCATCCTCATTCCCTTGACCGACTGGAAGTTAAAATAATTAACGTATATTGATCTTCAACATGTGATATTGATTGAGATCCTTCTATAGACAAATCGAACTAGGATAATAATGCTAAAGAATAAATTTGATTAAAATAGACAAGGCAAATCATAAACGAATAAAAATATATAGTACATTATATCGCAGACTCTTGGAAAATAAATTCAATATCTGGAAGCAAGATCTTCACCGATCATAAGGGTCTCAAGTATGTTTTACGCAGGAGGAGCTTAACTTGAGGCAGAGGTGATGGTTGGAGTTGATGAAGGACTACGAGCTCGAAATCCTCTATCACCCGGGCAAGGCCAATGTAGTGGCTGACGCCTTGAGTCACAAGAGTAACGTGAACTTTACAACTCCGATCATGGAGCAACACCAGCTAATTGATGACATGCGACGACTGAATCTCGTCATGACCGTCGTAAATGCGTCGTCCACCTCCATCTTGATCAACATTGTTGTGGTAGCGCCGTTGACCATCCAGCTCATGTTACGAGATGAGATATGACTCGCGTAGCCCTCTGACCCGCTTCTGGCGAAGTACATCGCTGGCGTACCGCTGGGTACCGCATCACGCTTCCACATCGCTGATGATGGAGCTCTACTGTTCAATGATCACCTATGCATACCCAAGGACCCAAATATCAAGAACAAGATCTTGATAGAGGCCCACGATTCGGGGTACGCCATCCGTCCGAGCGAGACCAAGATGTATGAGACCCTTAAGAGGTACTTCTGGTAGAAAAAGATGCATAGGGAGATAGCCTAGTACGCGGCTAGGTGTCTAGTGTGTCGAAGGTCAAGACCGACCGTAAGAGGCTAGGCCGGACTGATAGAGCCCTTATCAAAGTCACAACGCAAGTTCGATATCATCACGATGGATTTTGTGATAGGGTTGCTCAAGACCCGACTGGGGCACAATGCAGTATGAGTTATTGTCGACACGCTTACCAAGGTCGCACATTTCATTTTCTTTCGACTAGGGACATCAATCGAGGAAATTGGGAGGTTATACATGGCGTGGCAGTACCAGCGGCATGGAGTACCGACTCGGATCATCTCCGATTGTGACCCACGCTTTACGTCTCAATTTTAGGGGAGATTTCAGGAGGCATTCGGGACGACGCTTAGTTTCAGCACCGCCTTCCATCCGCAGATCGATGGACAGTTTGAGCATACGATCCAGACTCTCGAGGACATGCTATGCGCCTACACAATCATGATGGGAGGAGATTGGGAGATGCACCTCAGCTTATCTGAGTTCGCGTACAAACATAAGTTACCACGCCTCGATCGGCATGTCTCCTTTTGAGGCGCTTTACGGATAGCATGTCCGTACATCGGTGTGCTAGGGACTCATCGGCACATACGAGACTATGACATTTGAGATGATCAACTAGAGTCACGCTACCGTCAAGATCATCCATGAGCGTCTCCGCGCCGCTTAGGACCGATAGAGGAGATACATAGATGTGCGACCCTTTTTCGCGCGCTCCTCACTACTGATTGGGGTGATGAGATGCGGAAGAAGGACACGGAGATCCCTCCTGAGCGTACATTTGTTTAGTGCCGATTGAACTCACTGCTCAGACCCATTAGGATGCATATTCAGGGTTTTTTTTATAATTGGGGATCCTTTTAGATTTCGATGGGCGCAAGCCCCCACTGTTAATTACCCTGGGCTATTAATCTCGAGGCACCTCTGGATCTTAAAAGGGGAAGCAAATACTATAGCTGAATGATAGTCAAGTGGTCCGACCAATCGTGGGCCCGGGGGTTCAAACTGTGCGAGCTGGTGTAGGTCTAGTCTTTGTGACCCCGGAAGGCGGGATAATACGATATTCTCTAGCATTAACCAAGCCATGCACAAACAATGAGGCATAGTATGAAGCGCTTATTGCCGGATTAGAGCTATCGTTTGAGCTAGAAATCAAAGCTGTACGCATCTTTGGAGACTCCCAGCTGATCATAAATCAAATAACCGGCGAATACAAGGTCCTAAAGCCGAAACTAATACAGTATCACCAAAAGGCCATGGAACTAATGAAGAAATCTCATATGTGTCAATTGAGAAGGTCACGAGGGCTGTAAATGGTGAAGCAGATGCGTTGGCCAAACTCGCTAAGGAGCTGGGTGAACCAACAGAGCCGGAAATCCACATCATCATCCGCAATAGAAGGCCATTATCATTGTGTCAGATAACATGATGCAAATAATGAAAATATTAGACCAAGAAGGGAAGAACATCAAGAAGCAATGATAATTGAAGAAGACGATGATTGAGGCAACCATTCATCGAATACTTCCGGTATGGTACCCTACCCAAAGATAAAAAGATAGCTGATCAACTAAGAAAGCGGGTACTACGGTATGCGTACGTGGGCGATACGCTATACCGCAGATCTTACGACCAATTGTGGCTAAGATGCGTATCGGGACCTGAGGCCAAACACATTATGAAAGAAATTCATTCCGGGTTGTGTGGAGCACATCAGTCTGGACCCAAGATGAAATTAAAGATAAAACGAATGGGATATTATTGGCCTACAATGGTGGCTGATTGTGAAGCTCACGCGAAAAAATACCGCATGTGCCAGATACACGGCCCTTTCATACATTAAGCGCCAAACCCGTTGCACCCCACAGTAGCGTCCTGGCCATTCAGCATGTGGGTACAGATATAGTGGGACCCATAGACCCTCCTACGTCAAGAGGCCACCGGTTCATTTTGGCGGCAATAGATTACTTCACTAAATGGGCCGAAGCCGTTCCGCTCAAAGAAGTTAAAGCATCCGATGTGGTTAAGTTCTTTAAAACGCATGTTCTCTATCGATTCGGCACTCCACAATGGATAATATCCGATAACGGGATGACTTTTAAGAGTTCTAAAGTCTATGCCTTGGCGGAGCAGTTTAATATTGATTGGAGATTCTCGTCCATCTACAATCCGAGAGCCAATGGTCTAGCCGAAGCCTTCAACAAAACCCTAATCAATATTATGAAGAAAACTGTGGACGGCAACCAACGAGACTGGGATAATCATCTACAGAAGGCATTATGGGCTTATCGGACCACATACCGAACACCTACGCAGGCCACACCGTACTCTTTGGCTTTTGGGGTTGAAGTTGTCCTCCCTCTCGAGGTGGAGTTACCGTCATTATGAGTGGCTATACAAAATGACATTACCATGGATGAATGCCAATAACTTAGACTGGACGAATTGGATGCCATGGATGAAAAGAGGTTGATAGCCCAACAGAATCTCAAAATATATCAGGCAAAAATGGTAAGGGCTTACGATAAAATGGCGCGAGTTAGGGCATTTCAACAAGGAGAGCTTGTTCTTGTTCTTAAGAGACCGATCATTGGTCGGCACATCGGTCCGAAATTTTCTCCGAATTGGGAGGAACCATACATAATTGAGAAGGTATACGGGGGCGGTGCATACCAACTCATTGACCATGAAGGTGAAATGCCCATGCCACCAATCAATGGGCGATATTTGAAGAAATACTACACATAGCCCAGATCGGGCCCGATCGAGTAGTATCTACTGTAAATAAATAAAGAGGAAAATAAGTGTTCGTTTACACGCACGTACACGAAACACAAACCCAAGTCTAACTTCCACTTTTGCATAAAAAATCCCAAAAACCTTACTCATGCATTTGTGAATAAGATGCATCCAAAAATCTAAAACCACACAAACACATCTAGCCCTAAAACAAAATAAAAAAAAGGAAAGAAGAATAAAAGATTTCAATGCCAAAACCACGCGAGAGTGTAAGGCGAGAGCTTTGGTGTTTGGGCTCACAATATAAATACCACTGGGTTTGTCCATTAGATACAGAATAAACACAAAAATGGGCAGGGTTTGCAGTTTATCCCTCAAACTATTTGTCGCCCAATGACGAAAGTTGCTCATATTGGTCGCCCGTGGTCAAAACCAAGGGATAGGTCGAGCAAATTGGTGGCTAGTAAGTAGTCGTTTCCGAGGGCATGTAAATAAATAACTCTCGTACTATTAGTAGCATATAGCACTAATAACAAAATAATTTTCCCCTCAAACAAAATAAAAATATATATATCTAAGTAAAATAATAAAATTTTTACTTTCTCTATCCTTCAATAATAATAATAAAAATAAAAAAAAACTTTTCAATAAGGGGTTGTCACCTTTGTCCCCGACACAATGAGTGTTATACAAAGCCAGGTTGGGTGCATTCATCATCAAAAGCACCACACGCCCAAGGAAATGGTCTGTTACAATCCCACACAGATCTTGGAGGGGTCAGATCAAGGGTTTATGCTTGTACCCAACAATCTATGTTAAACAAAGCGGCCCGCTTAAAGAAGTGACTCTGGTCATGGAGAGCGGACCTACCCAATGAAAGTCTGTCTCATAGGGATGTGTGATGGATGTTTGAGAGTAGTCAAAAATAAAAAACCAGGTTGGGTGCATTCATCCGCAAAAGCACCACACGCCCAAAGAAGTGGTCTGTTACAATCCCACACAGATCATGGAGGGGTCAGACCAAGGGTTTATGCTTGTACCCGACATTCTATGTTAAACAAAGAGGCTTACTTAAAGAAGTGGTCCTGTCATGGAGAGCGAACCTACTCGATGAAAGCCTGTCTCGCAAGGATACGTGATGGATGTTTGAGAGTAGGATCCCCACAAAATAAATTGAGTGGAGATGAGTGAATGTGAGTTTCCATTTTAGCACGTAATGGTGCACAAATGAGGGGAGAGTGGGTGAGCTTCCACAATAAATATCAATCCAATATACAAAAAGCATCCACAAAATGGTGTTGTCAATTGCATCCATAATCCGATTGACACTGGTAAGTTTATCCATCAGTAATAAAGGGATAATAGGGTTTATGCTATACCCGGCCTAGAGGTCAATACAGACAGGTTTGGTATCCATAAAATACCACGTTTACTTGAGTTCTGTATTATAATAAATAAAGAAATCCATGCATAGAATAAGTGCAATGGGGCGTTGTAAAGTTTTCCCTTTTTATTTTGTACTTAGATGTTATATGAAAATAAAGCAGTTGTATTAGGCACTTTTACAATTAAGTTTGGGAGTGTATAGTGTAAAGATTAGTGAAATAAATTCCCCGCGCTGCAGGGGAAATAATAAAAGAGGAAATAACAAAAGCAGGCATCATCCATAATAAGGAGATCAATAAATGTCAATCATCCACGCAAGTATCCTGTACATAATAATAAGCGTGGTAAAAAAAAAGAAGAAGAAGAGATACAGAGTACAATCTATGAGCCCGAGAAGAGGGACTCCAACTCTAATAACACAGTACTAATGGCATCCAAATGGGCATGGAGAGTGCGCCTGTCCTCCTCTGAAGCTGCCTCAAAATCCAAGAACTGAGAGAAGGCTCTATCTTGGGCACTCGAATGAATCTGCAGATCCGGGAGACGTCCCGCCAGATATCTAGAAAAGCTCTCTATCGATAATCTGTAGTCCTCTAGCTCCTGCACAAGCAGTCGAGCGGGCCCGCCACTGTCTCCCATAGAACGGAGAGTGGCACAAGAAGAAAGCTGCTGAAAATAGCGGAGTCGAGCAGCCTCCAAATGCCTGCGTAGCTCATGGACCTCTAACTCGTGTTGATATACGAGGGAGCTCGCATCCTGATAAGGGCTAAGTAACTCCTCACACCTCCTAGAGATGAAGCCGCTCTCAAGATGAGGTGCAATGAGTAGAGCTGGCGCAATGACGTCCCGCATCAGCCCATACCACTCAAAGGAGAAGTCGTCGGGCAGGAAACCCAGAATCTCAAAATCTAGCGGGTAGTCTCCGAAGAAGGTGTCCCGAAGTGAGTCCGCCAACTCAGCCAGGGCAAGCCTCACATCTCCCAGTGTGACATTTACAACAGAATAAGCATGTCAGACAATCTATCACAAGTAGAGAAGAAATAAAGAAAAGAGAAGATCTGACCTATCGTCTCGTCACCCAAGACTAGCAGGACCGGGAAAGAAGTAGGCGCATCGGTCGCCTCAGAAGAGCCCGCATGCACACTAAACCCAGCTATAAAACAAGAACAAAGAAGGCACAAGCACATGAAAAGAAAAGCTGCGGGCAAATGATAAATGAAATGAGAAGAACCAGGAGAGACGCGGGTCTCACCGAGACTCTCACTGGTCGGGATCTCCACATCTGGGCTGTCGAGAAGCTACTTCTCCAGCCAACCCTCATCTAGCTCGGTTGTCGCCTGCTCAGCCAAATCCCCTATCCAATCATAGCTAGACTCGAGCAATACTACACCGTCTGTAGTCATGAGGGACTGCTCATCGGGAGGCGAAAAGATATGAGATGGCTCTCCCTCAATCAGTGCTGGCGCGTCGCCTACGGGATGGACAGCCAATGGATCCCCTGTTAGTGTTGTAGTGATCTAGTAGCCAATCATTGGATGATTGCATTTAGTTGTAGGGATTCGGAATGCCCAAATCCCATTAATGCTCAAGCTGCGGAAAGACCGTAGAACAAAAATTTTACTTCTACTTAAGTTAGGGATTAAAGTATGTCGGATAATAACCGAGAGTTACAGATATTTAATCCTTTACAAAAGACGGTAAAATATTATTTTACTTCTAACTTAAGCTTAAGGTTAAAGTGATGTGTCGGATGATTACCGAGAGATACACACCTCTTTAAACCTTTATTGATCTACTCCATGATTGATTTCTAAAATATTAATCTACTTAACAATTAAATAGATTAATATAAGATGTTATACCTCGCTTCCAAATTTCAATTGGAATGAAAATCGGCTTGTCTCGGAGCACCAAACATTTGATGCCTCTGTAGGTTATCCACCAGGACTGACCAGAGAGCGGTTTATTTCTTTTGTCAGAAATACCGTAAACCGCGGTTTTTCGCAAAAACACTATTCACCCGAGAAAAGACGAAATAGTACTATTCATGAATCGCAGTAATTCTGTTTCACAAATGTGTAGAAATACCGCAACTTTCGTAGAAACACTATTCACCGATCCCGTGAATTCGAAACAACCGTATACTGACCGAGAGAGAAGTAGAACTGATTTGGTGTAGCTTTCTCTCTCACCCTACCCCTCTATTTATAGAAAATGTGAGATTGACAAATTACCAAAATACCCTCATGAATAGTAGGGAGGTTCCAATGTGAAAAGACCAAAATATCCTTAAAGTTCATCCAATTTACCAAAACGCCATTGGGCTTTTTGGCCAAATTACCGAAATACCCTTGGGCTTTTGGCCAAATTACCAAAATACCCTTGGAGGTCGTATGGGCTTTTCATGGGCCTTTTTGGGCTTTTCCGATTTTGGGCTTTTTGGGGGCTTTTCGATTTTGGGCTTTTAATTATTAATTAAGGCTTTAATTATAAATGGGCTTTGGCCCATAATTCAAATCCATAATTAACATTTAAAATCCAAATCAAATATATATAATTGTCATCTACAATTATATTTTTTTCTATTGTTGTTTCGGTGAATTTATACGACGTGTCCAACACGTTATAAATTCAATCGATTTTTGCTTCTTGTCATCTCTATGACAAATATAATTATATCATATATAATTAATTATAACCATCTTATTATTAATTATAAACAATTTATAATTAATCAATAAGATTCTTCGATTAACTCCTATACGGTGTGACCGGCAGATCCGTGTTATGTTGGTAAATAGAGTTAAAACCGTTTTAACTTCTATAATCATAGGAGGCATCCGCGAATGCACTATGACCATCCAATTACACAGATGATGATGTCTTGTACAATATCATGATCCAAGAACTATTTACTTGTGTTTAATTCTTTTGTCTCATAGCTATCGAGATCGCTTCAAGGTAGGTATGTGTCATCCTTGCAAACTTAATCTTTTCTTGATCCCGAGTAAATTATCAAATATAATTACTCTTGTAATTATACTTGCTAGCGATAATCTTACTCTATCAAGGGGCCCAATGATGCTATAACTCGTATAGAAATACGAGGGACAATAGTACTTTTAGCAAATCATCTCTTCCTCTGCATAAGTTATGTATACCGAAGAGCTACCTTTATAGCCACCTTTTACGGATAACGTTTGGTAGAAATCACACACATACATATCTTATGTAGGAAAGATGAATACCTCATACTTTAGAATTTAACACTGAACGAAAACATTAATGACACGAACACAATTCCATTTAATGTTTCATTCGGGGTCTTTCAAATACGATGTTCCTAGAACATCTATCTATGTGATTAAAATGATAACTTTTTGTCTATGGTCTGTAAAACTTGACCATCATTTAATCTGCATACTAACCTGATAGCGGTTAATTAGTGTTCCTGCTAATTACCTTGGTTAGTGACTTTTAAGAGTATATTCTATATTATGAAGTTTCACAATTCCAGTCATGAACTCGGAATGATTCATAAATTCAATAATACTCAAGGAAACAAAATATCGTTTAAATATCCAATTCATGAACAAAGCTTTATATAACAAATTTATCGTATTATTGACTTCAAGATTATTACAAACTAACATTAGTTTCATGCAAAAGGATGATATATTTGATATTTCATTTGTTCCTTGAGTATTCATTATTTATATTTTGAGTTGGACTTCAAATGTGAAACATATATATAAAGATTATAATGAAAACACTAAAAGTCCCTAATTCGTTAATTACCTAGGAACAATAATTAACGTAAATGGATTATTGTGTAAGTTAAGTGTTGATCGTGTTTCACAGATCACTCGATAAGGGGTTATCGGCTTAATTACATAAATAGCATGTTGGAAATGTTATTGAACATGACCCAAGTTGAAATACTATAAAGATTGTGTTTGATGTCATTAGTATTTCATTTGGATGCTAATTCATAGGTTGAGACAAATGATCTTCTTATACGTCTGATTTGCATTTGTGGATATCGTCTAACGTTGTCCGTAACTGGCAGCCATAAGGGCTTTATCTCGGTGTACGTCTTTTGCATGAAGGGGATGCATGAGTCAAGAACATCGATGTCTCTCTCGTTTGTCGACGGGAGTGATGAAATCCAACTAGGTGCACATAGTATACGAATGCATTGTAAATGATGACATGATCTTGCCTTGCAACATTCGGGATATCGTAGGACATAGAATAAGCATGAGGCAATTGTCGTTGCCAAGGACCGGGATATAAGTACCGCACTCATATCTGAATTATTTAGGGGTTGTGATGCATATTGCTGGGTTCCGCTCACAATCTATGAGATTAAGGGGTTTAATCTCATTGCTAAATATTTTGGGTCCCAAAGGGTCACACCGCAAAATGATTGTGTCTCTATTCGTTCCTTGATCATTTAATATGTTAGACATATTAAATTGAGTCTTAAACATGAGAAATATATAGTCGTAGGAAATGACTAATTAATTATATTTATCAAATGATTTGATAAATAGGCTGAAAACATAAAAATGATGCAAAGACAGCCTAGTTTAGCTCCATTCGATTTCCATTCGGCTCAAATACCCATAGTGCAAGACACCTCACTATTCTGGACGCATGAAGCCCAACTAGGACCCTTCTAATGGCTGCACATGGCCTAAAGTAGTGGGTGGTTATGCCAAAATATGGGTAGAGGGGAATGCTAAAGTTGGGAGCTGTTTTGCCACGTTTTCAGCAGTTTTTCAACAGTTTTTCAGCAGTTTTTTTTGCAGTTTTGAGCTGTTCTCCACTCTAGAACGTGAGAAAACTACCTAGGGACATGGAGAGAGGAGTCTCCTGCCTTGGGGCTCTATAAAAGGAGGCCTAGACTGCCAAAAAACTCATCCATCTTTTTTATGTGTTGAAACCCATCTTCCACTAGATTTTTCACATAGATTAAAGGAGTTTAATCACAGTGGTGTGGAGGAGATCAAGGAGAGTCTCTCTAGCATCCTAGCAAGTGCGAAGGAGATCAGATAGTGGGCTGCCTTGGTGGATACCTTGGAGGGCGCCTACACTTGGTGTCTTTGCGGCACGGTGCGAATCGAGCGAGAAGGAGACTACCCCGAGCCTCCCCGAAGACTCACGCATCAAAGGTACAATAATTTAGTTCAGATCTATGATTTTGGTTCAGTTTTATCACATGCAAGATCCTTATTTGAATTGTGCACCGAAAAATAAAAATTCCGCATGTTCGTGTACCTGCTTGTTCAAACTAAATTCCAGCAGTGGTATCAGAGCATTTGGTCGTTGTTTGTGATAAATCGTGGCCAAAATACTAAATTAAATTGATTGATTTATTCATAAGTTGTATATCTAGATAGTTGTGCATGAGTTTTTCAGAATGTTACGAATTGACATGCGTTCATGCGCATGGTATGTGTAAGATTTGTCAAGTTTGTAAAATTGTTGTAAAACTGAAAGTTGGGGCTCAGTTTCAAGTCTATAAATGGGGTCTATTGCGGGTTAGGAATTGACCAAAGGGACTGTGATTAATTGAGTCTTTGTTTTGGTCCAAATCGTTAAGGATTGTTCTTTGGAGAGCCTGTTTACCCCTGAAAGGTCGAAGGAAGAAATACAAGAGAAAAAGCCAAGATCAAACCCTAAGAGCTGAAGCAGTACAATCCCTATACAACAAAGAAATGTGTCAATACCAAGCTAGTATTTTTGATACAGCCAATCACAAGAAATCTCAATGTGATTTTGCTTTCAAGGCTGACTAGGTGCCAAAGCTGTGAGCAACCACCTGACCATGCTATGATTTGTGCCAATTGCTGACAAGTAATAAGCTTTTGACCAAATCACCCTCATAAGGAGGGATTGAAAGTCAATTTCACAATACTGATCAGATGCCAAAGCTGGGAGCAACCATCTGATCAAGTCTAGATTTGCATCAATTATTGACAAGTAATCAGCTTTTGATCAAATCAAACCCTAATGAACATCTAATTGGTGTTTAATTTGGGGGAGTTTCTGCAAGGAAAGTTTATTTGGCAGAGACACTAAGCTACAACTGAGAAATTGGGATTTATTCAGAAGGAAAATAGGGTTTTCTTGATCAAATAATTTTTAGTACAAAGATACAGGGGTAAAATGGGAATTAAAAAATACACAGATGATCATCATGAATTTAGGGAATTTTGGTGAAAATTTCATAATTTTTGGATGAAGGGATCTATTAAAATCAATTGGAGAAAGAAAATCAGATCAATCCAAGGGCTAGGATTCGATCAAGGACTTTAATGGGTGCAACTTGGGGATAATACTTCACTGGGTACAAGTTGGGGATGCTAAGTAAGGGAGAAACTACTTAGGCGCTGGAGAAGTTTTTTTAAAAAGAAAAGAAATGTGTGTGAACTCGGTGCATGCATATTGTCTCTTATTAAACCCGACGTGTGGGGCCGGATCATACACACCTAGTCCACCCAATACGCGCCACTTCTTCTCTTCATTTCTCTCACCGAAAGCGGCCCCACAAGAATAGAGGTTCATTTCCTTCTTCCTCTTCTACTGAGAACTCCCTATTAACCCGATTTTGATAAGCAAGAGCTTCATAGGTGGAAAATCAAAATACTCAACGATAATCTGCAACCTATATATCAATGAAAAGCTCTTGATGAGGAGAACATGCTAAGGCGATCAATTTTTAGTTTTATGCACTATGAATCACTCACACTCAAGGGAGAAGGAATCGTGTGTAAAGTTCAATCGGATGATTTGGCAAATAATTGGATAAATTGGCAATTGGGAGGCACTACGTGGGTCCCACGATTCGATTGAGGAGGCTCATCGGCACGGATTAACTTCTCTTTGAATGAATTTCCATGATGAAGGTGGTGTACGAACCGAAAGACAGTAAAAGGTGTAATTCACTCGGTTCTTGAGGAGGAGAGTGCATGGAAGAGTTGAGTTGCAATCACAGAGTCAGGTCATCAATCCAAACCTTAAGAACTGTCTGCAACAAACACAAATTGGATCAATCCATACCATTGAATCATTGAAAGAAGGGCTGGAAATTTGCCACCTCATCGATCCGTGGGATCAAGGAAACACAATTTGTGCATAAAGAAACACAATTGGAGTATAATTGAGCTTATATAAACACTGGAGTAACAGATGATCAAGGGACCCCCATTCAAACCAGTGAAGAGAAAATCCATGCATCTATACTACACCCTAGCATAAAACACTCCCTAGGCTGATTGATCTCGATTGAGCATCTGAGAACTCAGCAGGATCAGCCAAGACCTAATCAATTATCCTGACCTAACAGCAAGGAAATGAAGTTAAGACCTTGGAGAAGATGAGAATCTAATCTAATCAATTGATAGTAGATTCCTCGAATCTCTCAATTAGGATCGATCAAGCACTACAAGCCTATCTACCGTATCCGCACCTTCACCTTGGCTAAGTGACTTTTATTTTCAAAATGTAAATTCCAAAGGGATCGGTTTATTTTTCCTCTTTCCCGAATAAAGAAATAGAAGTCATTCCTTTTCTGCACTTTCTTGATGTTTTCAGTTCTCCTTTTAAGAATTTCTCTGAACAATTAGCCTCTTGATTGTTTCTTCTATTTCTTTATTATTATTATTATTCAAGTGAGAAAAGGAATAATGGAAAAAGGTTAGTAGAAGAGGAAGTATTGCCTCCTAGCCATAGCTCATAATTGATCGAAGATCTATACGATCTCTCAGTTGAAGCTTGCAAAGTGACTGCTCAAGCCTTGGATTTCAGAACAAATTTGGATGGAAATGAAATTGAATTGTTGATTAAACATCCAATGGCTAATCCATGGCTAAAATCGGGTCCAAGGCTAAGAGTATACTCAAACTCAAGTTCTGATCAAATTAAACACTCATGTCGACTCTCAAGAACAGGGAGTGTGAACTTGAAGAAGGAAATTGAGGCTTGGACAGTCAGATTGTAAGTGGTCGGTACCGAAACTTCAAATTAGAGTTCAAAACGGTACGACCTCGCCATATATCTACCACATGGATCTTTGATCAGAGACCATGAGTGAATTCCTCGTCCTCAGGCGATCCTCGTGAGAGAACCCGATCCGTGATCGGAGCCTAGAAACGTCGAATCAATCCCTGTGTGTGAATCCCAGAGCCGTCAAGGAACAGTCTGAGAAGAAGCTTCGAAGTATGAATCGTAAAGCGCATGCACGCATCTCAACGGATCACATGGTGATCTGATGGCCTCTGAATAATCGGATTCAAAGAAGAAATCTCCAAACACATCTAGGCCTATTAATCTTCTTCGCACTAATCGTGAAAGGATCCAATGACTGAAGAACAACAATCAAAAGAGAAGTGTAGCCGGCCCAATTCGCAAAAAAAATATATATATAAAACTTGGGCCTAATCTGTACAAAAAAAAAGAGAAAGATCAAAACCGGCCTAATCCAAGGACGGTGACCCAACTCCAATCTGGGCCCAATTCTCAGTTTGATAAAAAAATTAATTTCGGCCCAGTTCATTAAACCCAAAATTCAATTAATAACAGAAAATTAAAAATAAAGAATAAATAAATCATTTGAAAATGTTCCTAAACTCCAAATTAACTCAAATTTATTTCTAAATTTTTTTTGTTTTTCATAATATTTTTCTGTATAAGAATATTACAATTTTAAAAATATTATTATATTGAAATAATTTAAAAGCAAAAGATATTATATTGCATTTATATATTTGACTTGTCATTTTAAATGTTATAAAAATTCTAAAAATTTAAATAAAATTATGAATCATAACTAAATATATTTTACTGACTTTTCAAATAATTTTCATAAAATAATAATAATGAAAATAATGAAATTCAATAAATAATAGTAAAACAAATTCTATTCTTTATTACAAAAAGATAATAAATAATTTATTAACAATAAATAAATATTATTTTTAATCTTTTTATAAAAATAAAAAAATAAATAATAATAATAACAAATAATAAATATACCTTATTCCATTTAAAATCTAAAATAAAATTATATATCCTTTTGACTATTATATAGAAATCTAAAACTCAAATAAAAAAAATATAATAATAATAGAATAAATCTTATCATTTTTCAGTTAAAAAAATATATAAATAAAAATATAATAAGAAATAAATCATTCCTAATATTTTTGTAAATAAAATTCCATAAGGAGAATAATGATTATAATGAAGAATATAATAAATCTCTTTCTTTTAGCTATTATAAAATCTCAAAAATTCAAATAAAATCATAAATAATAGCTAATTCATTTCCTATTAATTTTTTTATAAGCAATTTCCTACAAAAATAAATAAAGTGAAAAGTAATAAAAATAAAAAAATTCTATTCTTCTAACCTAAAATTCAAATAAAATTACAAAATTCATAGAATAAAAGTAATAAAAATAAAATTCTATTCTAAAAAAAAAAGCTTAAAATTCAAATAAAAATTATAAATAGAACAAAAATAATAATAAAATCCTAAAATCAAAACAAAAATCATGAAGAATAGTTAACTCATCTTAAATTTCTATAAAAATAAATAAAAATAAAATCCTATTACTTTGACTATCATCTTAAAAATTCAAATAAAATCATAAATAATAGCCAATTTATTTCCTGTTATTTTTGTAAGTAATTTTCTACAAAAATGAGTAGAGTTAAAAATAATAATAAAAAAATATAAAGATAAAATTCTATTACTTTAGCTATTACAAAATCCCAAAAATCTAAATAAAAAAATTCTGAATAATAGCTAACTCATTATTTCTGTAAGTAATTTTCTACAAAAATAAATAGAGTTTAAAAATAAAGATAAATTCATCCTTGCAATTGAGATAATAATGAAATACACTACCTTGCTAAAATCAATAAACAATGTGATAATATCTTAGAAGTAACTAAATACGCTCACACAAGGGATGTTAAGTGAAACATTAATTTGTACACAAGTAATGCAACATTCAGGATAGTCAGATGAGACAAGAACATCTTAACGTACGTCAAAGAATGACTGAGACTATGACAACAACACAAAAAGGAGAGCATCACGGTGTCCGAGGAGGAGATATCACGATGGCCCTGTGTCATGAACAAGTAATTCATGACCAAATAGGCTAGTAAGACTAAACTAATCCGTCGATGAGTTTGTCTTCTAGTCTGGAGGATCGAATCGTTCTGGATTCATCCTCTAACAGTGGAATGAACCGTTCAGTAGTAGGTTCTTTCACTGACACATGCCTCAACGTCAATCTGGCTTAGTGCTTCAGGTTTGACCTTGTGTGCAGTTGTGTTCCTAGGTTTATGGGTCCGCTTAGTGCCTGGAATCCATGATCTAGAAGTGGGCCAAATCCGACTTCCATTCGGCCCAAATACCCATAGTGCAAGACACCTCACTATTCTGGACGCATGAAGCCCAACTAGGGCCCTTCTAATGGCTGCACATGGCCTAAAGTAGTGGGTGGTTATGCTAAAACGTGGGTAGAGGGGAATGCTGAAGTTGGGAGCTGTTTTGCCATGTTTTCAGCAGTTTTCAGCAATTTTTCAGTAGTTTTTTTGCAGTTTTGGGTTGTTCTCCACTCTAGAACGTGGGGGAAACTACCTAGGGACATGGAGAGAGGAGTCTCCTGCCTTGGGGCTATATAAAAGGAGGCCTAGGGCGCCAAGAAACTCATCCATCTTTCACATACGAGCGCGGAAGCTCGCTGAATTTCGTCGCGTATCTCATGTGTTGAAACCCATCTTCCACTGATTTTTCACATAGATTAAAGGAGTTTAATCACGGTGGTGTGGAGGAGATCAAGGAGAGTCTCTCTAGCATCCTAGCAAGTGCGAAGGAGATCGGATAGTGGATCGCCTTGGTGGATACCTTGAGAGGCGCCTACACTTGGTGTCTTTGCGGTACCGTGCGAATCGAGCGAGAAGGAGACTACCCCGAGCCTCCCCGAAGACTCACGCATCAAAGGTACAATAATTTAGTTTAGATCTATGATTTTGGTTCAGTTTTATCACATGCAAGATCCTTGTTTGAATTGTGCACCGAAAAATAAAAATTCCGCATGTTCGTGTACTTGCTTGTTCAAACTAAATTCCGGCATCCCCCTGCCCAGGAGAAGCATCCTCCGTTCTCATGAGTGTGGAAACTGGCCCCAAGACCACCTCAAATGAGTCACCGTCTCCAGTGGGCACCAATAAGATAGACGGCGAGACAGGACCGTCATGAAAGAAAGACTCGAACGATGTGAAGATGCCATATCATCATGATCAGCCTCAAAGTCTGTAAAATCCACATGTCAAGATGGAAATACAAGGGCGAGCCAACAATTAAAACATTTTATGATGCACACAGACCTGCGATGGCAGAGTTAGTGTGAAACCCTGATAATACGACATCTGATGGCGCCAGTGGGCCCGCCAAGATATCATCCCGGCTATCTCCGAGAGTGGTACCTCGTGAGCTGGGAAATAAAAGAAAGAGTGCAATAATAATGAGCTATAGCTAAAATGCACCTAAGTGAAAGAAGACAAATTTATAAAGAAAGATCATCCGGAGTGGGAGAAGGAAAAGGAAATAGAGAAGGCGGCCGAGAGATGCTATCCTGATCTCCTCTCGCGGTGGCTGAAGCCGGTGGCTCAGTAGGTGGCTGAGAATAGACGCCAATAGCTTGTGGATGAAGGGCCGAGAACCCGGACTCCGCGTGATCATACTCATAAACCAACCCTAAATTAAAAAGGAAGTCAATCGAGATGTATAAGAGACTTGCTAAAAATTAAAAGAAATATAAAGGGGCAATGAAATATACCTGTAATGATGGTCCTAACAGAAGAGCAAGAAAATCGACTGTCCAAGCCCTGGAAGTCAATGAGCTCTATAGCAATGTCCGGAAAAGGACTATGATCACGCGAGACAGTGCCACCCAGTAAAGCCTGTCTATCTCATGGGCATGTGCTCCGAGCAACCACTGGAGGGGTATATGACTGGTAAGAGCGGATAGCCTCATAGTACCACCGCGATAACGCCTCATTCAAATTAGTTAAAAATTATTATTAAAAAAATTTATGATGAATTATTATTTTTTGCGGCTTGTAAAAAAAATCGGATCCTTCCGAACCGGACTAGATCGTGCCCATCCCGTCCTGATTCGTAGGGGTCCATCTCCCGAGGGCCAATGATAAGACAAATTAAATTTTTTCGAATTTGATCTTTCTAGATCTATCTCATATGAACCGTGATAGACAACAGACCGTTCCGATCCGTTATCAGTCCGAATTTGACCCAACGGCCTGTTTGCAAAACTCTGCTCCTCTCCAACTGTCGGGACTCGGGACGTCACTCCATGAAAATCCACACTTAGACGCAATTTAATTTAACAGTATTTCATTTCTAGAGATTTATCGTCTCGGATGGCGTGTTGCGCGCCATCGCTCGCTTATCTTGGTAGAAGGTCCAATTACCATTTTGCCCCGGTCAGGTTCAGCTACTCCCTTCTCCACGCGACGTCTTTCTCCAGTTTTCTCGGAGCACCTTTCTCTTCGTGCAAAAACTCACCGGATCATTCTGACATTTGTTCTTCACGCTTCACAATTAGGTTCGACAACGAAATTATTCATGAACTCGGATGCTAATTCTGGATTCAGGTGTCTAAATAGCTTGGTTTTAGAGCTTGGTCGAGGTTATATCGATTGAACCGTTCGCCGGATCGTTTTGCGAGTCGTTTCAATTTTCAAAGGTGATTTTTCCCCTTTCTTATTTTAAAGCGACAAGGTTCCTTGCCACGATATACACTTTTTCGAGCTTCTTGTAAAATTGACATTTTAAAAAGATGTCAGCTTTCAATGGCTGCTTCTAGGAACTTAAATATGGTTGCGAATTTGCAATTGTTCTGCCAATGAGCTTGATCTGACCATTTTACCCCGGAGATTTTTCTTTTTCAGTTTTCAGTACTTAATTCTATTGCAAGTAACATCAATTTTGCTTTAGATCAGATTATGTCTGATCCGACTGAAGGAAATGCCATCTCATCCCGCGGATTCTCCAGTGCAGAAAAGAGACCTGATCACCTCCTTGTACTTGTTCATGGCATCCTAGCCAGGTATAGTTCTTAACATCTAAAAACTGCATAATAGAAACTAATTAGTTCCTTTTAAATGCTTATTTTTATTGTTGATGGTTAGTTCAAATGACTGGATATATGCTGAAGCAGAGCTGAAGAGACGCCTTGGCTTCAATTTCTTGATTTATGGTACAAATTCGCATGCTAGTTATTTATTTGACAAGAACAGAAATTTGGTTTTGTTCAGGTACTGATTAAACTCAGAACAGGTATGCCACATATACAGCTAGTTGGTATTAATCAAACTCCACCTTTGTGATTTATTCATGTTTATCCAGTTTAAAAATTGAATAGGGGTTATTCAGATGTGAAAATTTTTGTTCGGTTGAGGGATGGGGAGGAATTATCAAGTCCTAAAGCAATTTCACAGATGTAGTAGGAGAGTTGTTTTTTATTAGTTTCTGCTAACTTAGGATGGTCTCATTTTCATAATTCATATTCTGATTTTATTTTGTCAGTTAGCTCTTCAAATAGCTTTATCAAAACATTCGAAGGGATAGATGTTGCTGGAAGGCGATTAGCAGCTGAAGTATGTCATCAATTTATGTATTTCTTTCATTGTGCAGTTTATCTTTTAGTTCTTTTCAGTGCACAAGGATGATGCCCTGCTAAACTTTTCTTCAAAGCACAAAAAGAGTTAATTAAATAAAATTTAATATTCTGGTTGTTTAAAAGATTATTTACCTGGAGAATAACAATAAATTTTATGTTTATTTCTGTGGAAAGTTGAGTAAAGTTATAGCTGAAATGCTGAATAACATTACTAGATGATGTATCTGATGTTTTTTTTTCTTATTTTTGTGTATTCAGGTAGAAGATGTTGTTGAAGAGAATTTTGGATTGACAAAAATATCTTTCCTTGCACATTCTCTTGGTGGTTTGTTCACAAGATATGCGGTTGCTGTGCTGTACTCCTCAGATGATCAAACCATGGGCAAAAATGTCACTTCACAAGATACAAAAACAGATGATTCGACCGGAGTATCGAGATCTGGCCTAATTGCAGGATTGGAACCTATCAATTTTATTACATTGGCAACACCACATCTTGGAGTTAGAGGAAATAAACAGGTAGGTTTACACATATTACCCTGTACATGTACTGTAAGTAATGGTTCTCAAACAGTAATTTGCCTCTGTCCTTCTTTTAATTTGTGTTCTCACAATGCCTACTATATTGGCACTGTTTGAATATTGAACTGTTGGGGGCAATGTGGCCCATTACCTGCTGGGATCAACATCTTGAAGAGTTTTGGAAATTTGGATTATTTGCTCTTGCACCAAAATGTTTCTTGGGGATCAATTGCAAATCCATGTGACTCAAGAGTCCTTGCAAATAGTGAACTTCTGGTTGGATTTGACATGGATGAATGTTTTGTATGTTTACTGTGTCTACAAAATTGTGCTATTTGGTTTAGTGGTCAGTACAAACTAATTTTAAGAGAACAAAATATACGAGTTGTACTTGGTTTAGCACTTAATGTTTAGAACTTTAGATTGGTTTAAAATTTTATAATTCATGCCTTCTGTTTGGCAAATTGAGAGTCTGTGTTTCTCCAACTTTGCAATTAACCTGTCATTTCTTGGAGATGCTTGCAAATAGTACCGACCTTTACAATTCATGCAATAAAGGGAATATTTCATTAGTGACATTTTGGTTTTAGTAATATCAAATTCAAATGAAGAAAATTTTGGCTTTATATTATGCATCAATTTGAGGATGAAAACCTCAGGGGAAATATAGTTGATTTCTTTATGCACTTAACTTTATTTCAATTGTTTGGTATTGTCTGATGTGGGCAATTATTTGTTGTAGACATTAAATTTCTTTAACCTCTGTGCTTTAAATATCTTGAATTGTCAGCTTCCATTCCTACTTGGTGTAGAAATGTTGGAAAAACTGGCGCCTCCTTTGGCTCCTTTATTTGTTTGTCAAACTGGCCGGCAACTGTTTCTGACAGATGGGAAACCCAGCAAGGAGCCTCTTCTTTTGCGCATGGCATCTGATTGTGGAGATAATGAATACATGTAGGATGATGTTGATTTTTTCTTAGCAGATCTTTGTCTTTTCACAATCTGTACTAGGAAAAGAAGATTAAAATGACATATAAGACGAAAAGCTCATTTACAATTATAAAAGCACCATCTTGGTAGTGTTATTGCATTCTTTGGCTAGCAAGGGGAAAAGATAATCCCTAATCAAAGTTTTAGATAATCCTTTCAAATTAGCATGAAGATCAATGAAGTGTCCCAATGCTTTTTTTGTTTTTCTTTCATTTTGATATTACTACTTTGTTCTGTTATTCAGTTTTTTACTTTTTTTTCTTGTTGCAGTTCTGCTCTTGCCGCTTTTAAGAATCGAGCAGTGTATGCAAATGTTTCCTATGACCGTATCCTTTCCAATATTAGTGCCTTTTTCTTTAAATGTTATGCATTGATTGGCCTTTAAACATTAAAAACATTGTTTCAGATATTACATTCTTGCATAATGAGAGGTTTCAACTTTTAACTGTTTAAACCACCTTTTAGCACTTTGTTTTCTTAAGCTTTGGTCAAGACATGGTTGGCTGGCGTACCTCTTCTATTAGAAGAGAGACGGAGCTCATTAAGGTACATGACTTGGGAGATGTACTACTATTCATATATCTTATGAAGGAAACATTTGATAAATAAGAAGTTAACAAATAACCCCATATATAAATAAATTATGCATGTTAAAATATTAATTTTAGATCAAAAGTTACTATTTTCTGTTTTAAATACACACAAGTACACACCATTTGTTGTTAATGCATGTGTAAGGAAAGGGAAGAACAAAAAAGTATGTATAGGCATTCTTTGTATGTATACGAAGAACAAAAAAGGAAGAGCACATATGGAATGACCAATTATTATTTGACAGCCCTCGACACAGTCCTTGGATGAATACAAGCACGTGGTGGGTGTCAATTACTGTCCTGCAGTATCATCTGATGGGCCGCACTTCCCTTCAGAGGCAGCCAGGGCCAAGGAAGCTGCTCAGGTTGTACCAACCATTCAAAATACCGATAAGTACCATCACATAATGGAAGGTATAGAAAGAAAAATAAGCATTTTCTATTTAAGATTTGGCAAATTATACCCAATGTTTTATCAGATGGGTAGTTAAAACAAACTTTTTGGTGATTGGAAAGAGATGACTAATTTTTTCCCATTTCTAATGAGCTTCCAGTTTGCTCAAGAACAAAGTGAACTAAAATCAACAACAACAAAGTCTTTAATCCCAAATAAATTGGGTAAGCTAGAAATGAAACTCAATCGGAAAGCATAAGATCAAATATCTCAAATATCAGTGATAATAATGAATATGATGAAAGAAAAATAAAATAAATAAATAAATAAAATAATAATAATAATAAATAATGATGATAATGATAATGATGATGATAATATGCTAATAGTAATAGCAATAATAATAATAATAATAATAATACAATAAATCTCTATTGTAAAACCTATTTCTAAATCCTAAAATTTTATTTTAAAACCTAATTCTAAATTATAAATCCTAAAATCTTATTTCTAAACCTCTATTTCTAAAACATATTTCTAAATTATAAATTCTAAAATCCTAAAAATTCTAAAAATCTAAGAACATGAAATCTATAACTCTACTATTAGACTCTAACTCCTAAATCATGGTTCAGGTACATGAATCGCCATCTTCCAAGCACCTCTATTCAAAGCAAGCTCTTTGGATATATTTCATTCATTCAAATCTCTTTTTATTGTTTTCTCCCATGTCAGTCTCGGTCGACCTATTCCTCTTCTTGTATTTTCAGGACGACTTAGAATATCGAAACGTACTGGTGTTTCAGGAGGTCTTCGTTGGATATGACCAAATCATCGCAAACGATGTTGAACTAACTTCTTTTGAATTGGTGCTACCCCAAGTTTGTCTCTAATATCATCATTTCTGATTCGATCTTTCCTTGTATAACCACATATCCAACGCAACATCCGCATTTCAGCTACACTCATCTTTTGGACGTGTTGTCCTTTCGTAACCCAACATTCTACACCATACATTATCGCGAGTCTAATCGTCGTCCTGTAGAACTTGTCTTTTAGTTTGTTTGGGACATTCTTGTCACAAAGAACACCAGATGCTTGTCTCCATTTTACCCATCCAGCTCTTATTCTATGACTAACATCTTCATCTATCTCTCCTTCACTCTGCAACATCGATCCTAAATACTGAAATGTGACATTCATAGATACTATTCGACCATCCAAACTAACATCTCCGCCATTTGAGTTTTCCTCGCTGAATTGACACCTCATATATTCAGTTTTGGTCCTACTAAGTCTAAAACCTTTCGATTCTAAAGTTTATCTCCACAACTCTAGTTTCTGATTGACTCAAATTTTGCTCACATCAATCAGCATCACATCATCAGCAAAGAGTATACACCAATGAATATCTCTTTGTATGTTATTTGTGATCTCGTTCATCACTAAGGTGAAAATATATAGATTTAATGCTGACTTTTGATGTAATTCTATCTTAATAGAAAATATATCGGACTCGTCGTATAAATTTTGTTATTCTGGGAAGCTGAGTCTATATAGTTGGTACCCGAAAAGTAAAGTAGACTGAACAGTGAAAATTTTTTCTGTCATTTTCCGTTGGCTTGACCATTGGAGTTAAGAAAATTGTTGGGCTGCCACTCACAATGTACCTAAATGTCCCTGGATTTCAGTTGCAAATAAGTTCGAGAGCTCAACTTGCATAAAGAAATTTTACTGTCACTGTTTCAGTTACTGAGTTCTTGTTTAGTGTTTAGTGTTTATAATATATCATTGGAGATTTTATGAGCTGACACTTCAAGAATGTATTAGAGGAGATGATAAGGGGATTGCAGAGAGTCAGCTGGAAAAAAGTGGATGTTAGCTTTCATGCCACACCATGGCCCTTCTTTGCTCATAACAACATCCATGTATGCCTGCATCATTTTTCTACTTCTGTTTACGTTTTGACCAATGAGTATTGTACAGTTGTACTTGCCCTTACAAAGTTAAAACTGTTAGCAAAAGTAGTCCTATCAGTTTCTTAGCTGTCTAGATTACAAAGTTATCCAGACATTACCGTTAGTTATGCCATTTGGCCTCTTGAATATTCTTTCCTTCTTTTCTATTTTTTATTTTGTTTTATTTTTTTTTGCAATAGTGACTGACAGTACATTCATATTTATGCAATGAGGCTGCAAGCATTTCTACTTGCATAAATTAAGTGCATTACAAGTATAGTATCAATTGAATGATCAAAGTACCTGATGTCAACAACTCTTTGAGTGCCTGATTATCTTTTGCATTCAAATTTTATTTTACTTGACTTGAATCTAAGTTATTATATTAATTAGGTGAAAAGTGAGTGGATGCACAATGCGGGTGCCAGCATAATTTCTCATGTAGCAGATAGTATAAAGCAGCATGAATATCGTACATGTATTTTTGCTAATTTATAGCCTTCTTCAATCCATATGCTCACATGGTTTATGGATTATTGTGTTTCTTGAGGTATGAACATAAAAAATCTCTTTTTTCTTTACAAAATTTGCTAGAATGGAGATTTTAGTATGCCAAATTTGGTTGCATATATAGGATCTGTTGCTGCCTTGCCCATTCCTGGCATGAAACTGAAAAAAACCTGTGTTATTGATTTGTGCGGATCTGATATCTGTTTACTTAATTATTCCTTTGAATTTGGATTTTTGCCTCTTTTCAGGTTTCTGGAAGCTTCCCAATTTCAAATAAAATTTAATAGAAGGCGTTAAGAGCACACAAGGACCACGATCTTGTTTTTATTTTCTATTAAGTTGACGGAGAAGGGTTGATTAATAGGTCAAGGTATATTTATAGATGGATAGATACATACATTAACAAATAACAATCAATAAAGAGCAATGAAATGTAGAAATAGGGTGCTATTGAATAGCCGGTAGACATCTGTTCTTTCACAAGAGTTTATGATAATGTTCCGTAGGATTCATTAGGTGCTACCATAAAAGTAATAAAAAAGCGAGTGTTTATTTTGTTTGTTTATTTGAAAAATGCACTTGTTTTGCTTTTGACAAACAATGCTACCATGTTGATCAGAAATTCTATATAATATATAAAGACGTATTTCTCTTGAAAAAAAAAAAAAAAAAGTTAGAAAACGGGTGTATTAGATCTTGAGTGGGCCTCTTGTGAATCTAACAAAAACTGGGCCATCGATGTCCATTACAAAATTCTAAATATGACAAATACCAGTTCAGTCACATAGAAAAGCTACACGTATCACAGGATCAATCGGTACCAACTCTGCTCTGCTACACAAGCTCCAAGTCAACATCAAACACCGATCTCCGGATTTTAGAACAAAGTGTCAAATATCCACCCATCCAAACCCAAAACTTCATAATTGTGAAATCTTACACTGAGACCCCTACAAGTCCCTAAATACCATACCAAGGCAGGAAAGGCATAGCATCCTAGCAAAAACAAAAGATGTCTGCATATCAACTAGTCAGAAAATGACATGACCAGGATTCAGGAGGCACTATTCTCAAAGGCGGATGTAGTAAAGGCCCGAGATCCCATTAAATTTTGAAAATTAATATTTCTATGTTAAATTTTTACTAATTTAACCTCTTTGAATTTTAAAAATTAATATTTTTATTTTTTACCTCTCTGAATTTTTTTGATTATTTTCATTGAGAAAATTTTATATATATCATTGATAATAAAAAATTTATGTAAATATTTTTTATTTAGACTTAATTAGTTAATGAATTTAAATCCGATAAAGTATTATAATTTGATTATTTGTCCTCCTAAATTAAAATCATACATCGGCCGCTGGCAGCTTCTCATCTGAGACTCGGTGGTGTGATTGTCAGTAAATCTTATATATGTTACGTGATGTTTGATTCCAAACAGTAGTTAATCATTATTCATTGGGGTTTGTTTGGCAAATCAAGGAATATATTTAGAAGAGTGATAATTTTGGAAGAGTGATATAATAGTGTCTTTTTGGAATAGTGGTAGAAGAATGATATTCTTGACTATTCGGAAGAGCGAAAATATCGTTTGGTAGTTGTTAATCAGAATAGTTAAAATATGGATAATTATGATACTAACAATGATGATGATAATAAAAATAATAGTAAAATAATAATGATAATAGTATAATAATAATAATAATAATAATAATAATAATAAATAATAATAAAATAATCATAATCATAATAAATAATAATAATATAAATTGTAATCATAATAATATAATAAAAATAAAAATATAATCATAATTATAATAATAATAATAATAATAATAATAATATCAAATAATAATATAATAATCATAATTATAATAATAAAATAATCATAATAATAATAATATCATAATAAGAAGTGATTGCTTTGTACAAATCTGGTGAGACATGATGAAGACGGTCGGCCACCCGAGGTGGTGGTGAAGTTAGTCGTTGAGGTGGTAGTATGGCAAGGTCGTTGAGGTCGTTGTACAGAGGAGAGAGATGAGTGTTGGGTTTTAAGTCCAATTTAGTCTTTGACCCATGTACTCATCTCTTGGCTCTTATTTATTTCCTTGATCATCTCTCTTGATGGCTGACTGCTATAGTAAAATCGTGGGTTCATATTCTTGAGCAAGCCATTGAATAAAAGAGAGAGAGAGGAGAGAATAGAAAAGAGAGAGTGAGGAAGGTAGAGATAGAGTAATTGAAACACTCTTATAATCTCTTATAATCTCCTTGATTTATAGTAAGTTTACTGATCGTTTACCTCCCGATGGAGTAGGCTCGGTCGAAATACTTTATCTCTTGTGTCTTCTCTTGTGTGTTTATTGAACTTGATCAATCATGTGGTAACACATTTTACTCTATTGTGGTTGGTTGGTTATATGAATTGGTCGGTTATGTTTCTAATTTCTCAGGATCTAACTTGTGTGCGAGATTGTCCTCTTTAGGGCTTGCTTAGGGCTTGTTGGGGTTGTTCTGGTTGTTGACACTTGTTGTACCAGTGTTGTATCTGTTGTACCGGTTTGTACCAACCCCCAGTTTGTGGATTCAATAAGTGGTATCAGAGCATGGGTTCGATGGTACGATGATATAGTACGGGTTGTCTGGTGCGGTTCCAACTTGAACAAGAATATGACAAACCCCATTGTAGCATCCGTATTTGGGATTAAGAAGTTTGATGGGAAATAAAACTTTGCATTATGGCAAGGCTCGGTCCATGATGCCCTTGTGCTTTAGGGTTTGGATGATTCCTTAAGTAGTACCAAACTAACGAAAATGGAGGATGATAAGTAGAAAATATTATGTAGTAAAGCTCTTAGTACAATCCGATTTTTTTGTCAAATGAAGTCAAGGCTCATTTCATGGTCAAAATATGCCTAAATGAGTTATGGATGAAACTGAAATGCATGTATTTATCTAAGTCCTTGGCAAGTCAGGTTATTTGAAGAAACAGGCTTAGGGTGGAGGAGGGTATGAATTTGAGGATTCACGTTGGTCATTTAACACTTTGATGCGAGATGTGTTCAATGCGAGTGGAAAGATCGACGAAGATGATCATACTTGTTTGTTCATGGCATCCCTACCAAAGTTGTATGATTCGATTATGATGTCTTTGCTAGAGAAGAAGAGTGACTTAACTATGTCGGAGGTGACTGTCGTACTTTTGATTCCAAGTCCTTGAGGCGGATGAGGAGGTTGTGTCAAGATCCTCTAGTGCACTTGTGACTATATTGGATTGGCGGCGATGAAAAAGGTTGGGCCGTGATACATGCCATAAGTGCGACAAGCCCGGTCACTTTTGATGGGATTATTTCGAAAGACAACTGGACCGCCCACCTACCCCTAGAGTCGGTCGCACAACGGTTACGATTGGTGATGACAGTTATGTCATTGTGTGTGTGGGTGAGGAGGATGTGTATGAGTATGTTGGTGATGGGACGGCAGTGGTAGCGGTGGCGTCGGTAGTAGCTGGGTGTTAGACTCTGGGAGCACATTCCATATTTGTCCTCGGAGAGATTGGTTTGATTCCTTTCAAGAGGTGTCTGATGGGACCATGACTTTGGTTGATGGATCGACTTTGTCAGTTGTCGGAGTCGGTGCGGTTAGGTACCGAATGTGGGATGGTATGATCCGTACGGTTACCGATGTTCAGTATGTACCTGATGTATGGAGGAGTCTTATGTCACTCAGTGAGTTGGATTCATGCGGGTGTGAGCTACGTATCCACGGTGGGTCCATGGAGGTACTTCATGGTGACATGGTTGTCATTTTGGATACTAGACGCGGTGGTCTCTATGAGATGGTCGGTACGATGGAATCCGCATCCACTATCATATCGGCTGACACTCCTATTTGGAGAGTTATAGGAGGTAATGACATGACTGATTGCAGTGGTGTTGTGATGGTTGAGACATGTCACATGGCGATGAGTGCCATTGCACAGTTGCTTGACAGAGGGTAGCTGGAGGCGGCACGCTTGTCCATCTGGAGTTTCGTGGACGCCTTGGGACCGGTGGAGGTAGGCGTGGACATGCGATGGACGATGCTGCATGGGGCATTGGATCTGTGCGGCCATGGGCCGTGGACTCAGGTTTGATGCGGTGAGTCTCTAGATTAGGAGGCTCGAGGGAGGCAAATGAGGATATCGACAAACAACTATTGGGGCTATGACGGTTGATATGGAATGAGTTGCTAATTTGAGCATACGGTGAAGATTGTTGGGTTTTATGCCCAATTCAGCTTTGGCCAATATACTCATCTCTTGGCTCTTATTTATTCCCTTGACCATCTCTCTTGGATGGCTGAGTGCTACAGTAAAATCATGGGTTCATCTTTTTGAGCAAGCCATTGAACAAAAGAGAGAAATGAGAGAATAGAAAAGAGAGAGTGAGGAAAGCAGAGATAGAGTGATTGCTTATTCTAGTAATTGAAACACTGTTATAATCTCTTGTAATCTCCTTGATTTATAGTAAGTTTATTGATTGTTTACCTCTCGATGGAGTAGGCTCGGCCGAAACACTTTATCTCTTGTGTCTTCTCTTGTGTGCTTATTGAACTTGATCAATCTCGTGGTAACACATTTTACTCCATTGTGGTTGATTGATTGTATGCATTGGTCGGTTCTGTTTTTAATCTCTCGAGATTCAACTTGTGTGCGGGATTATCCTCTTTAGGACTATTATTGTCTTACTTAGGGCTTGTCGGGGTTGTTCTGATTGTTGGCACCTGTTGTACCTATGTTGTATTTGCTATACGGATTTATACGAGTCTCTGATTTGTGGGCCCAACAATAAGGTAAAGGGGGAGGAGAGGAGAAAGAAGAGGGAGGGGAGAGAAGAAGAAGGAAGGAAGAGGAGAGATGACAGCGCCTTCCCCACTTAGGGTTTGCTTTTTTTTTTTTTTTTTTTCTTTCTCGTTTTCATCTGTTAGAGGCCCAACACTTGTCCCAAAAAAGCTATAGAGTTATCCTTTAAGGATGCATTAACCAACAATTACTTATTGTTGTTTGCTCTTATTTTATTTTGTTACAGTTATTAACTTAGAGAGCAATGGAGAATGACGACCTGAAAATCCCAACTACATCAAGTGTGGAATTTTTTGTTTAAATGATCGGGCACACCAACTTAATTATGTTATCGATTATGTGCTTAATTTATTTTCACAGATGATCATATCAAGGATGTAAGTCTGGTTCACGCCCTTCAAAATATAGTTTTCATGCCTGATAACTGATCACGTCAAACTATGATTGAAGAGTACAAGTAGATGTGTGAAAATAGATCGGTTTAATTAGTTTTGAACCGAACCGTTAAATTTTGGACTATTTGGTTTGATTTTTCGGTTTAAAAATTTTGGTTCGGTTAAAATTTTTAGCTAATTCGATTTTTATTCTTTGGTTCTGTTTTGATTTTTCTAAATCGGATAAACCGAATAAACCGAATAACCCAATAGTCCAAGATTTATCAAACAATTTTATTTTACTTGATATAAATAAGGATTATATCGAAGATAATCCGAATATTTATTTTTGATAGGTTTATTTACTTACTTATTTTATTTTTTAAATTATTTATTTCTTCTATATTTTTTATAACTTTTGATATTTTTATTCCTCTTTAAATAATATAACTTTAGTTTAACCGAATAAACCAAATAAAATTTTGGTTTATTCAATTTTCGGTTTATTCGGTTGATATTTTTAAAAGTTTGGTTCGGTTCATAATTTGACAAACCGAAAAAAACTTCGGATGCATATAATTAATTCGGTTTGAACCAAACCGACCGTTTGCACACCCCTAAGTACAAGTCCAACTTATCCTTTAACTGAGTTAGGCATAATTTTATGTTGTGTATATAAATCTTTTTGTAAGCTTTTAAGATCATATTTAAACGTTTCAATAAGAGTTTCCCGCACAAATTTAGAAATTTTTAGCTCACTTCTCATTACATATAGAAATAATTAAAATTATTTTCAGATTGTTAATTATTAAAAAATTAAATAATTAATTAAAATACATTTTAAATTTTAATTATTATAATTTTATAAATTTAATTATTAAAATTTATAAATTTAATTATTGAAAATTTAAAATGTTAATTATTATAATAAATTAGTATTGTGATATGACTCGTGAATCATTCAGAATAATTTATTTTTTACTCATAACTAAATATTTTATGAATTAAACATCTATTTAATATATAATATATTATATTCATCAAAAAAATTTTATTCACGAATATGACTTTAATTCATGAATTGTTCGTCAATAAAAAAACATATAATATAAAATTTAAAATTACATTATATATTATTTTATATGATTTTTAAATTAAATTATATATTATTTTATATGATTTTTAAAATTTTAATATATTTTTATTTATATTAGATGAAACAAAACTATTTGTTATATCCAAAATCATGAATTTTTGATCTCGTCAAACGTTTTCTAAATCGAGAATTTGTTACTATGGATGAGTTGAAGAATTTCTAAATTCGTAAAGATGAGATAAAATTTTGATCTTTAAATGAATATAATTTTTCTCACAAAAAAAGTTATAACTTTTTGATAGAAAGTCCTGACCGGAATGTTTAAATACAATCTAGAAAGATCACGAAAATATCACAACATAAAATTATGTCTAACTTATTTGAAAAATGTGAATCCGTTTTGCACCCTTTAATCTTGATTTGACGTGGTCAACCGTCAAACATGAAAAATATAATTTGGAAAGTGTGAATTGTATTTGTGCTCTTAACATGATAATCATGTGAAAATATATTAAATATCTAATCGGTGACACAATTAAGTTGATGAAATCAGTCGTTTATAAAGAAATTCCAAAAATACAAGTTGCTAATAAATAACTTTCTTAGCCCAAGAAAAGAACAGTCAAACCGTACAAAGGGCCGGTAGGAATCCTTGTCAGGAAATTTCAGACCTAGTTGTCAGGAATTTTTTAAAAAGAAATCCATCGATTATTATTTATTATTTTCTTTCTCTTCATTTTTTTGAGTTAATCTTTCTCTTCATCTCTCAAACACCAGTTTTTTTTAATAATTCTTATAATTAAATTAATATTATTAAAAATAAGAGTGAGAACTGTAAAACTTCAAATATACGAATGGCAGCGCGCCGCTGGCACTGACGCGGTGCAAACGCGCCACTGGCAGTGGAGCGTTTAGTGAAAATGCCAGTGCTAGTGGCGCGTTTTCTCCCTATAAATTCCCCGCTCCGTCTCTTCGCATCTCACACATCGCACTTCAACTCTCACAAACACAAACATATCAAATATCCAACTTTTTCATTTCTTTAAAATGATACCAGATTTAAATTATTATCCGCTGATGAAGAAAATTATACTGCAGAACAACCGAGCGACAGTAGTTTTTTGGCGGGAATATTTTTAACTCACGATCAAACCAATTCCTATCAAACCTCCGATCAAACATACGATCAAACCAATTCCTATTGAACCTATGATCAAACTAATTCCTATCCAACTTACGATCGAACCAATTCCTATCCAACCTACGATCGAACCAATTCCTATCTGTATTCAGCTATTTACAGTGACAATATAATTTATCAACAACCGAACCCAACAGAATCCCACTATATAATTTTTTTGGCGTTAGTAGTAGTACTACCTCTTGCTGTAATTTAGCAGATAATATTGGTATGACCGAAGAGCAAAATAATATTGATGGCAGAAATAGTATTGATCCAACGGTAATGGAATTAAGTGATGATCACGATGATCAGGATAAGTAAGATGATGGTGGTCCGTATTATTCGAATGAAGAAGAAACAGGAGAGGATTACACTGAGCACTCGGATATTTCGATCGATATATTTTAAGATGAGGAAATTCAGAGATGTGATACTACATTATTAGTTACGGACGAACTGAGAGACAACATCCCGTAGAAGCGTTAAATAATTTAGAGATGTTTGACCGTTTAGGTGAGAATGAATCTCGATTAGGACTCGACGATGAGTTAGTTGAAAATAGAATATTTACTTCTAAATCGACTTTAAATTGGGTAATTTGTGATTGGAGTGTGAGAAAAAACGTTCAATGTTGGGTACAAAAAGGTTGTAAAACACGACTTATTATGAAATGCAAAGAAGAGAGTTGTCCTTGGAGATTATACGCTAGACCTGAAGAGGGATCAACCACATGGACGATCATCACAAATAAAAAACCCCACAATTGTAGAAGATCATATCAGTTCAAATTATGATTAATGATTACATATATATTTTTATTTATTGATTGATTTAATTATATAATCAAATTTTTATCTGCCAAAAGACGCACAACTATCACGGTCCGGTGTACCCTAGTCACTGAAAATGAATGCCTTTGAGGCGGGTAATGGACGAGTTGGGGGCAAACACGTCCAGCTCCACAGCAACAATAAAAGCCACGGGCCACTAATGCTCATTGACAATCCCTGGCATGCCACATCAAGACGCCGATATAGAAAATCAAGTATCGCAGTGCCCCAATTTCTTTCTTCATCGGATTGTAAATCTTCTTGTAAATTAAATATTAGTACTAAAAATTATATAATTATGAAAGATAAATTATTTTAAAACCCTTACCATCAAAATCGGTAGAAGAAACGATGGTACAGACTCTCCACTGTTATCACAGAACATGATAGATCTCGCCCAACTCCAAGGCAAAACCGATCGCATATCAATCAAGACCCTCATGATCGTCAGCCTCTGGAGCGTGATCAAAGTGGGACTAAAACTCTCGAAGGAAAATAGAACATCTGCCAAATTTTATATTTAGTTTAATCATAATTTGTGAACAAAAAAATACTGAAGTTCATGTATAGTCTAATCAATTACCTCTCATCCTTGCAGAATGTTGATATATCATCCTGCCCAAATAACTGACGGATGTATGCCGAGAAATCTCTATCAATATATCCAGTCACTGACTCACCAATGGTGGATAAACCCCATAGACATGTGACGTGCTAAAATTTTTTTTCATTACTATAAACTCTTTTTAATATTGTAATAAAATTAATAATATTTGACTATTTACCTCTAGAGTCACGGTCATCTCACCAAAATTGAAGTGAAACGTGTGAGTTTCTGGCATCAAAAACTCTATTAACCCGATCAATAAACCCGTATCAATATTCAAGTTATGGGTCTCCGGTTATTGAACATAAATCTCACGCACCTAGCAAGATGAAAAAATCTAATACCTCGTAACCTACCCTGAATGTGCGAGATGTATGGTATCGTCGGACGGTGAGTGCGGAAACGAATGACATTGCTATCTCTTTGTAATTTTCATTTCATAATTAGCTTCTCATATATATATTTTATTAATTTTTTTTAAATATAATGTACCTCTGCCTAACTATAGTGTGTCCGATGTTTGTCGTCAAGGAGATAAATAATGACATATGCATTTTGTTGTTCACCTATAATTATCTAGTACAAAAATCATTTTATTCCAATTAATATTACAGAACTAATTTTACATATATAATAATTTCTAATTAAGTTATAATTAATTTATAAATAATTTATCATTAATTTATAATTAATTTATAATTAATTTGTAATTAATTTGTAATAATTTTATAATTAATTTATAATTTATTTCTAATTATTTTATAATTAAATCATATTTAATTTGTAATTACTTTATAGTTAATTTATACTTAATTTCTAATTTATCTATTCTATAATTAAAAACTAATTTATAATGAAATTATAATTTAATTATAGATTAAATTACAATTAAAAATTAATCTACAAATAAAAACTATTGTATAATTAAAATCTATTAATCTATTCTATAATTAAAGCCTACTTAAATATATATTATTCTACAATTAAGTCAATAATTAATCTACAATTAAAGAACAAATTAAATCTATATTATTCTACATAAATAATTAATAAATAATCTATAATAAATTATAATTAATTAATTATACAATTTAAGCTACAATTTTATAATTAATCTAAAATTATAATTATACAATTCTACAGTTATACAATTTAAGCTACAATTAATCTACAATTAAATTGCAATTCCAAATTCTACAATTAAATCTACAACTAAATTATAATTAAATAATTATACAATTAAATCTATAATTAATCTACAATTAAATTGAAATTAAATAATTATATAATTTAATGTACACAATTAATTAATAATTAATTAATAATTAATCTATAATTAAATAATTATATAATTTAATCTATAATTAAATTTTAATTAAATAATTTTATAATTAATCTATAATTAAATTATAATTAAATAATTATATAATTTAATCTACACAATTAATTAATAATTAAATTATAATTAAACAATTCTAGAATTAATCTATAATTTATATTTCAATTTGAATTATTTAGATAAATAAAATTTACCTTCGATAACAATATCCAATAATCTGTCGCACTCGATCTCGTCCCGTACGTTCTTTTTTTTTCTTCTTTTCCTTCTCTTTCTCTCCTTTTTTTCTTTCTCTTTCTCTCTATTCTCTCTCTTTCTTTCTCTTTGTCTCTTTTTTTCTCATTTTCTCTTTTCAGCAACACGCAGGGTGGGGAGGAAACGCACAACGTCGTGTTATATAGCAGGCAAATACGCCAATGACAATGACATGCTGTCATTCGCATATTTAAAAATAGCCGTTAATCACTCTTATTTTTAATAATATTAATTTAATAATAATAATATTTAAAAAAATTTCTCAAACACCTAGAGAAAAACAATGGGGGATCATGCATTCATGTGCATTCAAAGACGAGCTATTGTAATTTTTTTTTGATAAAATAAGCTATTGCAACTTGAACAAAACAATTTTTTAATAGATTAATGAATGAAGTTTTTTTTATTTCAGGAGGCAAATGATTAAAATTATAAGCCTAGGAAAAGATAATTTTAATAAAGTTGAGAGAATGTGAAAGAATTAGGGGGAGAGATATTTCATCCGTCATCAACCGTTAATGATTCGTGTACCACTCGTATCAATATAGAAAATCTTGAATGCATTTATAGTACTAGGAGTAAGAAAAAAATATCATTACTTTTAATTAGATAATGAAAATTTAATTTCAGTACTGATGGTAAATGACTACCGGTGTCGATCATTATAAATACTCGTCCAACTTATCAAGATCGATTGTTATACACTAATTTGATTATTAGTATTTGAGATCTCTCTATAAATAGATTTGATCGAGTCCGAATCTTCATAAGTGGTGAGGGTTGGGGTGAGGGGGTATTTATAGAAGTGAGAAGACATGTATGACTATGAATTTGGAAATGTTCTCCATTTGAGATTTCATTTGTTGTTTTTCAGGTACTGGGAAATATTAGATTTCTCATCCGTAATTTTGTCTTCATTTTATCACAGATGAGGAAGATAGAGCTAATTAGCCACCGGAAAAGATTCAAGTTTTTAATTTAATATGTTTAAGGATTTTGTTTATTATTATGTTAGAACTTATTTTTGGAGACATTATGCTCCTAAAGAATATTATGTTTTGGTTTAAGTAGATATGTCAGTGTAAGACATTAGATTTTGAAGTAAGAATGAATTAAGACTTCTGCTGTGTGTGATGGTTAATTTGTTTAATAGTATGAAAATCTTTGTATTATTATTTTGATATTTTTGGAATTTAGTTATAAGTTATTATATTATTGTGACATGATTATTGAAATTGAATGATTTATTTGTGGTAAATAAGACGCTTTGCATTGTAATATGTGACGGACGACTTATATAAATTCTCTTGTTATACAATATAAAACTCGGGACCGTTATAGTTACTTTATTCAACAACATCATTATGTAGTTATCTAATATTGTATGTTTTCATTTAATAGTTTGGATATAGCAAGATGAGTATTACAAGCAAGGTGCTCACTTTGCGAGATAGTTAGTTTTCTTTAGGTACTGGACGTTTCTTTGAGCAACAATGAGAAAAGGAGGGTCCCAATTATAATTTGAGCAAGCCTAAAATATCTAATGTGTTGATTTAATTTATTGATTTGGAGAAGTCTTAGTTGATGGATTGATTTTGTTTGAATATTTATCCTTTTAATTATTTTAATTACGTCTGAGTAAAGTGTGTCATTTGATTGCATTGAAATTTGTATTATATACAATCATTTTTTTAATATAAAAATATCACGCACAACGAGCGAATCCTCTGCTAGGCATAGTTAATGACCGATCTTGATAAGTTGGACGAGTATTTATAATGATCGACACCGGTAGTCATTTAACCATCAGTACTGAAATTAAATTTTCATTATCTAATTAAAAGTAATGATATTTTTTTCTTACTCCTAGTACTATAAATGCATTCAAGATTTTCTATATTTATACGAGTGGTACACGAATCATTAACGGTTGATGACGGATGAAATATATCTCCCTCCTAATTCTTTCACATTCTCTCAACTTTATTAAAATTATCTTTTCCTAGGCTTATAATTTTAATCATTTGCCTCCTGAAATCAAGAAACTTCATTCAATAATCGATTAAAAAAATTGTTTTGTTCAAGTTGCAATAGTTTTTTTTATATAAAAAAATTGCAATAGCTCGTCTTTGAATGCACATGAATAATAATAAATAATTATCGATGGATTTCTTTTTAAAAAAATTCCTGCCAACTGGGTCTGAAATTTCCTGATAAGGATTCCTTCCTGCTCTTGTACGGTAGGACTGTTCTTTTTTGGGCTAAGAAAGTTATTTATTAGCAACTTAGTACTTTTGGAATTTTTTTATAAACGACTGATTTGTATCACTAATTATGTATTTAATTTATTTTCACAGATGATCATGTTAAGAGCATAAATATAATTTATAATCTTCAAATTATATTTTTCATGCTTAACAGTTGACCTCATCAAATCAAGATTAATGAGTGCAAAACGGACTCATGCTCTTCAATTGAGCTAGACATAATTTTATGTTGTGATAAATTTGTGTTTTTTTAGATGGTATTTAAACATTCCGATCAAAACTTCCTATCAAAATTATTTTTTTTGTGAGAAAAAAATTATATCCATTTAAAGATCAAAATTTCAGCTCATCTTTATGAATTTAGAAAATTTCAACTCATCCATAGTAACAAATTCTCGATTTGAAAAATATTTGATAAGGTCAAAAATTCATGATTTCAAAATAATTCAGAAATAGTTTATTTCATCTAATATGTATTAAAATTTTAAAATCATATAAAATTATATATAATATATTTTTTATTGACGAACAATTCATGAATTAAAGTCTTATTCGTGAATAAAATATTTTTGATGAATAAAATATGTTATATATTAAATAGATGTTTAATTCATAAAATATTTAGTTATCAGTAAAAAATAAATTATTCTGAATAATTTATGAAGTCATATCACTATACTAATTTATTATAACAATGTGAGTACTTGAATAATAATTATCATATGACTTAAGCTATGGTGCTACATATAATTAATGATTAAATATGCTACGAACTAAAAAATATAGTTAAATCATTTTGAAATTTTAATTTATGGATCTCAATAAATTCTTTATATCAAAATGAGATGGAATATAATTTTATTTATTTTTTGAATTTTCTAAGTATTAGTTTTGGAATTTTTTAAGATGATTCAATAATAATAATAAAAATATATATTTTCTAGGCCATTTTTAAAAATTCAAAAATAATACTTAAAAAATTTTATATCCCATCATATGTTTATATAAAGAATTTATTGAGACTCATAAATCAAGATTTAAAAATGATTTAACTATATTTTTGAGTCCATAGCAAATTTGATCACTAACTATACGCCTAACACCATAGTCTAATTCTTATTATATATATAAATAATGAAATGGATCTAAATAGTTAAAAAATATATTTTTTTCAACTACAGCTCATACATATAAAAATAACTAAAATTATTAAATTTTTAATTTTTAATAATTAACATTTTTAATTTTCAATAATTAAATTTGTAAAATTTTAATAATTAAAATTTAAAATGTATTTTAATTAATTATTTAATTTTTAATAATTAAAAATCTGAATATAATTTTAATTATTTCTATATGTAATGAGAAGTGAGCTAAAAATTTCTAAATTCGTGCAGAAAACTCTTATTAAAACGTTTAAATATCATCCGAAAAATTTGCAAAAAGATTTATATACACAACGTAAAATTATGTCTAACTCAGTTGAAGGATGAGTTGGATTTGCACTCAATTACAGTTCAGTTGAAGGGTGAGTTGGATTTTCACTCTTCAATCACGGTTTGATGTAGTCGGCTGTCAAGCGTGAAAGATATATTTTGAAGGATGTGAACCGGACTTGCACCCTTGATATGATAATATGTAAAAATAAGTTAAGACGTAATCGATAACGTAATTAAGTTTGTGTGGTTCATCATTTAAGAAAAAAATTCCACACTTGATGTAGTTGGGTTTTCAGTCTCCATTCTCCATTGCTCTCTCAAGTTAATAATTATAACAAAATAAAACAAGAGCAAGACCAGCGGCACAAGAAGGTGGTAATAAAGGGGTGAGCAAAAAGGTCAGAAATCGTTCAATGGGTCAAAACACCACTAATCCGCCTCGTCCCTTTCTTGGCGAGGCAAAAATGCAAAGAAGGTCCACAGAATCACAAGAAAACAAGAAAAGTGGAGGGGGCGGGGTAGAAAGAATTTGAAATTATAGAGCCAAAAGAGAAAGAACGAGAGAAAGAGAGAGTTGCGGCCTTTATAAGGCGAAATAGGGGCGGAGGGTACCCCTTGACGAGGGCACTTGGTATTGCCTCAGTCACAAAGGGGAGAGAGATGAGAGTCACCCAAGTCGCCTAGAGTAGGTAAGCCAAGTCTCGCGTGTCAGGGGAAGAGGGGTGATGGGATCAGAGATGTGAGCTCGGGGAAAAATGAGACTAGAGAGAGCGATGGAGCCGGGGAAAAGAAGAAGAGGGATCGCAAAAGCGAGTGGGAGACAATAAGAGAGAGAGTGAGTGACATGTAATAAAGAGGAGAGAGGAAAAAGTAAATGAGAGAGAGTAAATGAAGAGAGAAGGCAGTCAGGATTGTTTGTGGCCGGGAAGGAAAGTCAGAGGACTTTAGTGCAGTAACACCGAATTTGTGTAAATTTAATTATTTTGTTAGTTTACATATTTGATTATCACTACTCTTCTATTTTAATTATTGTTTGTATAAATTTTGAATTTTTGGTTTACATTAGTCATCGTTAGCCATTTTGTTGTTCGAGGTTGTTTTTAATCCCTATTTGGTTTCAATCATTTAATTAATTTGAGTTTTTAAATTTAGAATATTTTAATTAAATTAAATACTCGATTGTAAGTTGAGATTGTTTGATTTTTAATTTGCATACTATATATATATATTGTTATTTATTTATTTTTCTATTGATTAACTTATTTGACTTCATTTACTAATTATAATTATTTTTTAATTATTTATCAATTTATTACTTTATTTATTTAAATATTTAGTTATATGTATAGATATTTTTTCAACTGTTGATTTATATTATTTGTTAATTATCCTCTTAATTATTATTGTTACTTAATTAAATTAGGCGGTTTAATAGTTGATCACTGTTGAAAGTAATTACATAAGATTTTTCTTTCTAAAGAATGTGTTCACTACCATGAGGTCGTAAGCTATAATGAAGTTCAAGATTTCTTCTCTCTCTTGATTCTATTTATCATATTCAAAACCTCATGTACCTTCCTAAACCCTTTCTATATGTGTCAATATGTCCGTTAAGATCTTTTTTTTTTATTAGGTACTCCTCTAACAATGTCCTCCAAATCTTTTCAAAATTATCTCTTGACATCATCGCTTAAACCTATTTGTGAGATATACGCACTGATGACATTCAAAACCAAATCTCTAATAACCAATTTCATCATGATGATCTTGTTTCTCTTGTTGCCTAACTATGACAAATTCATTCTTAAGACTTATCAATTAAGATGCCTATACCATTTATGGTTTGTTCTTTTTCTGTGTACCACATCTTAAAACTCGTATTCTCCACCTCCTTAACCTTCTGATCCGTCCATTTAGTCTTCTAAATACATAAGATATTCACACGTCTCCTAATCACATTATCAACTAGCTCTCTTAACTTACCTATTAAGAACCCTATATTTCAACTATCTAAACAAATTTTACTTTTCCTGACTAGCATTCTTGCCCCTCACACTCGTCAAGTCAAGTGCGAAGACCCTCGCACTATGAACACCGATGCAACACGTCACTAACATGATGATGATCTGACCGTCGCTCACTTATCATCATATTCGGGTTCTGATATGACGCGCCACTAAGGCAGTGATGACTCGACCCATATTCTCTTATCACCATAACCAGATTCTAATATAGCGCGTCGCTAAGAGGGTGACGCCCTAACAAAATTTGATTGGGTTTCATTTTTATAAAGATCAATTATTTTAGTACAAGCCTCGCCAAATTCACCGTAACCTCCTCCTTTATCCTGATTTGGGGTAAATTGTGTCAAAACTAGTCAACACAGATGGAGTATTGCAAATATAGACTTATTTGAAAAATTGATTAATAAATTGTAAAAAATATATGAAATTTTTTGATTAACTTTAAACATCTCTTCTTCAGCTACTGGTCGTACCTACAACAGAGCGCACAGATGAATACTAATAACTGACAGCTGATAATAGATCATGCATCCAATACAATTTTGTCTGCTAAAATCCCAAAAAGGTAAGAGTAAGCAATTGTTGACAATTGATGCCCGAATTCAGCTACCATCCAAATTGATAACTCAATCAAGCCGATAGAAGATAACTCAATCAAGCAAATGAACTCAAATTTACAAAGGGTAAATCTGGTTTCCAAAATTAATTGCAGTATCTAACTGAAGAAGGAGAGAGTCACGAAAATTACCGGAGGGTTCCTGTAGCATGAGCAAATTGAGGAGCTCCGAGACAACATAGTGAGTTTAAGCGTGGTGTGTTCCCTAGGCTCGGAGGTCTCAGTCGGGTTTATGCCAGAGTTCCTAATATTTTCTAAATTATTTTTCATAACAATTATATCATCTATATATAATAAAATAATGGTAATGAATTATCATTGTATTTGCAAAATAAAGAATGACCGGCTTTACTAATTATGAAACCATAAGAAATTAAGTAAGAGCTTAATTTTTTATATCATGATTTGGAGATTATTTTAATCCATAAATCAATTTCATTAACCTATAAACCAAGTTAGTATTTTTTTTCTTTTTTATGATAGAGTGGTAGATTCATATACATCTCCTCTTCTAATGTTCTTTGAAGGAAATTTATTTTTAATATCTAATTGATATAAAGTCTATTTTTTGGCTACGGGTGTAAATTTTTTTTGATAATCAGTACCGTATATTTGAGTATAACTATTGGCCACCAACCTAGCCTTATACTTTTCTATGGTTCTATTGCTAATGTATTTTATTTTATAGACATGTTTACATCCAACTGATTATTTTGGCATTTGCATGATTATTCAAGTTTTATTTATTTCAAGAGCTTTCAATTCTTCTTTCATTGTCTTGTATCATTTCGGGTCTTTAATGACCTCATCATACCTTGTTGGTTTTAATTCTTTTGAGATTGAGGTCAAAAAAGCTTTATATATATTTTTTAAATATTTTCATATGAAATAAATTCTTGAATAAGATGACTTACTTTGTAGGTCACAAAATCTTGTAACCTAGTTGAGGATGACTTTCACGGTTTGACCTTCTCAAAGGTATGATTTTTTCGTCACTTTTCAATTTGAGAAACACCCCCTCCCCCTCCTGCTCGATTTCCATTATCACTTCTTGACCATTCTCTATACCTAGTTCTATTTGTGGCGTTTCTTAATTTTTCTCAGAAATTTGGTCAAATGATGTATTAATGGAAAGCTCAAAATTATAATGCTCATTTATTTTTTCTTTAAAAGCTCATTTTCTAAAAATGTTACTTTTTTTTTAATTGGTCGGATGACATCTTCAGTTTCAGTTTTTTCTTTTTTTTGTGCCCAAGGTTGAGAGTGGTGGCTTGGGGAGGTCAACATTCACATCCTCACCTAAGGTTTATTGTGGTAGTTCAAAGGTGAAGAAAAGGTGTCGAACCGAGCGAATGAGAGAAGGTGGAGAGGTCGGACTATGGTTTGGTAGTTTTAGAGGTTGGTGGTTCTTATGTTCTAGTGATGATCTTCAAAGACAACTTTTAGGATTAACAACATGATGGTTGAAACAAAAGAGATGATTAGGTTCCGAGGTGTTGGTTGTGACTCGTAGGTAGTAGCAGCAGCTCAGATCTGAGATGGAAAAAATGAGACAGTGACTAGGAGGAGACCACCAGGGCGAGAGCGGAGATGAAAGCAAGGCTGGTGTCGTTGAGGTGAAGGGCATAGATGAGTGATGTAAAGACGACTGGGAGAGAGGAGATGATGGCTAGGGTTTTTTCGTCCTCCTCCTCGTTCCGCTCCTCTCCAAGCTTTCTTCTCTCCCCTTCTATATGCCTTTCTCAGATTAATTATATAATTTTGTTCATTTAATATTTCATTAAAGAGAATCTAAATTATAAATTATAAGTGTCCAAAATTTAATGACTTCTAATAAAATATGTAATAGTAATTAAATTACGAGTTATGATATCGTTAGTCATAAAGTATAATTTTTTTGTACTTTGCCGTATCTCTTATTTTAAATTCAAAATATTGATCCAATCATTTAAATTATTCTTCATATTAAAATATACTTAAAAATCAAATTTTAAATATTTAGAAATTATTTTTTACTTTTTTGAGGGTTAGAAAATCATAGACTCAATATCTTTTTCTACCCCTAAAAATAGAAATGTTTTTCCAAAAAAAATGTGTAATATGGTCTTCAATTATATTTTAATATGAAAAATATTTTGAACAATTGGATTGATATTTTGAATTTGAGAATGAGAGATATGACACAAAATACAAAAATATTTTGTATTTCATGACTAACGGTAACATAACTCCTTAAATTACATAAAATTATCACACAATAATTTTATAAGTAAAAAAAATATGCCCATAATTTTTTTTATATTTTTGATATTTTTATGAAAATTTTGAAAACTATTTTAAAATTAATATATATTATTGATATTGTTAAACTAATCATTGACAACGACTCTTATGTCATCCTTTATATATACAATGGTCTGACTTTGCTAGAGTCTCGCAACACATACACTTCAATCATAATTTATTAACTAACTCGACGGGACAAAGTAGGTGCGGATTCAGACTTTGAGTTAGAGAGGTAAAAAATAATTATTTTCTTTCAGAAAGGTAAAATAAATATATTTTTTATTTTTTTTAAAATATACATAATTATAAAAATATTAATATAAAATATTTTTTTCAAGTGGTCAGCCGCTTCTCAGCCTTCTCTGAATCCGCCTCTGGGAAGAAACATAGCATGCCGATCAGTAAATACTCGAATCAAATATCAAACATCAAATATAGAAAAAAGGACATTTCAAAATTTGGCAAGTTAGCTGACCGGGGCGTGGAGGAAAAGATTCGCCCATACCCTTTCTAAGATTTTATCCAAAAATTACCCTTCCGGTTACTGAAACTTGAAACTTTGGAGATGTTTTCATGCATCTCCACTTGCAGGAAATCCAGCGAACCCCTCCAGCTTCACCTCCTACAAACAAAAACAGGACAGCAGATTATTAAAATAAGAGAAAAAAGGGGAGATCAAAATAAAAGAAAACAAAAAACTGAGAAAAGAGAAAGCACACAGCTACAATCCCTCTCCGCGATCTCTCTCTAGGGTTTGGGCCTCTCTTTTCTCGGTATGGACGCCGGAGGTGCACCGCCTGATGCGGAGATGGAAGAGGCGGCGGTGCCTCCAGCTCAGCCGCCGCACCAACCTCCTTCTGCGATGCCGGGGATTGAGAGCAACATTCAGGCGACGCTCAGCCATGGCGGGAGATTCATTCAATACAACATCTTTGGCAACATTTTTGAGGTCTCCGCCAAGTATCGACCTCCGATCCTCCCCATCGGGAAAGGCGCTTATGGAATTGTCTGGTACTACTTCTCTCTTTGTCTATCCAATTTCCTTTTGAATGTTCCGGATCAGTGGTTGTTTCGATTTTTTTGGAATTAGGATTAGTTTTTCATTGGGAAAGAGATATATTCTGTTGTTTCATTCCATTTTAGCGTAACTATGATAATTTTTAATTTTTTCTATTCTTTAAGACTTATTCAAAAGTGAGATTACAGAAATTAAGGACATATCGTTATGTATGTTAGATCTTTTTCTATTTTCTTTTTCTCTGCAACGGATTTTTAGTTTCTTTCGTTCTTGTTAATTTCAGAACGTGTAAGAGAAGCTTTGACCGTTGTTTGATTTAGTTCATCCCCAGTGTTATGGAAAACTGGAGACAGGCATTTTTTGGGCAAGATGCATCTTTTTTTGTGTGTGCTTTGCACATGAGTATCTTAGGTCAAACTCCATATCTGCATGATTATTCAAGATTCAGTGAGATGTTTGTTGTTGTGGTTTGATTTTTATTGTCGTGGCTCTTGGCTTCTTGCTCAGATTAAATATGTGGAAATTATTAATGAAAACTCAAGTTCGGTTCTTTAGCCATTCTACTGCACATTTAATGTCGATTTTATACTAATCCATAATAAATTGAATTAAACAATTAAAATATCAACTGCATTATGCTTATGATTCTCTGTTGTTTGTGAACAGGCCATATACTATTATAAATCTCTGAGACATATTTTTATCTATATGTTTGACTCATCCTTGGCTTTTAACTTAGGCTAGAATTATGGATTTACTTGTTAATTGAGGGTCATATCGGACTGACTACTGACCTCAGCATAAATTTTTAAGTCTGTTAATTTATTTTTCATTAAGTTTAAATTAGACTAATGTCTCGTTGACTGTTTATTATAATGACTTCATCTTTGGAATTCAATTATCACTCTCACTTATCTAGAAGTTCTTCCTGTCTGGTGATTATATTGAACTATTTTACTCATTTATTATGTAGCGGTTATGGCTGAAAAAAATTGTTTTTTCTTGGGACTGATAATATTAAAATGGTAATCAGCTCGGCTTTGAACTCAGAGACAGGAGAGCAAGTTGCCATTAAGAAAATAGCTAATGCGTTTGACAACAAGATTGATGCCAAGAGAACTCTTCGCGAAATCAAGCTCCTTCGCCACATGGACCATGAGAATGTTAGATCTATCCTTTTACCCCCACCCCCCCCACCCCCACACAACACACACACAAAAGAAAAAAGAATAGAAAAACACATTTTAAGCACCACAAGTGTGGATCTGTGTATCATGTAGTATTGGTTACTGTTATCTAATTGCAAGCAGACATTATTTATCCATAAAATGCTAAGTGCTGCAAACTTTTAGTATTGAAATTGTAAAGAGCCCCTAGCTTTGTTGAAGAACTGGAACAATGGTTGTTATTTAGCTGCCCTCATTCATGATAAGTGGATTAAGCATGATGCCGTGAAAGAATAAATGTAATCTGTCTTCTATTTTTATTTTCTACATTTAGTTGGTATGTTGTAATTCTATAAAGAACTAAATTGTCATAATCTACTGTTGATTTATGATATTAGTGGTGCCAAAATTAAATAAAACAGTTTTCACCCTTTTTTATCTTCTTTCATTTAACATTACTTTTTCTTCTTTTTTAATCCTCAGCAGTTCCTTGATAAGAAAGAGTATCTTTTTTGGGACAATTTCATTTCTGACCTCTGTATTGTCGATGCTTAGTTAAAACTTCTGTACAACTTTTATATTATTTTTAGATGCTTAGAAATCTCATGCAAGCTTAGACTACAAAGACATTTTTATATTATTTTTGTAATATTTTCCTAATATCTACGTCGACATTTTAATGTAGATTGTTGCAATAAGAGATATAATACCACCACCTGTGCGGCTGACATTTAATGATGTGTATATTGCATATGAGTTAATGGATACTGATCTCCATCAAATCATTCGCTCTAATCAAGCTTTGTCAGAAGAGCACTGCCAGGTATTATTTTTTTACTCTTTTAACTTTTGTTATGGAATAACTGAATTATTTGTTCTTTTGTGGTTGACTTTTTCGACTATTCAGTCATTGAGCTAGTTAAATTAGAGGAACCAAATTATTTGTCCTTACTAGGTGTATGTAGCTTTTGTGGAAGGTGTTAAATGTACTCATAGAAATTAGTCATGTAATATTTTCAACAAGCACCCAAAATTATTGAAATATTCATAGCTCATTTTAACTGTTAACTAAGCCTGATATCTGTAGTCTTTAACTTGTTTGCATTTGTTACCTTTTATTTTGAAGTTTTATTTCGATTATTAACTTATTCACTTCCATGCAAATCAAATTAGATATTGGATTCATTTAAGGAGCTTATTATCGAGAGACCTTGTCAGAGTTAATTTAAAACTGTCAGGGTGTGTAGCCTCTGAAAATTTCCCAAAATACAGGGATTTGGTAAATATGATAATTATCAATTGGCTTTTGCAAACAAACCTGCTTCAAGCAACCAATTTCCTTCTTTTGGTTTGCAGTATTTTCTTTACCAAATCCTTAGAGGCTTGAAGTACATCCACTCAGCAAGTGTGCTCCATCGGGATCTAAAGCCCAGCAACCTCTTGTTGAATGCTAACTGTGACCTGAAAATCTGTGACTTTGGCCTTGCGCGTACAACTTCAGAGACTGATTTCATGACTGAGTACGTGGTCACTAGGTGGTACAGAGCTCCTGAGTTGCTACTTAATTCATCAGAGTATACAGATGCTATTGATGTGTGGTCTGTGGGGTGCATTTTTATGGAGCTCATGGATAGAAAGCCACTTTTTCCTGGGCGGGACCATGTGCACCAGTTACGGTTGCTGATGGAGGTCAGTACAAGTTTTCTCTCTTCTTTTTTAAGAGTTAAGGGGTTGGGTGGGGAAATATCATGCACATGAAGCTGTCTTCTTTGTTCTTAGTGCGATAGACATTTTTCTATTGGATGTACTAATTTTTTCTTTATAATACACCACCTATTCAATAGTGCTGAGGCAGCAGAACATCTGCTTGTTTGGAATATTTATCAGTCCTCTTTTATTTAATTTTTTGTTCACCTGTTTTGTTAATAATTCATGAGGATCCAGAAATAAGAGCAACAAATGACCCTAAGTTAGACCAGGGATTGAAAGAAAAAAAAAGCTCCAGACCCAGAAAACCAGGAATTAATGGTTTTTTATAATTTGTAATCTGCTGCCACAAGGGATTTGCTGTACTCCACTGAAATATTGGCCGGTCATCCCTGGCTAACATAACATGCAATTGTTCAACTAAGCTTGTATTATTATTTGATGTTTTGTTATGCATGGTATGGTATGGTATTAAATCAATTGCTAAAGATTCTGAGAGGCTTAAACCAATCAACATCATTTTGGTTTCTGTTAAAACTTTACATGACCTATCTATTCTAACTTTATCTGGTTTACTTTTTGAGTATGACAGCTGATTGGCACACCAAATGAAGCAGATCTGGATTTTGTGAATGAAAATGCGAGGAGGTACATACGCCAGCTACCTCAATATGCACGCCAGTCTTTCACTGAGAAATTCCCTCATGTTCATCCCTCAGCCATTGATCTTGTTGAGAAGATGCTTACCTTCGATCCCAGAAAGAGAATCACTGGTATGTTCTTGTTCCTTCAGCTGTCTCTTTCTTGAGTATTGTATATCTGTGGGTCTTTGATTCTAGCGTAATTATTGGTGTTACTTGGCCTACCTTTTTTTAACTAATGTCTGAGAAATGCTCTTCTTTGAATATCCTATACCCTATACTTGGTTGGTGGTTGGAGAAATGAGACAACATGAGTCATTCCAGGTAGGCATATTTTATTGGAAACTAAACAGGATTTTTTCATATTCTTCTTAATGAAAAACACTAGCAAGTGCGTATGAGTTGGGTGACCCGTTAATTGAAATTGACCCATAAGCAAATGCTTTGGCGTTAACTATGACTGTTTGGTTGTTTTGAGGCCTAAATAGTACGAATCACCAGCAGTCATTATCAAGCTGGTCAGGGCGCCAGTTGAGTACTGGTACAAGCTAAAATATTATAAGATTGCCAATTTTTTCAGCGCGTTCCAATACCATTGATTGATGACTGATTTAATGTGGTACAGTGGAGGAGGCACTTGCGCATCCATACCTGTCATCATTGCATGACATCAGCGATGAGCCAGTATGCATGAGCCCCTTCAGGTTTGATTTTGAACAGCATGCTCTTTCAGAGGACCAAATGAAGGATCTCATACATCAGGAGGCCTTAGCATTTAACCCAGAGTACCTATAATAAGAAAGATAACCAAACTAAATTGCAGGTATTGAAGCATTTTCATTAGCCACTTACTGGGACGTTTCAGTAACCGTACTAAGTGGTGTACATAATTGCTTTTTTGCCTCTTTCAATATGGATAATCATTTGATGTAGATCGGTTAACTGTTGTATTGATCCCGAAGGGGAATGGGATGTGGTTGTCATTTTTCAATGTTTCATCTTTCTTGGTGGTTTTTATGCATGATTATCATACTTACTAAGCATTGCTTATGTGAATTATTTCCATTTAACTAAATCCTAACAGTGTCCAATTCGATGTGCCTGTTTGCATGTAACTCTGCAAGGCTTGTACGCATTGAGTTTGTTGTGAGATAATTGAGGTTTTGACATAAAATTTGCTCAATTATTAGCGTTTTATAACTGAATCAAACATTAACTCTTTTATCCGTTTATTTTAATCATATTGCCGTGATTTTCTATAATAAGCATTAATTTCTAATTTTAATAAACAACAACAAAAGTTTTAATTGAAAATCAATTTGAAAATATAGAGATCATAGATCTAAAGTAAAAGAAAAAAATAATTATAATGATTATAATGAAAATGATGATGATGATGATGATGATAATGAAAATAATGATGATGATGATGATATAAATATTTATAATAATACTAATAATAATACTACAAATATCTATAATAACGATAATGTTAATAATAATAATAATGATAGTGGTAGTTTTAATAATAATGATCATACTAAATCTATACTATAAAATATACTTATAAATCATAAATTCTAACTTTAAGACCTTAGAAACTAAGAATCTAAATTGTAAGAAATATAAATAAAATTTTAATAATAATCATTATTAATTAAAATTTTAATAATAAGCAAGCAGCGGGCTAGTTCCACTGACACTTTGTGGAAACATGCCAGTTCAATTGACATTTTGTGCAAAAACGCCAATGAGACTAACGTTGTTCCTTTCCTCTTTTTTTTTTTTTTTAAAAACTTTGCAAACAAAATCAAGAAATGAAACTTATAAATTGATGTACTAGTGGGAGAACGTCACTCCCACTGACATTGTTCTTTTTTTTTAAATATTTGAAAATTAAAAAAAAAATAAAAAGACATCAATTCCATTGATGTTTTTGCAAAATGTATTAGTGAGACTAGTATGTTGTAAACATGTCAGTTGGACTAACACGTCGACTTGCTTATTATTAAAATTAGAAATTAATTAATATTTATTAATAAAAATCATAGATCATATTTGTATTCAATAAGATTGGTATAGATATTTTTTTTAGCTTTTATTTTTTGGTAACTTAATGTGCATGGTAAAATTGTAAAAATAAAATTATTAGTTTGTTGGGTAAGTGTATAGATAAGAATTATTTTATATTTATTATTACATAGGCCAAATAATGTACAAAATAATATCAATAATCTTTAAATATATATTTAACTATATAATATATAATAATGATTATTATCATTATTATTGTTGTTAGGAATTATAATAGGATTTATAATTGTTATAGTTACTGTTATTAGGAGATTTTTTATATATAATATTTCTATATAGTGTAATTTAATTAGTAATTTATGACAAGGTTGAATTATACAAAATTTTAATTTATATTTTTTATACATAGTGAAATCGATAATTATAATTTTATATCTATTTATATTATGTATACATTATGTTTAAAATAATATATTTATTTATTTGTTATATTTTTGGTTAATTATTAAATTATAAATTATTTCATAATCATTCGTTATTTATTAATTTTGATGAGTAATGGTAGATATGAATAAAGCTAAATTTAAGGGATAAGAATAAAATATTATGAGTAAAATCACAACAACAACAAAATCTTTAATCTCAAATAAATTGAGATAGACTAGAAAAAAATTAATATAAAATTATAAATATCAGAGATCTTAAATGTAAAAAAAAGGGATAATATTATTGTCCCCAATCCATCATCCCCATCTTTTATCCCCCGATAACTTTTTTATTTTTATAACTAAACTCTTTATTAATTCTTTTCTTTTTTGGGCAAAATATTGAAAAGGCACCTCCTGATTAACCAATTGTCTCCTCTTTACTCTTTAATTTAAATCTTTTATACGTCTAATCATTTCAAACTTTTTAACGTCTCTGCACCGCACTCTCTCTTTTTCTACATGGTTCTATTTTTTTCTTTATCCATTAATTATTGCTTTGCACATAGTTCTTATGATCCCATTTTTATTGGTGTGTTGTTTTATTTTGGAAGGTGTTCTCATAATCTCACTCGTAATGATCTATTTGAATGTAAATTCATTGTCTATGATTTACAATTTATGATTGCCCTGTATTTTTACCTCATAATCTTTATCATTATTCTTGTGCGAAGAAATGTGTGTCAAAATAATTACTAATCTATTTCTTTTTTTTTTCTTGAAACTTTATGTTCATTTGTCTTTAATTGTCATTTGTGATTTTTTTCTAACCATTCTTGGCCTTGCAATTTCTTTTCTTTTCATGATTTTTTTATTTGTTTTCTTGGGTGGAAACCTTTTGTGATGTTTTTCTTTAATCTTTTTTTTTGTATCCTTGATATTATACAAAGAGTACTATGCCTCTTTTCCGTTGTTAGAAAAAAAATGAGTTTGAATTTAGTGCATAATTGTTTATGCAGAAACCATGGTACATAATAATTTCTTATACTTATTTCAATATTTTTTAACTTCATAACTTTTGTCTAATAAATTAACACTACTGGTTTTCATACAATTTTAGTTTTATCTTTTTATCTTAAAATTAAAACCACGGTCAAATGACTGGGATTATGATAATACCCAAACACACAAGTTTTGGATGCGCCTATCTTTTATAACTTTTTTTATTATACTAAATAATTCTTCTAGTTGACGTTGGAAATAATTCAGAGATCTCAAATATTATTTGAGCATCATAATAGAAGTTGACACATTTGATGTAAATAAGCATAGCCATTGTAGTAATAAGTTATATAAATAATATGACTAATAACTATAAATTGCTTTATAAAGATATGTATTAATACTGAGTTACTAACTACTCTGTTTTGTATGAACAATATATCTTTTTGATATGAATAATTGATAAATAAGATTATTATACCAGCTATCAATAACAAATGCAATAAATATAAATAAGAATGTATATAAATATAAATAGCTTCTGAAATAATAAATAATATAAATTATAAATAATTTATAAATAATTCTTTTGATCACTATAAATAACTCGTAGAGTTTAAGAGTAAGAACTGAATTAAGTAAAAAACTTTTGCTAGAAGATTTTATTTGGGGAACAAATGCTTAAGGATAAGTACCAACCTCTAAATATAAATAATTGAAATCTATGTAGTAAATAGACATGATGTTAGAATATTTTATGGCAGATCTAAATGATTATTTATTTAATTATAAATAACAAAACTCTATTGATATAAATAACATTATATATTTGACTCAAATAGTTATAGTCAACCTTTGGGGATAATTCTTGGGGACAAACACACGGGGACAATTATCAGCCTCCAAAAAAAAAATAGATATAGTGGCAAAGATACTCCATCCATCAGACGTCAATTACGGGCGAACATTACTTGGACTTCATATGTGCCGACTTTGTTATTTAAATAATTCAAAATACCAATTTAAATATCTAGGAAAATGCAAAATATATTTTGAAAAATAGCAGGAACGAGGAAATTTTTCGCCTATCGAATGGTACAATAAATAATTTAGGGTGTCACCGAGTAGCATGAGTATTTTTCTTTTAGCGCGTGAGAAACGACATACTAAAAATAGCTCATGCGAGAGCGAGACCAAGCTGTTGCTCCCCATTTGTTTATCAGTCATTTTTGTTCAAGTCAGTCTCTCTCATCAAATAAAAACACACAGAGAATATCAGGATAGGACTGATACACCGTCTGGGCCTCTACATTGGACTTCAATTTTCGGGTATGTTTCTTTAATTTTTTTTTTCATTTCAAATCTTGCGTATAAGTTTTTTTGTTCTTGGGTGAATTATATAACATCATTGAAGAAAGATAAGAGTTGCTTAATTTTTATCTGCACAAGAATAAAATAATTAAACACATAGATAGTAGTATAGTATATAGTTATGTTAATTATACAATGCATGCATATGTATATACTTAATAATTAGATCGTATGGAAGAGATGAAGTATAAGAGGGTTTGCAAGTTTGTATCGGGGTGCATGAGAGCTATTATGATCTATATACTTTATGTATGTGTGAAAGAATTTTCTCCTCCTCAGAACTAGACAGGGCCTTATATAGGGGATGAGTCATAAAGATCATGGTATTGAGTGCACATAATTATGGATAGTTAACGCGTGTGAATGTGTCCAATTATGTCTAGTTATAACCGCTATATGTGATCATAAATGGTTACAAGAACTATTATACTCAAGATGAGCGTCTTAATGTTAAGTGTTCAAACCTAAGATAATTGAGCATTCGGGAACATAATCCTATCATTAGCCTCCGTAGCCGGAATATATCAAAATGACACTTTTGGGTTATGAATAACTAATTTAGAAATTTAATCCTATCATTAGCCCCCAAAACTCAAAAAAATATTGACAAATATATTTTTGAGCTTGTAAATGAATTCGAAGTCTATACAACCTTCAAATGCTAAGTATTTTCTCGAGTATCTTCGAGATGTTGAAGCATTCAAATGAATACTTAATTTAGAATGTACCGATTGGTTTTATCTGGCACGTGTCGTGATGATCTTTGACAAATCTTTTTTGATGTTTATGTCGAAATATAGGGAGTTAGACTCTACCTTCCTCCTAAACAAAAAAAATATAAGGAGCAACGCTCTACCTTTCTTTTCAAGGGTTTATTAATTAATAGTATGGAGTATAGGAGCTTGAATTTACCTTCCTCCAACTCAAAAAGTATAGGAAATAAATCTCATGACCTTCCATTTCGAGATAATGTATACATTTAGGAGTATAGAGAGCCCGACTCTTCCTTCCTCCAACTACTCAAAAAGCATAGGGAGATAAACTCATAATCTTTCTTAAAGTGTATTCATTAATAGAATATAGGGAGCTAAAGTTCATAACCTTCCTCTTCGAGGTGATGCGTATTTAGGAGAAAAGAGAGCTCGACTCTACCTTTCTTTGACTACTCGAGAAGTATAGAGAGAAACTCAACATTTCTTCTCGATAACGTATTCATAAATAGAGTATAAGGAGTCAAAACTCATATCTTTCCTCTTTTAAAATAATTCATATTTAGAAATATAATGAATAACATTCCTCCAACTACCTGAGAAGCATAGATATAAATTCAACCTTTATTCTCTTTATACATATAACTCAAGAATCATAGCGAAATAGTTCATAATCTTTCTTCTCGAGATGATGGTATATCGACGTAAGAGTATAGAAAGCTAAATATTTATAATCTTCCTCCTACAACTCTAAAGACATATGAAGAAAATAATGATATTTCCTTTTGAGAGTTGGTGATAATAAACAAAGCAATAAATAAAATAAATATTACCTTTATACAAAAGTACAAGTAAGGAGTAATCATTATTATCTTATATCACATACTCGTAAATATAGAATTTGTACCAATGTTCGAGGTTCCATATCCTCAATTTCTTCTGCTTCTTTAGCATTTCAAAAATAAGATTAAGAATGTCCAGTATATATTAGCCATTTTTTTAAAAAAATATTTTGAGAATATTTTATATCCGAACCTCACAAGTGAATTATGATAAATATATGAGAAACCAATTTCTCGAGATGAAGACGTATTCATTTTTTTTAAGAATATACATTTCGAGAATATAGAGGTATATATAACTCGGCTGTTCATATTCAAGAATATTATTTTCGAGGTGTTAGATGGTGTAGCCAAATATAATTTTTTTTAATAAGATGAATAAACATTGAAAACAAAATTCCTAATGATACCATATATGAAGAAGATGATACTGATACCTTTGCTTATCTGATTACTTTCAATTTCTTCGTTGACTCCCAAATGAGCCCTTGATGTTAAATGATTGCCAAATTTCTGCTCTGATTTTGGACGAATAATTCGTTTACTATTATAGGAAGCTAAATACTTACAAATTTCGAAACAACAAGAATGGTTTGGACCCAAGTAGAAACGTGAAGAGGAAAGGGCAGTCCAACCTGACTACCGAGATAGCCTCAACTCAGAGTCGACATGTGGCGAAGTAGGTCAGAGATGGAGCCTACATCAGAGAAACATCCGACGTTAAGTCAGATCCATACCGAGGAGGATAAGTGTGGTCCAGGGTGATCTCCAGAATCATCCGATCATCATCGCCAGTCAGATCAAAATATGCAACGTAAAATGTTCAAAATATGTCACCCCGCTTGACAAAATAATGTTCCTCGTGAAAAAAGAAAATAATAACAATGGTTTTATCTACATCTTTTAATCCATGCCAAAATAGTAGTGCATAACACAAATATGATTCCAAAGTAACTGAATCATATAGATTATAGATCCACTATTGTTTTTCTTTTAGAAATGATCTCACGTTACAATCTCGATGTGCAATTTCAAAATGACCTCGAGTTACAAACTTCGAGAGGCGATTTTGATGCAGGCTTTGTTATTCATGACTTTTGTAGTAAAATGATGGTTGAATCGTAATTACGAGATCTAGGTTTATAATAATATGGATAACAAAGTCAAATCCATGATAACCCAATTTGGAGTACCCCTTCGTAATTGTTGCTATCCATATATTTTTCTCTCTTTCTTTCTTTAATTGTTAGTAAAACTTATTTTCTCATGTTGCGTAGATATTTTATTAATATTACTCTATTTTTTTGTAGAGGTGCTTATTTCTCTACAGTAGGATTTTGAAATAATATGGTTGTGTGAGTGGTGCCGGTTACATCAATGACATGGTTTGCCCTCTACGAGATATTACGTCGAAATGCTCCAATTAAGTTTTGATCGACCTTATTTTTGTGTTAGTACCTCACAAACGACAAGTGAATAATTTTGAGGCAACCAATATTTTCGAGGTAAGTATTTCTGAGTGTTAGCATTAGGGCTTTCGAGATACTATACTTTTCTAGGTACAAGGCTTATTAGTTATAAGAATGTTTGATTTTTGTGTTTTTTTTTCTTTGTTAAAAGCTTATTGTGCATTTTTATGATTTTGACTAACTACATGGTGATTGAAACTGTTTATTGTACGTTTCATAAATCAAATACCGGTGGAATCAAGTTTCTCAGAATTAAACGAATTGAAATGGACTTTCCTCATTTTAAACCTACCATATACTTTTTTTCTGTCCGTAAATAAAAAAACACATTTTTCCTCTATCTCTTTTAGTACCCTATTTTATTTAAGGGTATATCTAGCATGTTTTGAGCATACTCGGTCTTCATCGGTGCACAATTTGAGATGATAAAATACGGAGGTCATCAATTACCTTCATTGATCTTCTAGCGTCAATGTCATCCCGAAGGAAAAACATTGATCATTAAATGCCTCATGTCAATTTTGATCTTTCTGAAAAAAAGAGTCACCAAATGCCTATATTAGTTTTGATCTTTGCGAAAAAAGGAGTCACCAAATGTCCATATCAGTTTTGATCTTTGTGAAAAAAGGGTCACCAAATATCTGTATTGATCTTCAAGTACAAAAGTGCAGTGATCACCAATTACCTCTATCTCAAAGGAGCACTATCAATTTTCAAAAGAGGTCGTCAATTGCCTCTTTCTCTCAAGAAAAAATCCATTTTTTCAGAAGTGAAATGTAGAGGTCATCACCAAATGCCTCCTAAAATGCGGCCTTAAATGTAAACTCCGAGTTTCATTAAAAAAAAAAACAAAAACAAAAAATAAAACAAAAAAAACTGAAGCTTCGCGCCATGTGTCAGAAAATTCTTTCTTCAAGGTGTTCGATTTATTCGTCCGCTGGGATTGTGTGCGCTCGATACATGCTAGTTTCTTTTTTCTTTTTTCTTTTTCTCGTCTTTTCCATATTTTTCTCTTCACAAGACTTCTAAGAAGCGAAATTGGATTTTTAGTATGAGGATTTTATACATTTTCTACTTTTTAGCCTCTGAGATTCATAAAATCCTTGCCAGTCGATTATATTTTTGCATTAAGATAACTTTTTCATTTGTGAGGTAAATAAAATTATCGAGATGCCTTAAGAATTTGCGGAGTGATCCCACAAAAATTTCTCATTGTCTTTGTTAAGATTCCAATAAAATACATTTTACAAAATTTTCATCCGAACTTTTAAGTCTTGTCTTTGGTTTAGATTTTTGATTCAAGATTACCTCCATTATTTGTTTGAGGGCAAGTAAAAATTCAAACTTGAGGGAATTTGATAAGAGATATTTATATTTTCATGCATAATTAAACTAAAAATAAATCTAATTATTTTATTTTATTGTATTTTTATATATTTTTAGCTAGTTTTTTATAATTTCTGTCAAAAGGTCAGTTGCTGCGTATTTTGTATTTTTATTACATATTTTGAAGCAAAACTTAGATATGCTTCATAACAAAACTTAGATGTGTCACACTGTCCCCTATCACGTGATATATTCACATTTGATGTTGAGATGTATTTCTGATAAAATTTTGCATGGCGCCATCTTTCTTGTGCAGTGCAATTTCTGAAGAGCTCCCCAATTAATGCAAAACATGTTTGCATTTGTCATGTGCGCATTAATTAAGATTAATCATATTTGAAGATTAATTACCTTCCACTCCTGGCCAGCCAGCGCATGAAGACAGAAATAAATCAAATTTGATTTGTTGGCGCCTTCTCTCCGGTGTGCGCAATTGGCAAAAATTGATTGACGTGATTATCTCATTCATTTGCGCTGAAGACGAGCATTTTTCAATTGCACCAGTGCGCCAATTAACAAAGATGCGTTGATTAATAAACAGATATGATCCGGTCTCCAAAAAAAAAACATTAGTCCCACAATTATAAATTGTTGCATGCCAAACACTCTTGCTCTCCTATATAAATTTTGTCAAACCTCTCATTCGAGACTATTACATTCTCTATATTTCTCTTCTTCCATCTTAGACTAGCATTCGTGCTGGACCGAGACAAATCTATTTTTATTTTTTCTTTCTCCATTGGCAAGGTCTCTGGAAGTAAGGAAGGTGCTTGAGTGCAAAGTAGCGTCTCTTCTTGAGTTGCAAGAAATCAGTTGTATTTTCACTTTTCTTTTAATTTTATTAGAGATGTTTGTTTTTACATTTGTAATTTCTAACTTATTTAGTATGGAAGGCTAAGTCATCCGTCTAGGGATATGTGATGTCACGCATTTATATACATATTTTAACCCATGGTTGTGCCTAAAATAGATAAAAATTCCTGATATCATATTTTATTTTATTACATAAGTATGTTTATTTTTTAGATTTGATTATGCTCAGGTCTATTACTTATTTCAAGGATATCAAGCCAAAAAGTCGTGGAATCGGGTCCCAAACTGAGCTTTCACGCCAACCAATGGACCACGGGACCAATAGAAGTCGTCTGTTGCACCTACATAGAGCATACGACCTGTATGAGTTCTATCCGATAAAAGATTTCCAAAGATGACAGCGATTTAATATCGCGATTCCCTTCCTACTTGGTTGATCGCTATCTTATAAATACACCAGCAGCCTAGGGTTTAGGGGAGCTCCATTTTGACCATAATTTTCACGCCTCTTTCACATCTTCCACTCTGTCTTCACAAACCCTAGAGCCGGCCAATCTTAAGGGCAGTCCGATACATCAGTGGCCCGGAGTCTCGATAGGAAGCAAGGATCGACACAGAAGATTGGCATAGGGCAGCATCCAGAGTTTGGTTATCTCTTTTTTGTTATATTCTATGTTGTTTAGATAACTTCTATAGGATGACTTTTGTCTTAACTCTTTATATATTTACTGTATTTTTATATACCGCAATGAGCGGTTAAGTACTTTAGTTTTTAGGGATTTGGAATGTGAAACTGGGATCATGAGTATTTATTAAAGATTATTTTCAATCTATGGTTGTGATTGTTATGCTGTGTATTATCGTCAATTGCTTGTCTGATTTGGTTGTCCAACTACTAGGATTAGGTCTCGAGCCGAGACCGGACTCTTGTACCATACAAGGTTCAACAGTTTGTCAAAAGGTTATTTCTAAGTACAATAGGTAGATTTGATACCCGAAATGATAGATCAGGTTGTACCCGAAAGATTGAACATCCATTCAGATCGAGAGATCTGAGCGTGCGTATAGGAAACCATGCACTCAATCTAAGTGATCTAAGTCAATATGCGACGATTGAGGTTTATGTAAACTTAAGAACTATGTCCGACCATACGCTACACTAACAGACCAACAAGCTACAACTGAGGTTTGTTGATCAGGTATTGGTCAGTTATGATTTGCTCAACTAGAGAAGAAACCAATCTTTAGGAATAACCGTGACTTGTCTGAGTCCATACGGACCGTATGCATATTCATACGGGTCGTATGGTCCAGATCTGAGTGGAACTGACCTGTATCCCTAAGAACTATTATTTTATAAAAACCAAAACATAAAAATATTTAGTTACCATTTTCAATTTTATCTGTTTTGCATTTATCACCAAAAACTCAGAACAAACCCCTCTTTTTTTTAACTTAATTACACATCTAGAGACCCGAGCAGTGTAAACTCAATAGTTACCTCCTTCCCTACGGATCGACCCCTTACTATACCAACGTAGTGTTAGTGTTAGAGTGATCTACAGCCAATCATATGATGATTATACTTAGATTATGTATTAGGATGACTATTTATAATATATCATTTGTTCCATGAGTTATTTATTATTTGTATATTGAGTTGGACTCAATTGTGAAATATATACATTAATTAATAATAACTCTAAAATATCCCTAATTTGTTAATTACTTAGGAACAATAATTAACTAAGATTAGTGTGTAAGTTGAGTGATGATTGTGTTTTATAAATCATACGATAAGTATTATCGGCTCAATTACACAAATAACGTATTGGACATGTTATTGGACTTGACCTGTAATAAAATACTATAAGGATTGTATTTGTGTCATTAGCATTTTATTTGCTTGGTAATTATTAGGTATGAGATGAGTGTTCTTCTTATACAAATGATTTGCATTTGTGGATATTATCCAACGTTGTCCGTAACTGACAGCCATACATATTCTATCTCGATGTACATCTTTTATATGAATAAGAAGTATCCAAATTGGGCGCCCCTAAATAAAATAATGTAGTGCAAGAATGACACATTCCTATTTTACACCGTTCTGGATATCATGTGACATGGAATGAGCTCGGGATGATTGTCGTCGTTTAGGACCAAGATATTTGTAGCGTACATTATATATGTATTACTTAGGGGTCACAATGCATATTGTTAGGTGCCTCTTATAATTTATGATGATTAAAAATATTTTAATCTCATTGCTAAGTGTATACAGGTCTAAAAGGGTCACACCGTATAAGAACAAAGTCTATAAACATTTCTTGATCATTTTGGTATTAGTTCTCTAGAATTAATGTCACACCCCAGAATAATTGAATTGGATTAGGGGTGATTAATTCCGCCACGTACCCATGACGAGACGTGCGTACGGAAGGCTAAATGAATAAAATAAGATAAATCTCAGAATAAATAAAATAATAATAATAATACAAAACAATAACAGTCCAGAATATATAGTAAGGTACAACGTCCGACACCGACGGGGCTAACTCCATCGGAATGGGTAGCTAAAATCTCTCAAATAAAACCCAAAGAAAGAAATAAAAACTCGATACCCAATAAGTCCTAATCATCTATCCGCCTCATTGTGCTAATATAGAAGCACCTCTGATATCACGCAGGACTGCATCTAGCACTCTCATTAAAATTAAATCCAACACCTGTAAACCTGAATCCCACAACCACCGTGGAAACGTGAGTAAATTTAAAAATTATTCAGTACAGATTTAGATCCAGCCTTAAGATTTGATCTCTTTCCTAGACTGGACCCAAATACCGATACTGACTTTCTAAATGCAGTAATTATCTATTTATAAGTAAAATTATAGTTTAATTCATCTCTTTAACAATTCACTGTGATGCAATGACATGAAATGAGAGATAAACTTGAAATATAAAAATATGTGGATAATAATATAATATATAATAAATATATATATAAGGTACGGGATTTAAAGCACCCGTATAGATATAGCCCAATTGCACATCATCAGTTCATCCACAAGCGGGCACGTGATTGGGCCCTGAAATTGTGACTTACCTAAGCATGCACGTATTCGGGCCCAACTTACAAACTTAGGATTTTCGAATAAGCGGGCGCCAATGCCCTGAATATCCTGAAAAAATTCGGCCTCCCGGAGTGATAACGTCCTAGGAGAATGACGGCTAAAAGAACGTACTCGATATTATGAATCTGATGATCCACCTCACTAAATAATAATAATATAATAAATAAAAGGGGAGTAAGAAGTTATGCTTTCAGTTGCCATATCGCCAAAAGGATATAACTACCCGTGAACTCTAACACAGTCAAACCCGCTAAATGACGGGGTCGGTGGATAATCCGACAGTCAAAGATGCGTAGTGCATATACAGATCGGTGGGTCTCACGTGCTTATGGGTCACTGTATGTAACCACAATGGTCTGGTTATGCAAGGCAACCTCAGACTGAGAATTACCCGACCCGCCTCTCAACACTCCCATGCATTTAATGCATGATTAACTACTTAACTAAATTAAAACTTAGTGATAGTAATAATATTATCCTAATAATTATAATCTACAACTTGATTATTTACTTCTATCTAATCTTATCTCGGGACTACTTCCTGAGCCTTACTCCTATCCTGTCTACATGTAATATGATATGATATGACATGCGAATGCGAGTAGGCCCCAAGAATGCTAGTCAATTTATCGGATGCATATGACAATTCAAGTTTGGTCTCTAATCAATTTTAGTCAGAAAATACCGTAGTTCAAATTTATTTTAAAAACATTTTTTTCGGTTTTGGATTCCTAATTCTGAAGAAAGAAAAGTAAATCATAGGAAACCATACCTAGGAGTGCTGGTGAAGATCGCGGAGTCGCTCTACTCCGGAGGTAGTACGCCAACCTCGGGGTCGTCGTCTACGTATGCCGGGTCAGGAACGACCTCGTACTCCGTGAGTGAATCTGAGTCGATTATATCATCTATTTTAATTTAAATTAGATTTAACTTGATTTATTTCACAATTAACAATCAATCATGACCCGTACGGCCCTAGTACAGTGCGATTCTGTGCACGGTTCAGTTTTTGAGTCGGTTTGGGGGGTTATTTGCTCCAAAAAATATCCAAATTTAGATAGAACATGAACAACTATTAGTGGAAGGTTTCCATCTAAAAAAAGTCCATACCTATAGTCAAGAAACTCGAGATTTTTCGTCCCTAACCGACCCAAAATTCTGCTGAATTTCTGCTGCACCAGTTTTGATTTTCTCATGTGTTGAGAACCCTTTCCACCACCTCTAAGAGTTAGAATTCATGGAGAAGGATCAGAGGATCAAGGAGAGCATTCTCAATTTCCCTAGCAAGAGGTTGAGAAGGCGTTTGTGGGCTGTTCTTGGTGGATACCATTGGAGGAGATCTCAGTTGGTCTCTTGGTGTCATGCACGTCTACCGATCATTTCCTGCCCTTTCGGTGACTGAAGCACGCAACAAAGGTATATTAATCTTATTTATAACTTATGTTTAGTTCGGTTTAAATCACATACAAGATCCTTTTGATGTTTTAGATGAAATTTTTTGAATTTATACACTAGTTACTCCGATAAAATCCCAACAGAAGGATGATCGACACGACCGGTACATCAAGTTCAACTCGAAGGTACCACACATAGAGTCATTCTCGAGCAGTTAGAGCGTGGTTTCATCTCCATCCGAGTCCACAGGTGGATGAGCCCACCTGCAGAGGAGACATGATCCGGGAGAATTTCTTTGAGATGATATCTAGTAGAGAAGTTGGGCATTAGAAGACATTCAAGTCCAACCTCATCATCCACCCAGTGCTTCGTTGTATCCAGAGAATCCTTGGACACAGATCTACACCTGTGGTGAGTCCATCATCTGGGTCACACACAAGAACCTCCAGTTGATCGACACCATGCTCCTGCCGGACCATGAGTTATAGCGGCCAAATCTGATATTGTGCATGGTCCACCACTGGCTCAAGCTTCACATGAACTCAAGGTCCACTAGCATCATCACCATGGGATCCTATGTGATCTACATTGATCACAAATTAGGTATCCAGTTCGATGGTGATGACATATGCAGGATCCCGTCTGTCATGGATGACAAAGCCCTCCACACATTGTACTTCATTAGATCTCCAGGCGATTGACTGGGCGCGGAGCGAAATACTACTGCATTTTTGTCGACATGCCAGAGTGAGAGCTATCGATATACTCCCCCATCTCCTTCAGAGACGATCGAGTATGGTGGATAGAGTACATCATAGGCGCTCCGGCATACACACTGCCTCTTAGAACTTTTGCACCACCGACTAACGTCACAATGGAGGACATTCTGAGTAAATCCACGCAACCACCTTCCCGATCTTCACGTAGGACACATGGTCCTTCTTCTATCTCTTATGTTCCTGACCCAAGTGTATAGATCAGGTTGTACCCGAAAGGTTGACCCTCCGCTCAGATCGAGAGGAAACTATACACTCATTCTAAGTGATCTAAGGCAACATGCGACAGTTGAGGTTTATGTGAACTTAGAAACTTCATCTGACCATATACTACACTAACAAACAAATAAGGGACAACTGAGGTTTGTTGACCGTGTATTGGCCGGTTAGGATTCGCGCAACCAGAGAAGAAACCAATCTTTTGGAATAGTCGTTACTTGTCGAGTCCATACGGACCGGATGCATATGCTTAGTCGATTCATTTAGTATGACTCTATTTTTTTTTCAAAAACTTATATCTGCTATAATGAATTATTTTTTCACAATCATAGATTCTAATCCCAGTTAAGTAATGGGATCAAATGTGGCGGGAATTTTATATCTCTCGCTATGTATTTATCGTTTGTTTTTAATAAAATGAAAATTCAGTTGAAATTTTTAATTAATTTTCAGCCGTCGATAGTTGCCGTATTATTCGAGGATGTTTCAGATTCATTTTATTAAGTATAATATTTAATTGATTATTTTACGTAGTAATTCGTGTAAAATTTATAATGGTTTGATTTAATTCAGCTATATAATACATTGTTCAGCTATTATTATTATTATTATTATTATTATTATTATTATTATTATTATTATATATTATTATTATTATTATTATTATTATTATTATTATTATTATTTATTTTTAGATTCATTTATTCGCTTACACATTTTTCTTAGTTGACGGTTTAAGCTTGTTAATTGCGTTGAATAAACCTAATTATTCCCTTGATGATTATTATTATCTAAATAAATGTCGTGGTTTGACACAAGTAATGCCCTGTATTGCATATTATTTTTGAATTCTTTCAAGAGTACAAATTTCTAACAAATACATCAAAAGACGAGTAATGTCATGTTAGTGGTACCAATCATATTTTTTATCCATTTATTTGATTTATATCATATTGAATAAGATGAATATGGGTAAAAAAATTGTTAACTTATTTGAAATGAGTAACTGTATGTTTTTTTTCATTAAATAAGTGAGTAAAGGTCATTTCTATCCATTTGTCATAAAAATAAATTATTAAAAATAACTATTATTATTTTTTGTAATAATTTTTCTCTATGTTAGTTGTCAGGGTTCTACGAGTTAATTATGAATTATCTTTCTCAGATTTCACCATCTAATAAATTATAATATTTGAATAATATTAACATGACAATATGATATAATACAAGATTTTATTTTATAGAAGATGTTCTTTTTCATTTTAATATATTCTATTTTCTACTTAAAAAGTTTGACAAGAGATGCTTATATTTTTGTTCATTTATTTATTTTGAAATTATTCGAGTTGGAATTGATTGTATAGTTTTATTTTGATTTCATACTAGTAAAATAAAAATATATTTGTATGAAAGAAATGTGATTGAATATTTTTTATAAATGATGATAACTTATTAATATATGAATATTATTCATTAGCATTCGTTACCCATTTATTTTAATGAGTAAATGTATGATATAAATAAATTTGATTTTAATGGATAAATATAATATATAAATAAAAATAATTTCAAATAAATATAGTAATAAAATATTTTCATGTACCGTATTGATACCCGTATATCGTATGTTGCATACTCTCCTCTTCCGGTATTCTACATCCTTCGAATACGGGAAGGGAATTGTTTCTATTAATATTAATTAATTATTCCACGACACCAACACCACGACACCACCAACCAATAATTATCAATTCCTATTCGAGTGATAGTAAATGATTACGTGATACCAGACAATGATACAAAAATTGCTAGCATTAGCATACATGACATTTGACAATTGACAAGGACGCAACTGCAAATAGAACATGTTTCTAAGGCCTATGGTTTCGTGTGTGAAATTCAATAATCAATTGCCATGTCGTTCTCTGAGAAGGAAATATTAGCGTGGTCAACCAAATCATCAAATGTTGATTATGACGTGCACGGAAGTCCATTCTTATTTCTTAAGTTGACAAATTTGTTTGGAACAAATCATCGAATAGCTTTAGTGTACTAAAGAAGTAATTAATGTATCACCTATTCACCCAAACGGAAACAGTGCGTACTGCGCCAGATACTTTGTGCAAGTACACCATGTTATGATTTTGTGCAAGAAATATTCTTTGATAGTTTTAGTTGTTATTCAGTCACTTGACATAGGCAACACTAGAGTATTGAAGACGGTCCGGTCCGGATCGGTTCGGTCCAAACCCGGACGGTCCACGGTCCCGCACGGTCTACGGTCCACGGTCCCCGACGGCCCACACGGTCCGGCCAAGGCGGTCAAATTCGAAAAACCGAACACGTCCCACCGTTGGCCCCCGGGGCCGGACCCCCTCGGGACGGGACGGGACGGTCCACGGTCCGGTCCGGTCCGGTCCGATTTTTTTTTTTATAAATTAGAAAAAATAATAATTTATCATATTTTTTAATAATAATTTTTAACTAATTCGAATTATTAATTTTAGGTAACCGAATTGTAAAGCACCAAGGCCCCTTTAATTGCTAGGTTATCATTTAATACGCTTTGATTATTTGATGTGACTTAAGATAACCTACCTTACAGTCAACTAAGAATTTGGCACAGGAAGGATATCAGTTCATAAGCAAATTAATTTAACTATGGACTCTTGTGGTTGCTGTCGGCTGTTCGGGCCTTTTAACTATTTTAATTTTAATTTGTCCCAAATAATTACAAAATTTTCAATTAATAGTTGGGATCTTCTAAGAGTAATTTATTTATCTTTGTACTTTTTTTAACGAAGCTTCTGTATTTTACTTCCAAAAAAAATGGGGCATATCTCCAGTGGTTAAATTGAATTAGTGCACATGTATTAATGTATATCCAAATCTTACTGTAGACACATGATGGAACAAATGGAGACAAGAAGTGAAACATACATTTTTTTTTTGCTATTTTGAGTTGTTTCTTTTAAGTGGCTTCATTAAAATAATTAATTTGGTACAACACTTCATTGATAATATATAATACATCATCAAGACTTCATTGATAATTTCTAATTCATAGCAGTTATTCATATAATACACTTGTTATGCTCACATCATCAAGCAGAAAAAATAAAACAAAATATTAGATGACATACTAGCATTTCCTCAAAGAAACTAAAAAAAATGATCAGAAATGAGAACATAACGAATTATTCGCTTTGTCTAGTGGTGGAAGTTGAAAATTGAAACATGGAAGAAAGAGAAATTATCAGAGTTAAACTTTGAGATATGCTGACTCGAAAGTCACAAATTCACAAACCCCTATCAATCCCTCAATTGCGAGAGCATTAGATTTATAAATTTATTTGTCCCCTAGGAACCCCAGGGACCAAGTTGTAATAATTATTTGTCCGGTCTGGGAGGCGGTCCGGTCCGGTCCGGACGGCCGGTCCGACGGTCCCGCACGGTCCACGTTTCGGTCCATGGGTCGGCATGGGACGGGTCGGCACGGTCCATTTTCGGGCGAATGGAGGACCGACCCACCGTTGGACCGGACCGTGGTAGGGCACGGTCCGGTCCACGGTCCGGCCACGGTCGGCCACGGTCCGGTCGGCCCGGTCCACGGTCACGGTCCGGTCCGAAACGAGTCGGACCGTGCGGTCCATTTCAAATCTCTAGGCAACACCAAGTCTTTAAAATACAGATTCTAATTTAAATGTGGAAGAGTTCCACATACTATATATGTGATATATGTGGTATGTGAATGTATATGTGAATTTTCATACATTAATATATATATATTATTTTATTTTATAAAAAATAATAAGTTTTAAATATTAAAATTATATATGTGAATTTTCATCTCTTTTTTTTACTATTGAATTTGCCGTCTTTGTTCTAGACTCGACGGTCTCTTCAAATGGCACGATTCCTAAGCGTTCTCGGAGTCATTATCTCTCTCTCTACGAGGATCCTGAGGACTGGACACCCATAGTTAGGGTTATACGCAGCACTCTCGTGTACCTTTTGGCTAGTGGTCTGATTTTTCGTAGTGAGCAGCCTCATGACATCACGCATTTGCTGCCTCAAGATCTTTCAACCGTGGCACCTCTCACCCATCTCCTTGGCAAGGAGATGATTGACGGAGAGGCCTCTCGTTGAACTGGTACTGACTTCAACCTTCCGCTTAGATACCATGGCCATCAGTTGGATTGGAACCGCTATATCCTTGCACGGGAGAGCGATATTCTTTGCAGCTTAGGTGTGTACAGCTATTTCTTCGTGTCGATGTTTCGGTATCACATCGACACACCTTGGCTCTGTGCTTTCTGCGAGCGATGGAATTACTCCACCAACACACTCTTCATTGATCATCGGGAGTTAACCCCTACATTGTGGGAGATCCATCAGTTGATCGGCATGCCTGTGTTTGGTCATTATTATGAGAGACTCTTCCCTGCACCGGCTCCTCTTCGGGAGATTTATATAATTTACGATCAGTTGAGGGGGCAAAACCTTTCTGTCCCTTTCAGATTCTAGATTTTTTATTTCACCAATCGACTGCGCTCTCATCTCGAGTGTTGTGCTTCCACCCGCGACCCTTTCGGCACTAGGCGCCCTAATCTTTACTGTGATGTGCCCGCCTCTCCGCATGACACTTTGTGCTCACATGACATCAGTCGGGAGACTTAATTGATAGCCTTTCTCTCTTGGTGGATATGCTTCTTTTTGCTTCCCAACTCGGGGGCTCGCACCATTCGCTCTTCAGTGTTTGTGGTGGTAAGTTGGATTTTTCGCGGCGAGAGAGTCTCGTTGGCCGTGCCAGTCTTGGCCAACATTTACAGGAGCTTGCGGGGTTTGACTTCCTCACGTGACCCTTCTCGTTGTAGGGAGCTGGTGCCTTGGCACTTCGTCAGCGGGTGACTACACATGCACTGGTCTGACGTGTATCACCCATCTTTATCATCAGACTTGAGGGTCAGCTTATCTATCCTGAGTGATTTAGCCGGTACTAAGCCTGCCTCCCTGACTCTTGAGGATGCTCATTTTAGATTTTACCGCAGTCATGACCATCTGAGGCTAGCTCACGCTAGATTGGCCACTTATCACTTGGCTGGGGGTGCTTACAGATCTTTGATTGATGCAGCGCCTTCTTCTAGGGACTTTGCCCCTCTTAGAGGTCAACCAGATGTCTTGGATTATTTCATCAGCCTTCGTCATGGATTCTTGCCACTCCGCATCGGTGATTATGTTTTCATAGCTGATCTTGAGGGTATTGGGTGGTGCTACTCCTATCTCTTTCGCTTAGAGACAGGCTCCCACTTTTAGATGGTGCCTACTTCTCATGCACCCACTTTCTCGAGGCGTTATATTTGGTGGTATCATGATATCATTCGCTCGTACCAGTCATACACTCCTTCCGTGATGGCACGTAGCACTTGTCCTAGGGGTAGAGGCAGCTCATCATCTGGTCCTACCTATGATGATTTCATCCCTTTTCACCTCTTTCTTCAGAGCCGGTGGACTTCCAGTGGTTGGACAGCCACTGTCCTTGCTCGTCTACCAGGACTTGCCTCACTAGTACATTTCAGATTCATCCCTTCCTTTCTTAGGCTTAGGCTAGATTTTGATAGATTTTCATTTGATCAGATTCTGCGTATGAGTACGACGAGGCGGAGCCTGACTTCTCGGTCCCTCGCCCGCGAGCTAGTGGTGCACATGCTCAGCCACCTGCCGAGCCTCCTGCTTCAGCCACCATGGAGGGAGGTCAGGACAGCACTTCTCAACTACCTTCTCCATTTTCCTTTTCTTCTCTCATTCCGGGTGATCCTTTTTCACGGACTTATCTTCTTTTGTTTAGGCATTTTAGTTCTAGCTCTTATTAGAGTTTATTTTTTACTTCTCAGCTCACGAGGTGTCGTCCTCAAAGATAGCTCGGGATGACATCTTGACGGACCCGTCGACGCCAGCGAATATTGTATCTTCAGGGTTCTGCACTGACTCTGCCGTCGTAGGTTTATATGCACCCTTTTAATGTTTTGCTTGCTAGTTTATGCTTGTGTTACCTCTTGATGCACAAATTTGATAGGTTTTGAGGCTGATTACACTACTAGAAAAAAATCATGTAGCAGCGGCTCAAATTAGTTTAATAGAGGTCATAATCGATACTATTGACGTCATAGTAGCGGTCTTTTTGTCATTTAATTTCTGCCACTATATATTTGTACCAAAGGATTGTAGTAGCAGACTTATAGCTGGTACAATCATTATCATTGTATCACCTTAAACCGTCACTACATCTATAACTTACTGTATAAATAAATATATGTTGTTACGATTAAATTCGCTAATAGAGAAACACTTGTAGCAAGATATTTGTCACTACTATGTTTGCTACTAGAGCATGTAAGCGACCTTCTATTGTAGCGATTTGGCCAATACTACAATAATTAATGTAAATTTATATATATATATATATATATATATATCTACTATTATTTCTATATTCGTCTTTGATCATCTATATACTATGAGCTATAATTTGCATCTAAGATAAATAAACCAAACAAATTATAATTGAACAATAATATTTATCATTCACATGGACATAAATCACATAAATAAATAAAAAATGCACACACAAGATTTTTTTTAATACAATGATAAATTATTCACTAATTTTATAAAAATCGCATTATAAAGTCAAATTCTTCAAATGAACATAAATAATGTTAACATGCTTTTTTGGATTGACTGTAAATCTCTTATTTTGCATATCCTTCTATCATCTTCTATAACTATGTATCTGCCAAGAAACTTTCTATCAAGTACATGAAGGTTGAATAATTTTGACCAACCCACGTCTACTATATCATGACATCTTATTGGCTACCATGACAGGACCTACAAAATAATCAATAGATAATATAAGCATATAAATAATATGAAAAATTAGCTTTAGTGAATTAAAATGCTACTAAAGGAGTTTGCACTTCAAGGGACGATAAAACACCTATATTATAGATATTAACGTAATACAGAGCTCATATATGGAGTTTGCACTTGAGATAGAGATAGAGAGAGAGTACCAAGCGAAGCCATTCGAAGGATAATACATTGTTTTCTCTTCTTTGCATCTAAAAAGAATATATAAAAATTCAGAAAAAAATATTGTTCCTGTATTTGCACATTCCTATTTTTTTTTAAAAAAGGCCAAAGAAAGAAAATAGAAACAAACCCTTCTAGTGTGTAATCGATGAGCTTTTTCCCTTATCCTAAAGACATTATATGGATTTATATCATTCACCGGATTACAGAAAATAACCATTAAATAAAAGACTGAAAACTCCTAAAACATCCTCTTTGGGTCAGACAACAAATAAGCCAGGATGATTAGACTTGCAGTACCTTTTGCCTCCTCCAGATCCCATAGTTTTATAGTGCCACTTGCGGCACCATCGACAACTATCACGAACTCCGCTGGGCTACTATGGCTTGACAAGCTCTGTGCATTACAAAAACAAAATCTCATTTACATATATACATTGAACTTGTTAACTGAAAACACAAAAAGCTGACCAAAGCTCTACCGTTATAGGCTTCTTCACTAGTTATTTAGTTTCTTTTTTGCTATATGAGTTTTTAAATAAAATATTATGTGGAGGAATCTATTTCTGTCAGTTCTGCTTAAGTAGCAAACTCATATAGCAGATTAATATAACAACTGAGATTATATAACAACTAATAGAAATAGGTTCCTCCACACAACATTTAATTTAAAACTCACATATCAAAAAAAGAAAACAAATAACTAGTAAAGAAGCCTATAACTGTAGAGCTTTGATCAGATTTTTGTGTTTTTCAGTTGACAAGTGTAACGTATATATGCAAATTAGGCTGAAATATCAATAAAAAAAGACAGTATCTTTGCTTAAGTAGCAAACTAAAGTTTTGGTGACTTAAGTTTATAATGCTTGTTTGGTATCTGACCATTTCGATGTGGTAAAGCATCATAAATTCTTCAAATGGATTAGTAATTAAGACCCTTGTTTTCAGTAAATAAACAGCTTGAACCCCTTGAAATCATAATCAGACATTTTAGTTAAAATGTCTATTTTGTAAATTACTACATAAGCATTGTGCTTACTTGATAATTCATGAGTGTCATGTTGCTTTTGAAGAACTGCAATACAAATAAGTGAAGGTAACATAAATTCTCATATTTAAAAAAATAAAATAATTTTCGTAATAATTTAAAACCGCATTACATGAACTAAAAAAAAGAGAAAGAAAACATAACCCATTTTACCTCTGTAATTCATCCCTACATAGCGTATGTGCATCATGATTTTTTTCTTGCGAAATGATTCTCATTTCAACCCCACCTCATTGCTTCATTGATCCCGTCATACAGAGAAGTATACACCAATGTGAAAGCAAGAGAAGTTGAGCACATAACAACAATATGGATTTCGAAAAGCAATCAAATTTGACTATGGAGGAGGCGATACAGGATATTTTGTGATCAAGTTAACGAGGTGATTGAACAAAAACAAACAGTAACCATGCATCTTTCAGAACTCACAAATTAATACAACAATTGAGACTCACCTTGCAAAACAATAGTTACATCTTCTCAAGCACAAACAATGTCTTAGAAATTTGACAAAGTAATCTGAAAAATTGGAAAAAAGTAAAATTATCCATTTCCTTGTGCCTCAAATTTAGGAAATTATCACGATTAGAATTTTGTGTTCCCTCTATCCCAATTCAAATTAAATATACATAGTAAAAAAAATCTAAATAGCTTCTATTTTGAGTGCGACTCCACTCATAATATTAAAAAAATAAACAATTAACACGATAGTACTTTCTTATTGGGATCCCCTTAATTTCTAGTCTCAAATTAACATTACAAGAAAAAAAATCATAAAAATATTGACTCTAACCTTTGCCGACCTAAATAAAAGAGTAGTTGTGTCTGGTAGTGAGTGGTCGGAGAGGCGATGCATGCTGCGACGGTCATGGCCTGGTTATTCCCTCTGAGGGTCGAGGTGCAAGAGACGTCGCTTGCAACTGCATCTCTTTCGATCTTGGTAGCGGATCTCCACTCTCTCTCTCCAAGTTTTTTAACCTTCGGAGAGTGATTAGAGGATTTTTTTTTACGAAATGATTAAAGGAAGTTAATACCAAAGTACAAAGCCATGTGAAAGAGTGGAGCCGTCGCTTGGCATGCTTTGTGGGACCGTGGAGGGAGTTAAGAAAAAAAAATAGTGAAATTACACAAATGATAGAGCCGCAACAATGAGATTCTAATATTAGTCGCTAGTACCGAGTTTGACACGTATCAGTTAATCCGCATCTAAACTCTCGATACTACGGATCATATTTCTAGTAGTGTTATGATGACATGGCGTTGCCACATCGATCAGAGTCTTTCTTTCAGGACGGTTCCGCTTCACCGTCGGTCTTGCTAGTCCCCACTGGAGATGGCGACTCCTTCGAGGTGGTTATGAGGCCAGTTATCTCACTTATTAGATCAGAGGAGGCCTCTCCTGAGCAAGAGAGTTCATTGTCTGTCGAGCCCGCAGGCAACGAGCTAGCATTGATTACGAGAGAGAAGTCTAACGTTCCTTCATCTCTTGACGAGCGACCTCTCATGATTGCAGATGGTACAATCTCACCCGAGTCCAGCTCTGGTTGGGTAGAGGACTTGACTGAGCAGGCCGCAACCGATTATGACTACGAGTTGGATGAGGGTTGGCTGGAGGAGCAGCTACTTGACAGCACAGATGCGGAGGTTCAGTCCAGTGAGAGTCCCGTGAGGGCTCACGTCTCTTCTGGTGCTTCACATCTCCTTTGTTATTTTCTTGTATTTTATTTCTCAATGCACTTACGCCTTTATTTTATTTTGTAATCGAGCCTAGTGTGCCTTCGGATCCTCTCGAGGCGACCGATGTGCCTACTTCCATCCCAGTTTCGCCAGTCTCAGGCGACGAGGCGATAGGTCAGATCTTCTCTTTCTTTATCTCTTCTTTGATTGTGATAGATTATCTGACATGCTTATTTTACTACAGATGTCACATTGGGGGACGTGAGACTTGCCTTAGTCGAGTTGGCGAATTCACTTCAGGGCATCTTCTTCAGGGATTACCCGCTGGACCTTGAGATCTTAGACTTTCTGTCCGAGGACATCTTCTTTGATTGGTACGGGCTGATGCAGGACGCCACTGTGCCGGCTCTACTCATTGCACCTCATCTTGAGAGCGACTTCATCCCTAGGAGTTGTGAGGAGCTGCTCAGGGCTTACCAGGATGCGAGCTCCCTGGTGTACCAGCATGAGTTAGAGGTTCATGAGCTGCGCATGCATTTGGAGGCTGCTCGACTCCGTTACCTTCAACAACTTTCTTCTTGTGCCACTCTCCGCTCCATGAGAGTCAGTGGTGAGCCTGCTCGACTGCTTGTGCAGGAGTTAGAGGACCGCATATTATCGATTGAGGACTTCTCTAAGTATTTGGCGGGACGTCTCCCGAACTTAAAGTTCTACCTGAGTGCCCGGGACAGAGCCTATTCCCAGTTCTTGGATTTTGAGGCGGCTTCGGAGGAGGATAGGCACACTCTCCATGCCTACTTGGATGTGATTAGTGTCGCATTGTTTGAGTTGGAGTCTCACTTCTCGGACTCATAGATTGCACTTTGTATCTTTGCTCTTTCTTTTCTTCTTTCTTTGATTGCCACACTTGTGATTGTGTACAGGGTATTTTCAAGGATACTTGCTTGTTGATTGGCACTTGTTGTACTTGATTTTTCTTTGTTGTGGATGATGCTTGCTTTTATTGTTATTCCCTCATCACTTTCTCTGCAATGCGGGAAATATTCTATTGATTTTACATTACACATCTCCAATCTTAATTGTAAAAGTGCTTGATTACAACTGCTTCACTTTCACGCAGTGTCTAAGTACAATAATAGAAAAAGAGAAAACATTACAGCACCTTATTGCAATACAGAACTTAAGTAACCGTGATATTTTACGGATACCAAACCTATATGTATTGACCTCTAGGCCGGGTACAGAATAAACTCGTTTATCCCTTTATTACTGATGGATAAACTTACCAGTATCAATAGGATTACAAATGCAATTGACAACACCATTTTGTGGATGTTCATTGTATACTTGATTGACATTTATTCTGGAAGCTCACCCACTCTCCCCTCATTTGTGCACCTTTGCGTGCTAAAGTGGAAACTCACTTTCACTTTCGCTTTGTTTTGTGGGGATCCTACCTTCAAACATCCATCACGCATCCTTACGGGATAGGCTTTCATCGGGTAGGTTCGCTCTCCATGACTAGAGTCACTTATTTAAGTGAGTCACTTTGTTTGATACAGAATGTCGGGTTGAAAGCGTAAACCCTTAATCTGACCCCTTCATGATCTGCGCGGGATTATAACAGACCACCTCCTTGGGCGTGTGGTGCTTTTACGGATGAATGCACCCAACTTGGTTTTTATTTTTGACTACCCTCAAACATCCATCACGCATTCCCGCGAGACATGCTTTGATCGGGTAGGTTCGCTCTCATGACTAGAGTCACTTCTTTAAGCAAGTCACTTTGTTTGACACAAAATATCGGGTTAAAACGTAAACCCTTAATCTGACCCCTCCATGATCTGTGCGGGATTGTAACATGCCACTTCCTTGGGCATGTGGTGCTTTTACGGATGAATGCACTCAACCTGACTTTGTATAACACTCGTGGTGTCGGGGACAAAGGTGATAACCCCTTATTGAAAAGATAGACTTCTATTGTTTTACTTTAATTCAGGGATAAGGAAAATAGACTTCTATTATTTTACTTAGTTATCCCTTTTATTTTGTCTGAGGAGGATAAATTTTGTTATTAGTGCTACTTGCTACTAATAGTACGTGAGTTATTTATTTATATGCCCTCAAAAGCGACTACTTACTAGCCACTAATTTGCTCGATCTATCCCTTGGTTTGGACCGCGGGCGACCAATATGAGCAACTTTCGTCATTGGGCGACAGATAGTTTGAGGGACAAACTACAAATCCTATTGTGCGATCATTTTTCACGCGCTCCGCACCGTCGCTTCATGTTTGGGCGATGGGATGCGAAAGAAGGACACGGAGATCCCTCCTGAACGTGCATTTGTTTAACATCAGTTACTTCCATCATTTAGACTCATTAAAATGCACATTTAGGGTTTTTTTAGTGATTGTGAGTACTTGTAGATTCCGATGGGCACAAGCCCCCATCGTTAATTACCCTGGGTCATTAACCTCGAGGCACCACTGGATCTTTAAAAGGGAAAGCAAATACTATAGTGAAATGATGGTCAAGTGGTCACGTGCTTCGGTGATCGGGATCACTGAAGCACTCTGGACTTACTGACAGGTCAGTCCAGTGAGATAGGGTGGTGAAAAAGATGAACTTACTACAGATCAGTTCAATCTTTACCGCTTCGAGAGGCAATCTTACTAACAGATCAGATCAACCTTTGCGGAGGGATGGAAGGTGAGTCTACTACAGATCGACTCGACCTTAGTTGACCTAGAAGATGAACCTACTACAGATCGGTTCAATCTTTACTAGTCAACGACCAATCACACAAAATACAACTCGAAGCACTTAGCCGGTTGATCTTGAGGTTGGTGAATCAGGAGACGGGTGGATTTGGCCCACTTATTTCTTCTCACCGATCTTCTAGATTATGAATTCCAAGCACTGAGCGGATTCATAGACCTAGGAACACAACTGCACACAAAGTCAAACCTGAAGCATTGAGTCAGTTTGACATTGAGGCGTGTGTCAGTGAAAGAACCTACTACAGATCAGTTCATATTCACTATTTTGAGGATGAATCTACTATAGATCGCTTCAATCCTACAATTTCGGGAGATGAACTTACTACAGATCAGTTCATTCCCTGAACTAGAAGACAAATTTATCAATGGATTAGTTTAGTCTTACTAGCGTGACTGGTCATGAATTACTTGTTCATGACACAGAGTCATCATGATGTCACCTCTTTGGACATTGTGACATTCTTCTCTCTTGAAATCAACACATTTGCTCATGCTGATGTCATAGTCTTGGTCTTGATTGGCTATTCTGAATGTTACATTACTTGTGCAAAAATCACTACGTTACTCCACACCCCTTTGTGTGAGCATAATTAATCACCACTAAATCATGAATCCTGAGCACCTAGCCGATTGACAGATTCAGGATTAACTTGTGCATAAAATTAAACTCGGGGCTTCGAGTTGGTCTAATATTGAGACAGGTTTATCAGAGAATGAGCTCAAAAACTACCATATTGTGATATCTCATCAGCAGTCAACAAGGTGTATCATCACCTTGTTGATCATTCATCATTTTAGGAATCGTGTAATGATTCAACAAACCGTTACAACATTTCAACAAATCGTTATAACATTTCCACAAATTGTTATAACGCTTCAAGAAGATATCAGACTTGTCAGAGAATTGGTCAAAAGAGGTGAAAATGTTGCTAACGCTCTGTATATCGTTCAATATTTTAGAAAATCATTATAATGATGTGCGACCCTTTTTTGCGCGCTCCGTACCGCCGCTTGGTTTTGGGCGATGGGATGCGAAAGAAGGACACGGAGATCCCTCCTGAACGTATATTTGTTTAACATCGGTTGGTCCCGCCGTCTTAGACTCATTGGGATGCACACTTAAGGGATTTTTAGTGATTGTGAGTACTTGTAGATTTCGATAGGCGTAAGCCCCCATCGTTAATTACCCTGAGGCTATTAACCTCGAGGAACCTCTAGATCTTGAAAGGGGGAAGCAAATAGTAAAGCTAAATAATAGTCAAGTGGTCGCGTGCTCATATGATAAAAAATCACTGGAGTATTTTGGATCTACCAAAAGGTTGATCCAGTGGGATATGGGGTGAAAAGATGAACCTACTACAGATCGGTTCAATCTTTACCGCTCCGAGAGATAAACTTACTACAGATCAGATTGATCTCAGCGAAGGGATGGGAGGTAAGTCTACTACAGAACGACTCGACCTCAGTTGATTTAGAAGATAAACCTACTACAGAACGGTTCAATCTTAACTAATCAACAACCAATCACATAAAATACAACTCGAATCACTAAGCCGGTTGATCTTGAGGTTGGTGAATCAGGAGAAGGGCGGATATGACCCACATGGTACTTTTCACTGATCTTCTAGATCATGAATTTCAAGCACTAAACGGATCCATAAACATAGGAACACAACTACACACAAAGTCAAACCTAAAGCGCTGAGCCAGCTTGACATTGAGGCGTGTGTCGAGTGAAAGAACCTACTACATAACGGTTCATTCCACTATTTGAGGATGAATCTACTACAGAACAATTCAATCCTCTGGACTAGAAGATAAACTTATCGACAAATTAGTTTGATCTTACTAGCTTGACTGGTCATGAATTACTTGTTCATGACACAGAGTCATCATGATATCATCTCCTTGGACATCGTGATGTTCTTTCGTTTGTGCTAATGTCATAGTATTGGTCATTCTTCGACGGACATCGAGATGTTCTTATCTCGACTAGCTATTCTGAATATTGCATTACTTATGCAAAAATCACTGTGCTACTTCACATCATCTTGTGTGAGCATGTTTAATCACCTCTAGATCATGGGTTCTGAGTATTTAACTGATTCACAGGTTCAGGGTTATCTTGTGCACAAAATTAGACTCGGGGCTCATGGCTGGTCTAATTTTGAAACAGGTTTATCAAAGGGGCAAACTTCTAAACAAGCCAATTCAGAATCTGCCATATTGTGGTGACTTATCAACAATCAATAAATTGTGCCACCATCTTATCAATCGTTATACGCTTCAACATGTCGTTATAACATTTCTGAAGAATAGTAGATTTGTCAAGGAGCTGGTCAATAAGGGTTAAAATGTTACCAGCGTTTTATAAAATGTTATAACGATATGATGAACCGTATAACGATTCAATGAATCATTATAACGATTCCTTATAGCATATTGACTTGTCAGAGAATAGTCAAATCGTTGCCAACGTTTCATGAAGTGTTATAACGATTTGATGAACCATATAACGATTCTTTAGAACATGTTGACTTGTCAGAGAATAGTCAAAGCATTGCTAATGTCTCGTGAAGCGTTCAACATTTTGGTGAACCGTATAACGACTCAGAGAATCGTTACAACGATTCCTTATTATATTTTTTATTATTATATTTTTTATTATATATATATTTTTATATATTATTATTTTTATTATTATTATATATATATCTTATTACTTTTTTATTTGGTTTAATAGATTGGGTTTAATCTGGGTTGTTGGATCTGTATCAAGATTAACCCAAATCTCTTATTTCAGTTTATTCTTACTTGGGCCGTCAGATTGAATTGAGATTGGTGTTAGATGGATCAAAGGCCCAGATTAATCCCTACTTTAATTTCCTAACTGTCTAATAACTCGTATCCCTTGATCTGCTTCAGGATTCATGTGATCTCTCAAGATTAGTGCAGGGACAGTTCTCTTCTGCTCTTTCTTCTACCGTGCTTTAAGATATGCGCTAGAGATGTGATCTCATTGCTCTGATGGCCTGATCGGAGATCAACCACCACCACCACCGACATCGCCTTGATGCGAGGAGTCAATTGGTATATTTCGATCATATATTGGCGCGGTGGATCGCCGGCATTGACCCTTCCTTTCACTGATTCTGCACCGGTTGGTACGGATCGCATTCTTCTCTCAAATTGTGTTATTCCGATCATGATTTCTTATAATTATTGATTCAATTATATAGTTCTAAATCTTAATTATGTTCAGGAGTGATTCAATAATTGTAATTACCGATATTATTGAGTAAATCACGATTGAACAGTGACTATGGTTGATACCAGTCGCGAATTCAATATCAATCTCTATATTTCCAATCAATTTCCAAGATTCTTTTGATTTCTACAATACATAACTCATCGCCTATGCAATGTGCATCAATCAAAGCAATCAATTTGATTGATTATAACATTTCAATGCATAATTGCTGTATCAATTTGGGTTCCAGCGATGAACTTCAAGAATTTGAATCAATTACTTAATTCAAAGCTGAAATCTTGATACAACTGCTTGGAAACATAAAGATTGAGAGGTCAGTGACCTTCAATCAATAAATTACTACAGTTTGAGCTAGGAGATCACTCGGTCTTCGACTAGCTTTTACTAACAGTCACAATTCAATCGTCATTTACTCAATTCAATTGAAAAAAAGCAAAGAAACATCAAATAAATGATTTAGACAACAACGCGACAGTGTACTGAAGAGATTTGATCAAAGAAATCAAGGAATTCGACAGAATTAAAAAGAAAAATGTAAAGAACTTGTAACAGTACTGAATTTACTGAAATTGATCAAAATTGAATATAATTACATCTCAAGCTCTTAGCTTTCATTGATTATACTCACCTCTTCTTCTTCTCCGTAGCTCTAGATCCTTGAATTGATTGTTAATAGTGGAGAGGGATGATTGTATACTAAGTTCTCAATACTTGTTAAGATCAATTGGTTAATCGGCTTCTCACTTGCTCTCTAGGATTCTTAAATGATCTTGAAGGGTTATCTGCACTGTATATCTCTATGTATGTCTGTGTCTCTGTGTGTATCTATGTGTATCTATCTATCCCTGAATTGCTGCCAATTGAGAGTTTATATAGGAGTTGGACTGGTTTGACCAAATTTGACTCTCTCAATTCAATTGAACTTGGTGCATTATTTCACTCACTCAAGTTGCTTCTTTTACACCTTATGGTTCACTAAGCCAAGTTCTCAGTTGCAAAAGTTATGTGTAACTTCCTGGAGGTTGTTATGCTTTCCATTTATTTGCTGATTTACCACTGATCGGCTCTCACACTTCCTCAAGCTCTTCTAGCCCCTTCTGGACCCTTCTAGACCTTCAACTAAGCCTATATAAACTGCTCATATGCTCCTTTAGCTCTATTTTACAGAATTGATCTAATTTACATCTTTTCTTCATTACAAGCCTATAACCAAGGCTCAGCCTTTCTCCTTGATCCCTTGATCATTCCTTGCATCTCAAAGCTTCAATCTCACCCATTTGGAGTTAGGCAACTCTCTGTGCATCTTCTTTGTCGATTTGTCAACTCTAGCATAGTGTTAGATCATCTTATTTCTAGACCGAGGGTGGATTGGTGTATCTCTCATATCCAACATTCACATCTTCCTAATTCTTGTTCTAACATCATCGCCTCAGGCTTAGGAAGCTCTCGCAGCCATCAATTTTAAGTTTCAAGCTTCAATTTGCAAGTTTCAAATTTTGGACCGAGATGCTTCTCTTTGTCATATCTTTCCTTTCACTGTATTATTTCAAAATCTAATTTTACATACCTTCTCTCCTTTGCATAGAGTAGTCAGGGCTAGAAGTAATTGATCTGAAGTTGTGCGCTTTGCTTGATCTCCATTGATGGCGCCATTAGTAGTAAAACCGATCGGGAAGAAGAAGAGAAGGAGAGGGAAGAAGGAAGAGGCATCTTCTAGTGTAGCTATTCCTGGCACATGTGAGCCAAAGAAGAGGAAGAGAAGGGCACAAAGAGAGAGCCATCAAGCGCCAGGTGCACGTATTCTTCTCTCTCATTTAAATTCCAGCCAGTGGATCTGGATAGACTTGGCTTGTTATTTGCTTGTGTGCCATAGACTCATAAACCTGACTAATTGACCCTACTTGTAGGCTCTGTGTACTTAGGCTCACAGGGGTAATTATCAATTGATTAGTTCATAGATTAGAGTTAATTGAGCTGAGTTGGCATATTGTGATTGGCTGTCAAGTTAAATACCTCCCTTAGCAATAATGATCTGGTTAATAGTTGTTGAGTTGGCTCTGTAGTGTAATGCCATGTGGCACAAACTGAATGAAGTAGCACTGTAATGAGATGCCATGTGACATAGTCTGAATGAGGTGACATACTAGTTGATTGTCATGTGGCACTGTGGTGGGACCCACTTGTCAGATGACTTGTACCTGGGTGGGGTCCACTTGCTGACATGGACCAATGGGAGGGTGCCACGTGGCACAGGTTGGGAGCTTCTTTGGGTCCCCAAGTTGTACCCAGAGAGGTCTTGATCAAATCTCAGCCCTTTGATCTGCCTATTTAATCTGTTTTATCTTCTTTAAATTTATTTTAATAGCTCCACTGGTCCAAAAATCATTAAATTTTTATCAAAAATCCCTAAATTCATAATTATCACCCTTATAATTTTAAATTCCATTTTTCCCCAGCCTCCTTGCATTAAAATTTATTTGTCAAGAAAATCCTTTTTCCTTTGGAATTAATCCCTAATTTCTCACAGTTGTAGCTTAGTGTCTCTGCCAAATAAACTCTCTTTGCAGAAACTCCCCCCAATTAACACAATACTGATGTTCATTAGGGTTTGATTTGATCAAAAGTTGATTACTTGTCAACAATTGATACAATCTAGACTTGATCAGATAGTTGCTCACAGCTTTGGCACTTGATCAATCTTATAAAATTGACTTTCAATCCATTTTTATGAAGGTGATTTGGTCAAAAGTTAATTACTTGTCAACAATTGACACAAATCATGGTTTGATCAGGTGGTTGCTCATAGCTTTGGCACCTGGTCGGCCTTGAAAACAAAATCACATTGAGATTTATTGTGATTGGTTGTATCAAAATACTAGCTTGGCATTGACATTGTTCCTTGTTGTATAGGGATTGTATTGGTTCAGCTCATAGGGTTTGCTTTGAAGATTAATATCTAGGGTTTGATCTTGACTTCCTTGATGTCTATCATTGAGGTGTGGGACCCACCTGTCAGTGAACAATATTTAAATGGATGACCTATCAGGAGATTTTCTCCCCTAAATCTCCTGAGGGTCACCCAACTCGAATGAATAGGAGGTGGCAGTGCTTTTATACCTTCGGCTCTTTGTCCAGGATTTCCTTGTGGGACAAATAAACTATTTTCGGGGTTCGGCATCGACTTCTCCTGACTGGTGGACCCTCTCTTCTTGCCTTTCTCTCCTCTTTTTTATGATTTATTGCTGATAATTGATATTTATCCTTAATTGTCTAGTTGCTTCATCCTTGAAATTTTTAAGGGTAAACAAAGAGCCACCCACCAAAGCGGGTCATGAAGATTTTAGAAAATTGAAGGGCCTGATTTGGTGCGCATATTCGCCACGCCTTTTCCTTCTTTCTTTCTTTTCTCTCCCCTTTTTGTTGTTGACTTTACCATCTTTATTCTAGATTCAGCCATCTCTCCATATGGCACGATTCCTAGGCGTCGTCGGAGTCACTATCTCTCTCTCTACGAGGATCCTGAAGACTGGACGCCCACGGTTAGGGTTACACGTGGTACTTTCGTATATCTTCGGTTGGTTGTTTGATTTTTCACGATGAGCAGCCTCACGATATTACGCCCTTACTGCCTCGGGATCTTTCAGTCGCGGCACCACTCACTCATCTCCTTGGCAAGGAGATAATTGATGGAGAGGCCTCTTGTTGGACCGGTACTAACTTCAGCCTTCCACTCAGATATCATGACCATCAGTTGGATTGGACCCGCTACATCCTTATGCGGGAGAGAGAGATTCTTTGCAGTTCGGGTGTATATAGATATATTTTCTTGTTGATATTTCGGTATCACATCGACACACTTTGGCTTCGTGCCTTCTGTGAGCGGTGAAACTATTCCACCAACACCCTCTTCATTGATGATCGGGAGTTGACCCCTACATTATGGGAGATCCGTCAGTTGACTAGTTTGCCTGTATTTGGTCATTACTATGATGAGTTTTTATTATCAGATGATGACTTGAGGGACCCTTCCCTGCACCCGGCTTCTCTTCGAGAGGTTTACAGGATTTATGATCAGTTGAGGGGACATCATTCTTCCGTCCCTTTTAGATTTTAGATTTCTTATTTCACTGATCGTTTGCGTTCTCATCCCGAGTGTTATGCTTCCACCCGCGACCCTCTCAACACTGGGCGCCCTGATCTTTATTGCGATGCGCCCGCTCTTCCGCAGGACACCTTATGCTCACATGATATTGGTCGAGAGGCTTATTTGACAACTTTTCTCTCTTAGTGGATCTGCTTCTTTCTACTCCCTAGCTCGGGAGCTCGCACTATCCGCCCTTCAGTGTTTGTGATGGCAAGTCGGATTGCTCGCGGTGAGAGAGCCTCATTGGCGTGCTAGTCTTAGCCAATGTTTACAGGAGCTCGCGGGGTTTGACTTCTTCACGCGATCCTTCTCGTTGTAGGGAGTTGGTGCCTTGGCACTTCATTAGCGGGTGGCGACACATGTATTAGTCTAGTGTATATCATCATCTTTATCATCAGATTTGAGGGCCAGCTTGCCTATCCTGGGTGACTTAGCCGGTACAGATCCTACCTCTCTGACTTCGGAGGACGCTCGCTTCAGGTTTTATCATAGCCATGATCATCTGAGACTAGATCGCGCCATATTAGCTGCTCATCACTTAGCTAGGGCCGCTTACAGATTCTTGATTGATGCGACGCCCTCTTCTAGGTATTCTACCCCTCTCAAAGGTCAGCCGGATGTCTTGGATTATTTCATCAGCCTTCGTGACAGATTCTTACCACTCCGCATCGGTGATTATGCTTTCAGAGAGCCTTATTCTCCGCACATGTGTGCGCATCAGTTCGCCTTAGATCAGAATGTGCCTACCTTCCTTTTTCTCCCTGAGTCTTTGGGAGTTGATCTCGAGGGTCTTGGATGGTGCTATTCGCATCTTTTTCGATTGGAGACGGGCTCCCGCTTTCAGATGGCAGTATTATTTATGTCTTCAAAAAAGAGTCACTTAGGTTGCCTCCTAAGAAATATTTTATTTTAGGTCTCAAGCTCGACCCTACTGTGCTAACTTTAAAAATCTTAAAACTAAACCGGAGATCTGTCGGACTTCATTGCTCTCCAAGACGTCAGAAAAACTAAGAAATTACTTGGGTTGCCTCCCAAGAAGCGCTTTATTTTAGTTCTCAAGCTTAATCCTTCTTACTTCAGTTCTTTGGTGGAACCCTTAAGGCATTTGAGTTGGTCTCAAGTTTGCTGGGAAGTTTGTCTCGGTCTATGGAAGTAGATGCATTGTTGGGGTTTTCATTCCCAACCTCTCTCGCATTTAGCTTGGCAAGCTGAGCGTTGATGGTTTACATCTGTTCCAACATGACTTGATTCATTTTCTCTTGGTCTTTCATGAACTCAGTCAAGGCTGGGACAACATATGGGGGTCTCTGTTGGTTAAACTGAGGCTTATTGCCCTGGTTCGGGAAATAAGTATTTTGGTAGAAGTTACAGTTACTATTTCCAAAAGCTTGTAAGAACTGTCGGATCCTTTGGTTATTTTGATATGAGTTCTAGTTATAGTTGCCGTAATTCTATGAACCTTTTTCGTCCCTGAACTCATTTCTGGAACTCAGGTGAATCCTTCGGATAGAGTTTGTATGGTAGACTTGTCATAAATGGAGGTTCGTTGTTGACAGAGTTAACCCGTTACGCCCCTTCATCAGTCTGTGCCAGCGGACACTCCTGATAACTATGTCCTTCATCTCCGCAGAGGTCGTAAGACACCGGTTGAAACTGTTCAACTACCTTCATTTGCCGGCTCTGCTGGAGTTGCTTCTATAGGGCGTCAATCCTGGTTGAGAGTGCCGAGAATTGATCAAGTTCAATTCTTCCGCCACTGTCACCTCCTCTTCGGCGGTCATGATCCATTCATTGCTCCCGTGTGGCTAGCCGGTCAAAGAACCTCAGTGCTTCGTCGGACTCCATTTGCATGAAGTTGTCACCCACCGCAGAGTTGACTAGCATGCGATTACTATTCGTTAGGCTTTCGTAAAAGTCTTCCACAATTATCCAGTCTAGGATGTTGTGGTGGGGACACAAGTTCAACAATTCTCTATACCTTTCCCATACCTCACTCATAGACTCATCGGCAGCTTGCCTAAATGTCGAGATTTACGCTCTAATCTTAGCGGTCCTTTTATGAGGAAAGAATTTACTCAAAAATAGATTAGAGAGGTTGGCATAGGTACCAACTGAGTCTCTGAAAAGTGAGTTAAGTCATCTCTTGGTTCTGTCTTTCACGGTAAATAAGAAAAGAGCTAACTTGATATAGTCTTTGGAAGCTCCGTTCGGCCGGACCGCTCTTAGACATTGAAGAAAAGTTTGGATGTGATCGTGTGGGTCTTCGTGTTCCAACCCGTGGTAGCAGTTGTTTTGTAGGATACTGATGGTGCTCACACCATAACTGGAGGGTTCTTCGGTTAGATGGGGAAGTCTGATCGGGCCCCTTGCATTAGTGACTCGTCGTGCTGCGTAGTCCAGCAGCATTCTTGGCATGAACGGCCCTTCACCAGCTCCGCCCAGTGGTGGATCTTCACTGTTGTCGACGTGATCCCTTTGATTCCTGACTCCGTCAGCTTGATTGTTTATATTGTTGTGAGACCCTTTTTCACGCGCTTTGCACCGCCGGGATCGGTTGGCGATGGGATGCGGAAGAAGGACACGGAGATCCCTCCTTAACGTGCACTTGCTTGGTGTCGACGCCGGCTGGTGCCGTCGTCTTTAGACTTGTGGGAATGCACATTTATGGGGTTTTAAGTGATTGTGAATTCTTATAGATTCCGATGGGCGCAAGCCCCCCACCGTTAATTATCCTGGGCTGTTAACCTCGAGGCACCTCTAGATCTTGAAAGGGGGAAGTAAATAATATAGCTAAATAATGGTCAAGTGGTCGTGTACCCTCATGATCGGGGATCATTAGGGCATCCTGGATTCGCCAAAAGATTGATCCAGTGAGATATGGAATGAAAGACGAACCTACTACAGATCGGTTCAGTCTTTACCGCCCCGAGAGATAACTTTACTACATATCAGATTAATCTCTACGGAGGGGTTCGAGGTTAGTCTACTACAGAACGACTCGACCTCAGTTGATCTAGAAGATAAACCTACTACAGAACGGTTCAATCTTAACTAGTCAACGACCAATCACACAAAATACAACTCGAAGCACTAAGCCGGTTGATCTTGAGGTTGGTGAATCAAGAGAAGGGCGGATATGACCCACATGGTACTTCTCTCTTCTCTTCTAGATTATGGATTCTAGGCACTAAGCGGACCCATAAACCTAGGAACACAACTGCACACAAGGTCAAACCTGAAGCACTAAGCCAGCTTGACGTTGAGGATGAATCTACTATAGAACGATTCGATCCTCCAGACTAGAAGACAAAACTCATCAACGAGGTGGTTGAGTCTTACTAGCTTGTTTGGTCGTGAACTACTTATTCACGACATAGGGCCATCATGATATCATCTCCTCGGACACCACGATGCTCTCCCTTTTGTGTTGTTGTCATAGTCTTAGTCATTCTCTGACGTATGTCGAGATGTTCTTGTCTCAACTGACTATACTGGATGTTGCATTACTTGTGCACAAATCATTGTATTACTCCTCATCATCTTATGTGAGCATGTTTGAGCACCTCTAAATCATGGGTTCTGAATATTCAACTGATTTCCAGATTCAGTGTTATCTTGTGTACAAAATTAAACTCGGGGCTCACGTCTGGTCTAATGTTGAAACAAGTTTATCAAAAGGGGCAAATCACAAAACAAGCCATTTCAGAATCTGCCATATTGTGGTGACTTATCAGCAATCAACAAGTTGTGTCACCACCTTATTAATCGTTACAACGCCTCAGCATATCGTTATAATATTTCAGAAGAATATCAGACTTATCAGGGAGCTGGTCAATGAAGGTCAAATTGTTACCAGCACTTTGTGAAACGTTACAACGATATAATGAACCGTGTAACGATTAAGGGAATCGTCACAACGATTCCTCAAAATGTGTTGACTTGTCAGAGAATAGTCAAATCATTGTCAACGTTTTGTAAATTGTTCAACGTTCTGATAAAGTCGTATGATGACTCACAAAATCGTTATAACGATTCCTCATTTTTTTTATTATTATTTATATATATTTTTATTATCATTGTATGTATTTGTTTACCCTTGAAAATTCGGGGAATTAAAAAAAAGTAACTTGGATAAAATATTCAAAATTCAAGGAGAAATTTTAAAAGCCCGAAGAGACTTAATTCAAGTCCAGAAGCACCACGAAAAAAGAAGAATTCAATGAAATGCTCAAAAGTCAAAATTCCTAAGAAAAGAATTAAATGCAGAAGCTCTACAAATTCAAATCGAAAACCTTTTCGAAATCTAAAATCTCAAAACTCAAATTTTATGGTAAAATAAAATTCTCCATAAAATTCTGAGAATTTTCATATATTACTTGATATTTTTGGAGTTACGGAAGTCAAGGAAATTCCAAATTATCGATTAATATAATAAAAAATTAATTAATCAAGCGTTAAAAATTAATTGATGCTTGACCAAGGGGCAAAATGGTAAATAAAAATTACCATAAATTTTGTTATATTTCAAGGAGTTTTTGAGCAAATTTTGGTGCAAATTGGACAAAGGGATATTTGAGAAACAATTTAAAAGCAAAGGAGAAATAATAAAATCAGCAAATGCAGGGCTCCAATTAAAAATCAAAATGGAGAGGGGCTAAATTCGAAAATGAGCATTGCTACAGTCCCGAGCTGCTACAGTACGAGCCTCTCCATGGTGTAAAATTCAAAAATGGTGATGGTGCTCCCGTGCGATGAAAACCCACATATTATATACCGTTGGAAAGAGCACGGAGAGGAGAACACAATGAGATAAAGAACTTGCAAAATGGTTGAGCGGTTTGGAAGAAAACTCAAGAGGAAGTTTCCAATCAAAAAATAAAATTGAGCAATCCGAGCCATAATTGATCAAATTGACACTTCAAACACCTTCTCCATGGTCACAAGAGATTATTTGAGGGCTTGGTTGAATTTCATAAGTTTTAAATTGGTGAGACCACAAACTCGCAAATCGGGTCAAAAAACCGAGTTGGTCAAACTCTATACCAGAGCATTCTATTGATTAAATAAACATTATAGATCAATTTTTGGGATCAATTAGATGCTAATCAAGCTTTGAAACACAAGAAATGATGAAGAAATGAAGGAGAACGGCTATGAGACTTGAAATCGGGTTTGAAAGCAAAAACGGGTCTCGGGTGCATAATTGTGATCCGGCAAGGTCCAAAATGCATGAAAGGAGTGACAAGAATGTGTTTGAACCTCTACAACCTTCTAGAAGTCCCTAGAATCACCTGGTGACCAAGTGGTGGTTAGGGAGGGCAAATTTGTAAATTTTCAGCAAATATAACAAACTCCACTTGTGCCCCACTTGTGCTCTCAGTTGTGCCCCACTTAGAACTGGTCTCAGCAAATATAACAAACTTCACTTGTGCCCCACTTAGAACTGGTCTAATACACCACAAAACGTTCAGAAGAGTATGAGAAGATGAATGAAGGGAGTTGGTGCATAAATTGGTCAAAGAAAAGTCAAACCGATCTCATACACCCATCTACTATCCCCTAGGCCTATATAAACCCCTCTCCACCTTCAAATGCAAGAGACACAACCCATCCCAAGCTGAATGCTAATCCAAAACGCTGCCAAAACCAATTGAAACTCAAATTAGACACAAAATAAGATTCAATCTTTGAGTTGAAATCAAAATCAAGCCCAAAGATACAAGATTCAATCAATTCATCTTCTACTCAAGCTACAAATTAGGTCTAGGTAGGTCTCTCTTCTGTAAATATAGATATCAAGAGTATATTGGAGCTTGTAATTTTGATTCGTGCAATAAAGATGAAATTTTCCATATGCAATATCGATTTTTCTTCTTTTTCTTGATGTTCTTATGTTGCAATTCGATCTTTTTTATTTTCTTTCTTTTCTTTTGGCTCAAATCTGCATACAAACATCATTGAATGTTAGATTGAAACTAAATGATGCATTTAAACCATATAAGATCAATGAATCCCTTATAAATGCAAAATCAGCCCTAAAATCGCTGAAAATGCAATAAAAAGAAAAACGGGATGAGATCTACTCCAAATCTTATAAAACTTTCAGATCTAGTATAAATAAGTCATATGAATCTACAGAAACTAATTTTGTATTTTTTTGATTTTTTTATAAAAAGTTATAGCATTTTTAATTCTAAAAAACAGCAAGTTCTGGTAACATCAATTCATCTTTTGCTTTTTTTCATTTTTTTTCGTTTTTTTCATTTTTTTCTTTTCTTTTGGCTCAAATCTGTATACAAACATCATTGAATGTTAGATTGAAGCTAAATGATGCATTTAAACCGTTTAAGATCAATGAATCTCTTGTAAACGCAAAATCAGCCCTAAAATGGCTGAAAATGCAATAAAATGAAAAATGGGATGAGATACTCAAAATCTTATAAAACTTTCAGATCTTATAGAAATAAATCATATGAATCCATAGAAACTGATTTTATATTTTTTTGATTTTTCTGTAAAAAGTTATAGCTTTTTTAGATCTAAAAATCAGCAAATACTGGTACAAAGCATTTTCCTCTTTTGCCCCTGATCTGATTCGAAAATAAAATATCATATCTGTACTACTCCAATTTAATTGCAATTTTGTGAGCATCTAGATCTAGTTATAATGCATCTCTTTGTAAATTTTCATAATTTTTGGAGCTTCGTACGATTTTATATGCATTTATGAATCTTCAGCTAGTATATTATAATAATCTGGTTCATAATAAAATAAAAATAACTCTATAAACTCTTGTGCCGGCTAAGTTCAGTCGTGAGCCCATGGTTTTAAAGAGTTATAAGGCATGTGCCGGCTGTATTCGGTCGTGAGCCCTTGTCTTTATCTTAAATACAAAAAATATTTTTATAATTAATAAAACTCTTCTAAATCTCGTGCCGGCTAATACAAAGTCGTGAGCCCTTGCCATTAATAGAAATAAATAACTAAAAGAGTTTAAATCCAAAAGTTAAACTATTTTCTAAAAATAAAAATATATTTTCAGTTTTTTTCTAAATTTTATTTGAAACTTCTTTGCTAAATAGCCTTAAAGTGCATTAAAATGATTTCAAATAAGAAAGTTTTCAATATAATAATTGTTCATCATAACCTTATTGATAGTATCATAATCTGGTTCAAAAGATTTCTTAAGCATATTTTTCAAAAATATCAAAAATACCCTTAGCTGTCCAGTTTAGTCCTTTATCAGAAAAGAATTAAAAAACTGTACCGATCCGTGAATTTAACATATATATATTATTTTATATTCATAAAATACATATCAAGAAGAGCTTGTATAAAAATTTTCATGCAAAAATACGCTTTAAATACCTTTCAAATAAGCAAAACAATCCTGACAGCTCATTATTTTCAGAACCGTCCTCTTTTGACATTTTACTCAAAACAGTACTTTTTAAAGCTCAAAATGAAAAGTGTTCAACATAAAAGTTGTTCTTAACATCCCATTTCATATTTCTGTTAAATAAAATTAGTATGTTATTAACTCATTTTACTTTAAAACAAATAATAAAAAGTATTATCTGCTGAAGTCTTCGTAAGTTCCGAAATAATATTTTAAAGGATTCAAATTAAAAAATATTCCAAAAATAAAAGTTTTTCATAACATTATCATTAATATTTTTATCAAATAAAATTAGTATATCATTAATATATTTTTCTCAAAAAGTCTAAAAAGATCACTACATGATTATATTTTCTTTACCGATAAAAATCAGAAAAATATTATGGTCCATTCTAAAAAAAATATTTTAAAATCATAAATATTTTGATAATAAGTATAAATAAAAATATAATAAAATTTATTTATAAATAGATCTTAAGAAAATAAATTAAAAATAGTTTCATAATAAATCATTATAATTAAAGAATAATCATTTCAAGATAAAATATAATAATTAGAATAAAAAACATAATAAAATAAAATAAAAATAATGCATTCATTGAAAATATATAATAAAAAGAAATAACATAAAAAATAATAAGATAAAAATTTTCTTAATATAAATAAATATAATTTTTATTCATTAAATCAAATTCTAAATTAAATAATTCTAAATAAAAATATACAAAAATACAAAAATATACAAAATTAAATATATAATGAATAAAAAAATAAAATAAATATAACTCTTATTCAAAATCAAATAAAAATTAAATAAATAAATACATAAATAAAAAGTAAAAGACTTTATGATTTTTATTTTTATCAAGTAAAAATAAATTCAATTTTAAAACTAAATCAACATTCACCTAAAATAAAGATCAAAATAAAAAAATAAAAAGTAACTCTCAATTTCAAAATTAAATAAATTTAAATATCAATAAATAAATAAATAAAATATTAGTAAAAATAATAATAAAAGACTAAAAGACTTTTTTCTTCTAACCTTAATCTAAAATAAAAATAAATCTCAATATTCAAAACTAAATAAATTTAAATAAGATAAGTTCAAATAACAAATAAATAAATAAATAAAAACTAAATCATTTTATCAATAAAAAAAATAAAAAATCAATTCACAAGGTGTAAACTACCTTGAAAAGTTCATATCTTCCCTACCATTATTCACAGCGACCACTTAAAATTGCTTAACTATTCTGTTAATTTCTCTTTCTTAATCAGAGGTTCCTCGGGTTTAAAGCCCAGGGTAATTAACAATGGGGGCTTGCGCCCATTAGAATCTTAAAGACCCCACAATCTCTAAAACTTTAAATGTGCATTTCAAATTTATATAAATATACTCCAATGCACACTTAGAGGGATCTCCGTGTCCTTCTTCCGCAATTCATCGTCCAGTTCCTTCTTCAGGGCGGTGAGAGGCGCGAAAAAGGGTCGCACAGTATTGTATTTTTATATTCTTATTATTATTAAGATAATATTGTCATCATCATCCTAATTACAAAAGTATTTTTATTATTTTTAAATTTTATTTATTTTTTTGTATAAAGTCAATCACAAAAATAATAGAAAATGAATTGATTATTATTTATGATTTTTATTGAACATTATTTTATTTCTAATAACCTGAATAACATGTTTTACTTTTATATATTCTTTTTATTATCTAAACTCTATTTATTCTTGTTTTACTGCAATTCTAAGCTTAATACTCATTGTTTTAATGAAATAATACATCTTGATGCAGTTATAACAATTCTAATCACTCAGAAATCATGCTAAGCTTTGATATCAACCGATAACACTTGGTACCGATTGGTACCGGTTTCGAAATCATTAGAATAGCTAACAATCACTCACTCTTTTATAATGTAATACCTTTGTCACTCCATATACTTACAGTATCAAGTGTTATGCAAATAACTTATATGATTTATCCTATCTCAATGACTTATCGATCAATTTATCAGAATCTTATCGCGATCGATTATGGAAATGCGATATCGCTGAGTTCTCAAATCTTGACTGAGATTATCAACTTATAGAGTGAAATTCAAACACTTGTACACTTGGTATATGTGATAATCAACTCAATTTGCATAATTAATCAAAAGAAAGGGTGAGATATTGGTATAACGAGTTCTCAGATTGTGTAAACCGAGATCAATCGATTATACCAACTCAATTACATGTTCTTATTCAAAATTCAATCAAAAAAAATAAAAAATGAAATCTAAGTCAAGTATTAACAAAAGAAGAAAAGAAGATATAAAATTGGAAGGAGAGAATCGAAAATTCAATCGTGATTATACTGTTATCCCAAATTCAAACGCAATTACAATAATTACACTAAAAAAATGCTGAAGCTTCAAATTCAATCAAGTATAAGCTCAAGACTTACCTCTAGTGAATGATTGAAGATATAATCACCGAGTTCTCAAGTTAGAATTGAGATCAATCGGTTTCTTGATCTTCTTATCTTCTTGCAATCAATTTCTCTCTCAATTGCCTTTCTCTGTTGTATATCTCTCAAAGAATCTTTCTCTCTTTTTCTATGTATGTGTCTCTCTTGCTTGCTTCTCTATCTCTCATTTCTTTCCATGAATTAGAGGTTTATATAGGCAATTGAAGTGGTGCACAAGGGGGTTAAGGCCATACACCACATAAACACCAACAATTTGAATTGTCTTGGCTCATGAACATGATTTTCACTTTCTGTTAGTCCTTCTGTTATGATGTGAGTCCCATTTAAACGAATCCAAAACTCAATTCTTTGACTGTTGACTATGTTTGACCCCCCTTTCACTTCTTATTCACTGATAGAACCTTCTAGACCTTATCAACATACTATATATACTCATCTCAATGCATCTAAGGCACTTATTTGCTCCCTGTCATTGTAATTCACCTCTCAAGTTCTGACTTGTTCATCCGAGTTCAAACTTTGATTCAAACCATACCTCCTTCATTCAATTGCTAATCTTCATCACCTCAGCATCATCGTGTGAGTGCATAGAAGCTACAAGCATTGCCAATTTAAGTTTATATCACAAGGTTTCAATTTCTCTTAATTTGCCCGATTTCAATACCTTGACTCAATTGCTTCACTTCAACTCACAATTGCTGCTCCTTTCTTCATCTATAATGTCGTCTAAGTGAGTAGAAGAGATTTGCATCATCAATTTTGGAGTTTAAAATAAGGATTGAAGTGCCTCATTGATCACCCGAGGTATTCATCTCTCTCAGTCACCATATTCACTTGTTATCTTTTAATTTTGAACATTCACACATCTTTTCTCATGTATAGGCTAGTTCTAACTGAAAGGAATTAAAGTTGTAAGCCTTGGAGAGCTTGATTGGCATCAATGGTGCCTTCTGCCTTGTCGAGAAGAAGAAGAAAGAGAGGGAGGGGAGAATGAGAAGGAAGAGAGGGGGCTGCGCTTGGCGCACAGAGTCCACAACACACTGGGGCACACTATCAGAGGCGCAGCACAAAATGAGCCAGGTACACATCGCCTTTTCCTCTTGATTTAAATCTCTGTTTAGATTTGCGCATGGGCTTGGTGCATGATCACTTGTGTGAGCTGTACACTCATAAACCTTACAGATTGGCCCCTTATATAAGTAATCGAGTCTAGGCCCATATATTCAATTGTGACTTGACTAATGGTCTGCTTAGACTTAACAGATTTGACTTGGCATGATCCTATAGGGCCACCTGTTTAATCACCCTATTAATCATCTATTATAGTATTAATCTGTGTTGAGGTGACACCTGTGAATAAATGCCATGTGTCACATGTGGGGCCCACACTGTTTAATTGCACCAATGGTATGCATCCATGTGGCAATTGGTATAGTTTAATCTCGCGAGGTGTGTCTTCTTCTTGTCTTGCCATGTGGCATGTAAGTCTTGAGGTGTCTTCTGTGGCATGATCGGGACCACATGTGGCATGTAAGTGCTGAGGTAGCTCTGTCATGGCCTGCCACGTGGCATGTTGGTGGGACCCTCTTTCTCTCTTTAATCCTGCGTGTGTGTGCATGTTTGGAACCTCCAGTTTGCACCCAGGAAATGTTACTATCCCCAAATTGTACCCAGAGAGGCCCTGATCAAATCTCAACCCTTTGATCTGCTTGTTTAATCTGTTTTATCTTCTCTGATTTTATTCTGATAGCTCAACTTATCCAAAAATCATGAAATTTTCATCAAAAATCTCTAAATTTATGATGATCACTCTTGTAATTTTTAATTCCACTTTTGCCCCTGCCTCCTTACATTAAAAATTCATTTGCCAAGAAAACTCTTTATTTCCCTATTATAAAATCCTTATTTATTAGTTATCAGTTGTAGCCAGTGTCTCTGCCAAATATTATCTTTGCAGAAACTCTTCCCCAATCAACACCAATAATGATGCTTATTAGGGTTTGATTTGATCAAATGCTGACTACTTATAGCAATTGATACAAATCTAGACTTGATCAGGTGGTTGCTCTCAGCTTTGGCACCCGATCAGTCTGGTGAAATTGACTTTCAATTCCATAACATGAGGGTGATTTGGTCAAAGAGCTGACTACTTATCAGCAATTGACACAAATCAAAGCATGGTTAGGTGGTTGCTCACAGCTTTGGCACCAGGTTAGTCTTGAAAGTAAAATCATATTGAGATTTCTTATGATTGGTTGTATCAAAATACTGGCTTGGCATTGACACTATTCCATGTAGTATAGGGATTGTATTGGTTCAGCTCATAGGGCTTGCTTGAAGATCAATATCTAGGGTTTGATCTTGACTTCATTGATATCCATCACTGAGGGGTGGGACCCACTTGTCAGAAAAGTATGATTTCATGGGTGACACCCGAGAGATCTCCTCTCTTTCTTTGAGTCTCCCAGCTGTCACACACGCCGATGGGACAGTGGATGCTGGGGTATATATATCTCATGTTCTGCGTTCATGATTTCCTTGTGGGACAAATATGATTGCTCCGGAATTCAATAACGACCTCTTTTGGCTGATGGTCCCCACCATCACCTGCCTTTATCTTTCTCCTTCTCATGATTTATCATTGATAGTTATCCTTAATTGTCCAGCTGTTTCATCCTTGAAATTTTTCAAGGGTAACCAATTGTCTGTCGGGGTTGAGAGTTGTTTTGAGAAAAGAGAAGATCGGTGTGTGTCTGGTGTGGTCTTCCGGCTTCTTAGCTGGTAGTCTCCTACTAGAGGGAGTTTTTCCAGTTTAGATACTGAATGAGAAAAAGAATAAAGAATGAAAAAATAAAAATAAAAATAAAAATTTAGATACAAAAGCAAAGTAAATTTAGGTGGGGATAAGAAATTCCGCTATGTCACTGTAGGCGGGGATAAGAAGTTATCAAAATAATTATAGTATTTGAGATTGTATAGGGGATTAATAGATATATAGCTCAGGTGCCAAAAATCGTCGAAAGACCCAGTATCTCTTCCAATTAGCCTTGCTGGATTAAAATTTAAAAAATAACTAATAACAAGTTTGTGGGACCCGGCCACTGAATCTGCTTCTCTCTCAATGGACTCAGGGTATGTTCGCATCCGTTCGAATTAAAAAAATAGTTTAAAAGATTTGAAAGTCATTGATTTTGCATCATTCGCAAAATCTGTTAAAAATATATATCTCGATGCAAAATCAACGGCTTGTGAACCCTTCGAATCAATTTTTTTATTCAAAAGGGTGCGTACCTACCCAGTCCTCTCCCAACATCTTTCCCTCCTGACCCAAATCTTAGAAGAAATGACAACCCGGGACAACCTCATCTTTCATCCATGCGGCTAAGATTCTATGCTATTATATAAAATTCGAAGAAATTTATGAATTGTTCTTTGAGAACTAACCTTTGCTATGGTGGTCAAGACAGCACGGTATCTTTGCTGCTGGAAATTACATGTTGACTGTTGTTCTTTATAAATGATATTTCCATAGTACATGAATTATATCAATATTACATTTTTTAATGGATAGATTCAAAAGGAAAGTGCTGATGAATTTTATATTAACACAATATCATCTTTTTTTTAACATATATAGACAATTTTTGTCTTCATGAATTGTTCCGTTCCATATCAACTTCTCTCTCATACGTTAATATCTTATTTTATTTCCTTACAAATTTCGCCAATATCTTTTGGTGATTTCTTATGTAGATCCATAACTATTCTGATAATTTTGACAATGAACTTTTAAATAAATTTGAAAATCTTAAAAATAGAAAGAACTTTGTAGATATATTTTTTTACTTAAATATTGATAGTGTTTTAAATTTTATTTAATTTCATTATTATTTGATAGTCTATTAAAAATTATTAAATTAAAATAATTGCAAAGTGATAAATTTTTGATGGCCTTTGATGACCTATCAAATGATAATGAAATTGCATGAAATTTAAAACACTTTCAATCTATAAATAAAAGAAACATTAATGAAATTTCCTATGGTTTAGTTTATTTTTCTTATTTATTTAAAAATCCATTTTCACAATTGTCAAAATAACCCATTGCTAAGGGACTCCTCCCTTTCCTATATTTCATCTCTAAATAAAACTTTTCAATTTCCCACGATTATTTCATATATAATTTTTAAACTCCAGAAAAAAAAATTGAAGATCAGATAGCTTTACTGACGTACAGAAAAATAATTAATCAAGAGCACTATTTTATTAAATTGAATTATTTTTCCCATAAAATAATCTTATGGCACATCCAACATTTAATGGAAAAAAATTGTAAACTCAATTCTTATGGTATATATTTTTAGTAAAGATTTAAACTAAAAATGAAACGGTAGATGTATTTTTCTTTTCTGAAATTAGCACAATCATCAAATTTGATTTGATTTGAAATACATTTAGCCTTCTATTATACAATTTAAAATTTTCGATGCTGGAGTTTTTAATGGTTTTATTCGGAATGGCCAATGAAATTTCAAATTAATTGATCCACGCTTGATACAATGTGCATCATTTAATTGAGAATATATATATGTACAATTTTAATTTTAATTAATTTTCAATTGCTAACTTATATTTTCTCTGGTTCTTCATGAAGAAATGCATGTCTAATTAAATAATTAATTTTCCATGTAGTATGGATGTAAAATAAATGAATGCACGGATAACGATTTGGCTAAAAAAATAATTTTTTTTCAAAAGAAATTAAATTAAAAAAATATGTGTGGAAATAGCGCAGTATTGTTCTAAAAGAAATGAATGCACGGATTGACCGGAAAACCCTTATTTGTCCAAATAAAACCGAAGAAAAAAATATAGGACGAAATTAGCGGTGTGGAACGAAGTGCATGAAGCAAATACATTTAACAAAAGGCTTACTTTTTGGGAGGTGAAGTTTTATATGAAAGTGGAGGGAGGGACAAGCAACTACCAAAGCAAAACTGGTTGGATAATTAGTTTGTTGAACGCCAGTTAATGTTCTTGACTTCTTGTTAATTAAGTCGTATTGCTTTACATCTCACCACACATCATGACATCATTCTAAAATTTAATGTCCATGTCTGATATTCGGTTTAATTTTAGGCGTGAAAGATATTGTTTGCTCATGGAGGCCGCACAAAGTGAATGAAGTAGGCGCAAAGTATACAAAATTTGATAATTTCAACTGTCTCTTTCTAAGCTAAGAATAGATGAAATTTACAGGATGAAATCAGGTTTGTTATTCCCTTCAAGTTTCAATGGGTGATTCAATTTTGATCCGAGGTTTCTCTGCCATTGAACATTTTCTCTTCATCCGAGCTGATTTTTTCTATTCATCTCACCTCAATAATTGTATGACAAGGAGTTATTTTGTCAGAAAAAAAAACTCCTCTTTCCTTTTGAAAATTAAAAGTTACATTTAGATAATTTTGACACAGGGCAAAACTTTGATCCAGAATTCTACTTTATATATGTCGTACACTCTATACTGATTATTTTTAGAGTGGGGATCCATTGACAATGGATTATTTTGACAACCTTGACAATGGACCTCTAAATAAATATTTAAAAAAATAGAAAAAAATTTATAGATGTGTTCTTCTACATTTAGATTGATGATCATTCAAATTTCATGTAATTTTATTATCGTTTGATAGTCCATCAAAGACCGTTAATTTGGAACCGTTACAAATTATATGAAAATTTGATGGTCTTTGATGGACTATCAAAAGATAATGAAATTGTATGAAATTTGAATGACCATCAATATAAAGGTAAAATAACATATCTATAAACTTTTTTTTCATTTTTAAGAATTTTTTGTATTTATTTAGAGGTTTATTTTCAAAGTTGTCAAAATAACCCATTGTCAACTGATTCCTTCTCTTATTTTTAAGGGGTGGAGGTAAAACATTGTTCAATGAAGGTTAATGATACAAATTTGCAGATCTTTACATTACAATTCTAGCTTCAATCTATTTTAAAGTATATAAGTGCCCCGATAAGCAATTATTTTGAAGAATATGATGCCAATTTTACTATTTCAAATAAAATTGGGAAAAATATACAAATGAGCTTATTTTTTAAATATATATATATATATACAACGCGTTGCACGGATGCACCCGTACAACGCGTTAAAATACAAGAATTTGATATAAAAAATAAATTGAACGGTTTGGATCGGTCATTTTTAACTTAAATTTTGAGATTTTAACGCGTTGCACGGATGCATCCAAATATATTTCAATATGGAGAATATTTTGAACGGTGGGATCATTATTTTGAATTTAAAAATGGGAGATACGACGCGAAGTACAAAAATGTTTTGTACTTTGCGACTAACCATAGCATAACTCTCTCTCTCTCTCTCTATATATATATATATATATATATATAGTGAGGCTATGGTGCTTCGCAAAGCACAAAACCTTCTGTGATTCACGTCCGTATCTTGAATTTGAAAGTTCAAATGGCCGATCCAAATCGTTGAACATGATCTTCGTATTAAACTATCTTTGAAGATCAAAATTTATATATATTTTTAAAAAAATTTACTATTTTTTAGATGAATACAAAATTGCTAGTTTTGGATGCTGCAGAAATAGTTACATGAGCAAACTTTATACCTATTTAAAAAATAGCAAAATTTTTTAAAAATATATAAAATTTGATCTTCAACATTTGGATCGACTCAATTTACCCCAATCCCTATAATTTTTTTTTTCTGACAATTGATGATAGAAAATTTGACCTAGGATTTTTGACAGTTGATATCACCCAATAAATGACGACATCAACTTAAAACCAATTTTGGCGATGTAATTTTAATTTAAAAGGAACAAAGGGACGCGGCTTGCAACAATCATTTTTTTTATAATAGTAAAGTAGTGGCTGTAAATTGCACTGTTTTACTTTTTCTTTTTCTTCTTGTTCTAGTTTGCGGTCTCTATCGACTATCAATCAATTTCAACTTTCGGACTTGAAAAGGTTATAAGCATCTCTGTTTCTTGTTCGCCGAGTTCAATTTAATTTATAAAATATATCCTGTGTTTAATAGTATAACATATCTTCTAGTTATTCGAGATATGTGAGAATTATATAATCTTTTGCCGATGATAAAAGTTAAACCATATGGTAATTGTCTAATGGAGCTATCAGTTATCATAACAAGTACACTAAATTTATTTATTTATTTTTAATTTTCAATTCAGAGATTTTGTGTATTTCACGTGCCTAGATCGTGCCTGGGCCCCGGGCGACCTTTCTATGTTCACAAGGGCTATTCATAAAAATACAGTTAAGAAATTTTCTTTTCGACAAACTCCGCTCCATTCGTCACAAATACTGGAGAAGAGCTGCACCCTGAAAAACAAAATAAGTTTTTAAACCCATCAAGTCTTTTCAGAAACTTAATTAAAAATGTATATTTTATTATTTCGAAATATTAATTTATATTGCTTAATAAATTATTTATATTAAAAAATCATGGAATATAATTTATTTTATTTTTAGAGATTTTAAATATTTGTTTAGGATTTTCAAAAATTACCTATTCTCATATACAAATATTCATTATTTTATTCTTATTTTAGTGTCATCTTAAAAAAACTAAAAAAGTAGTTAAGAACCTTTAAAAATAGAAAACTTTGGTATCCTATGATATTTTGATATAAATAATTTATTGATTAGCGTAAATTGTAATTTAAGAGATGATAAAGTATATTAGTTAAGTTCAAGATCTTGATGAACTTCAGAACACATTAGTTTACTCTAAATATTTTATATTTTATGCATTTTGAAGTTTGAAAAATTCTTGTGTTAAACAATTAATAATATAATATATCAGAAGAAATATTTATAATATATTAGAAGAAATATTTAATCCTTGAAATCTATATTCCAGTCCACCCCTACATCTTTGTTCTCTTTTTTGTGGCTCACATCCTTTTTAGTTTTTATGATACATCTATTGTACACTTTCTGTTGTACACTAAAACATCGTTGTACATGTGCTCGTATACTAACTTCTTAAAACATAAATTTTATTAAAAATTGCCGATTTAAACACCAATGTATTAAATACAAATAGCAAAAAAGCTCTTCCAAAACTAAGAAGCATAGACGTTGGTGTCTCAATATTTTGTTTCAGATAGTGTGTAACTACATTTTGTACCATATAAAAAAACTTGTTTGAGAGATTAAAATTATAAACAAAGCTAGAATATTGTTAGCCGTCCTAAACATGTTGTATAGCAAAATATTTCTTATAAATAACTTGACTTTTATAATATTGATAGGTAATACCATCATCGTCAAATATTTCCTCATAAGGTTTCATTTTTTAAATTATAATGACTTTAATTTTTACATAATAAATAATTTAGCGGATATCGAGTCATATTTTAGATGTGTGATGATCTTATAAGACTTCAAATCTTATTACAAAATACAATTTAATTTCATAACTACATATCATTGTAAAGAAAATACACACTAATAATCTGTATTAAAAAAGAAACGTTTAAGTGCGTCTATTTTATATATCTCAAAATTTCAGGTCCTCATGGATAAAAAAAAAACTCAAAATAGACAAACAAAAATTTGGATTTGCGATCTAAATTATTTTCTGTGTTAGAATTTTATCGATATAACTAGTGTATAAATTCGAAAATTTTCATCTAAAACACCAAAAAAAAATTATATGTGACTTAACTAAATCAAATATAAATTATAAATAAAGTTGGTATACCTTTGAAACGTGCTTGATGTTGAGATTTTATCAGTGTAACTTGTATATAAATTTGAAAAATTTCATCTAAAATATCAAAAGAATCTTGTATGTGATTTAAAATGAATCAAATATAAGTTACAAACTAGTTTAATATACATTTGATGCGTGTGCTTGAGTCACCGGAAAGACAGAAAATGATCGGGAGATGCGCACGACACCGAGAGACCAACCGAGATCTCCTCCAACGGTATCTACTAAGAACAGCCCACAAACGCCTTCTCAATCTCTTACTAAGATAATTGAGAGTGCTCTCATTGATCCTCTGGACCTTCTCCATAAATTCTAACTCTTAGATGTGTTGGAAAAGTTCTCAACACATGTGATAGTCAAAATGGGTGCGGTAGAAATTCAACAGAGATTCCGCGCTTAGAAAAATAACTTGTTAGATTTCTACCAGGGAGAGAGACCCTTATATAACCTTTCCAACAGGTGGAATGATATTTTCCACGTTTTGGAAGAGCTCTCACTAATTTTGGACAGAAAAAACTTATCTGTCTCCAAATAAGAAGAATTTTTCTTAATTAACTAAGAGAAAGTGAAGATAATGGAAATAGTGGATCATGCTCCACTTTTCATATCTTACACTCTCAAAATAGCACAAGAAAGTGTAGTAGTGGAGAGTGAGTGTCTAATTTTAGTCATATCAATATATGACTAAATTCAGACTTTTTTAAAATAATATAATTCTCACTTAATTATGTCATGTCAATATACTATTAAAAAACAACATATGAATTTTTTTAAAACTCTTCCATTTGAACATTATTAAATACTTTAATAAATTTAATAATTATTTATCTCATATTATTTGATATGTCCAATACATCAACAGATCAAGGAATATTTATCGTCTATATTTTTATACGGTGTGACCCTTTGGAACCTGTATATCCTTAGCAATGAAGATTAAAATATTTTTAATCATCAGAAATTATAAGCGGTATCTAGTAATGTGCATTGTGACCCCTAAGCAATACTGATATAATTTACGCTATAAATATCTTGGTCCTGGACGACGATAAGCGTCCTGAGCTCATTCCATATCACATGATATCTAGAACGGTGTAAAATAAAAATGTATCATTCTTGCACTATATTTTTTATCTAGGGATGTCAAATTTGGATACCATCGCTCACGTCAACAAACGAGAGGGACATCCGTATTCTCGATTCGTACTTCTTCTTCAAACAAAAGACGTACATCGAGATAGAATCTGTATGGCCGCCACTTACGGACAACGTTAGATAATATCCACAAATACAAATCATTTGTATAAAAAGAACACTCATCTCATTCCTAAGAATTACCAAGCAAATAAAATGCTAATGACACAAATACAATCCTTATAGTATTTTATTACAGGTCAAGTCCAATAATATGTTCAACACGTTATTTGTGTAATTGAGCCGATAACACTTATCGTATGATTTGTGAAACACAATCATCACTCAACTTGTACACTAATCTTAGTTAATTATTATTTCTAAATAATTAACAGATTAGAGATATTTTAGAGTTATTATTAATTAATGCATATATTTCACAATTGAGTCCAACTCAATATATAAATAATAAACAACTCAAGAAATAAATGATATATTATATATAGTCATTCTAATACATAATCTAAGTATAATCATCATATGATTGGCTCAAGAAATAAATGATCTATTATATATAGATCACTCTAACACTAACATTTTTGCACATACATGTGAAATATAATAAAAATAATTCGAAAGCATCAAAAAGTTTCTAATTCTCTTTTTCCTAATTGAAAACATTAAGATCACACTTTTAATTTCTTTGTAGGGATGTCGAACAATTGTAACTTAATAAGATCACTAGATTGACAATTTTATTAGTGCAGCATCCATATAGAATTTATTTGCATTAATGATTGCAGGAATGTAAAACTCGAAATTACAAAATTACAATTATAATTGAAATTAGGAATAATTGCAAGTATAATATAATATGATTGCAAGTATAATATAATATAATTGAAATTAGGAAATAATTACTGACCGAACAGGAAAAAAATGTTTCATCTCGCACTAAAAAAATGATCTTACAAAACTTATTAATTGAAATGGAGACCTCCAGTATCAAATATCAATTTATCATATTTTAACAATGGAGACCTCCAGTATTTTCCAAAGGAAGAACTGGGATGTGAGCGGACGAACTAACGGAGGAGAAACTGGGAAAAATGTCAAATTTATCCACAAACCCACATGGCTACATTCCTTGCTTAGAGAAAGGAAACAAAAACAAAAGAGGGATCGATAAAGAAAGAAATTAAGAAAAGAAAAGAAAGAAACGAAGAACCGCTCTCTCTGTACTTATCAAGCAGAGACGAACAAAGCTCTCATCCTTCCGGTCAGAAGACACTTCTCCTAAAATCTCTCCTCTCTGGCTCTCTCTCTCTCTCTCTCTTTCTCCGCTTTCATCATTTCACAGTCATTCATTCCTCGTGCTTACAAGACCAGGCCATGGCGTCTCCTCTACTCTAGGTATACATACTCTCTTTCACTTGCCTTTTTATCTCTTTCACGGCCATGGCGCAGATACGGTATGTCGTTTAGTTCGGTACTACGATTCCTCTCCAGTTGGAATGTACCAGGAGATGTCCCTCCTACGCTCAGACGCTGCCGCGTCACTTTAACGGGCTTAAATGGCGTGTTAATTCGGTGCTTCAGTTACTCGGTTGTCGGTTCATGCCTGAGCTGACGTGTCAGTACCATGAGGGCTATAGGTTCTACAGTTTAATTTCGATTGGAGAGGATCTGAGCCCAAGTACCCCGTGTGAAGGAGGCGATTAGTAGAATTGGGGCATGCATATCATTTACATGTAGATTTGGGGTAGGCATGCATTGGCATTTACATGTAATTCATCTCATTTTTGGTAGTTGGTCAGTAGTTCTTTGAAAATTTTGAATGATTTTTTATGCTATTTTAATATTAGTACATTTTCGCTAAGCAATTTTGCCTCTGTCAATATAAACTAAATAAAACAAAGTAAGAAGAAAAGTAGATAAGAGAACCAGAAATAAAGGCTTGCAGTTTTTAACTTCTCTTTTGTGGCCTGAGAGGTATACCAGTGTTGGAGAATTAATTTAATTAGGGTCCATGTGATTATTATCAGTATGTAGTTGTCAACAGTTAACACAAAAATTAAGGATACACTAAAAATCCCAAAATTCATTCTTGAGATGCATGGACCAGTCGTACCTGGTAACGTCATGTAATTTAAATTGTTCTGCACCAGTAAGTGTTTGGTATCACAGTAATTAGCATTTAATACATGGATTTAAAACAATGTAAGTGGAATTTGCTTCCGTCACCAACATTGACCGTTTGTTATTCTTTTTCCTTATTGTTCTTTTGCTATTAATGTAGCCTCAGGAGTAACGATGTGTATAGTGTCAATTTACTGTCACTATGTAATTTTTCAAGGGTGTAAACAGAAATGTTTGTTACATGAAAGAGGCAGTTTTATGTCATGATTAATGCAGTTAAAAGATGCATGAGATGGTAATGAAAATACCAATCTTGGAGGGTACATATATAATTGTTACAAACTATGTTTATAATATATATGGAATTAGGCTCTATGATGAAATTTACTACGGAATCCTTGAACACTAGTGATAGTAGTACTATACTTTCACATAACTTGTATAATTTAATTAATATTGTCACAAGGGCATATTCCATAAATGTAATTCAAAACAATCACTAAAGTTAGGCTGGAAAAAGACATTAAAAAGGAACTAACTTCTTCAGGAAAACTTAGTACTAGTGTGAACTCTTCACAATGCAAGTGGTTGACAAAAAAGTATAGGATGGAAAGATTCAGTGTGAAATTTTACTTTAACTTTATGTAACCGGTTTTAGGAAAAGAAGTTGGAGGGGCTTTGATGCAAACAGAAAGAAGTTTTCAGGAGCATAGAAAAGGTATTGTTTTGTAGATGGGATTACTGTACTGGTCAGCTTAGACATATGTTGGACGGGCTTTAAGGATGTTGCATTAAAGAAGAATACATGGGTAAGATATTTAGTGAAGTTTCCTTAGGGGTTTAATTGTAATTTAAGAAAAGTTTGGGACATTTTTTAGGAATAATGCAATATTCGCGTACATATTACGCTTCCTTTCTATATATATGTGTAATCACCTCTAGTGAAGCAAATTTCTCAGAATATATTGAAAACGTACTAAAATAGTTTGAATATTTTTTCTTAGCTTGTGAATGTGTATCTTGTTCTTCGTGTTTTAGATATGTAAGCATATCTTTATTGTGTCTCCTGGTTTTAGGTTAAGTTTTTGTTAGATTGCTGAAGTTTTTTTTATCAAATTACTGATCTGATTAAGCGATCAGTGCTAAATGATCATAGATCTTCAATCATTTTTTGATCTCGCATGTGAATTTTTTCAACCTTTAAATATGAATTCTTTGAGATTGTCCAAGTTTCTCATGAATCTTTGAAATTTTCAGTTAACGGACTCTATTTGAAGCACAAGCTACAAAGTTCGTCTTTTCAGCATTCCCAAAAGCCAAATGGGGAATACAGCTTGTGGTAGCAGGAGGCAAGTGGATGAGAGGTACACAAAGCCACAAGTTTGTATCCACATGGAAGCATAGATGAAAAGAAGTTGAGAAAATTGATCCTCGACTTCAAGCTTGCACCATGTTATCCTGGCCAAGATGAATCAGCAATGGATCTGGAGGAGTGCCCCATTTGCTTTTTGGTACTTCAACTTGTTAATTTTATATATTGTGTTATTTAAATTAAATATAACTCGAATTTGTAGTGTCCTGATCACATGCTTGTCCTTCGAGGCTCAGAAATGCTTGGAACATATAACAACTATTAGCAACTTAGTAATTAAACTTAACAAAATCATTGCTGATGAGCTTGCATACAGTCTAAAATTTGTACCATTTTCTCATTTATTTATTTATTTTAAAAATACACTCATCAATTTTATTGTTCGGTCAGATTATACTGCTCCGGTCCTACGGAGGAAATTCAAGTTGATTGATTTTCCTAATAGCATGCACGTGTTTAGGAGTGTCTGATGACATTTCTATAATATTCCTCTTAATTTCCTTAAAATTGACTTTTTCGCTGGCAAAATCTTTCTGTCTTAAGCCAGGTTCGCATCTGATCTTGAGTTCCTGTACATCTTTTGGCTCATGTTGCATGGTTATTGCATTTGATTCAATTTTATGTTTTACTTGAAATGAAGTTTTATTGAATGATTTCTTGCCTATATGGTACTTGGTTTCTTATAATCTTCTCTTTTGTAGTATTATCCAAGTCTGAACCGCTCCAAATGTTGTGCCCAGAGCATATGTACAGGTACATGAATAACTCTAACCACCAATCTCGTTTATGATAAGAGTTATCCCATTTTCCTCCACTTCATCCCTCAAAAAAAAAGGTTTATTTTATATTGTAAAGACGTGTGCAATTTTTTTTTCACATAATATACACTGTAAAATACTTTTGCAATCTGCTGAAGTATCTTTTCTGTAGAGAGTATAAGAAAATTTGATTTTGTCCCATCCAAGGCATGACTGTATTTATTTTCTTAAATAGTAGATGTTTATCATGCATCTTTTTTTCTCTGTTGTTTTTTTATGGCTAGCATATTCTTTTAAATCATGTGAATATCACTTGTAACCCGTCTTCCATGACAACCGACATATGCCGAAACTACCCCCATCCACATTCATTAAGATTAAAGCAGTTATTTTGTTACTATTATTATTATTATTATTTTCCCCGGGGGGAGGGGGGGGGGGATTCAGGAGTGAATTTGGGGTTGAGGACAATGAGTATGGATGCTCATTTTTCAGAATTTATAATAATGCTTTCTATGTTGTAAGAATTTTGTACTTGGTGATTTTCAGAGTGCTTTCTTCAGGTCAAGCCACACCATGCTACTCGGCATGTGCTGTATCCTTTATTATTAATTATCTCAAAGTGTGCATGTAAATTTAAATACATAATCTTGTTTTGATTTATCTGAAAACATAGCCAATTACTTAACTTCATTATAAAGATGCCCATTTTGTAAAACTACAAACTATACTGTGGAATACAGGGGGTCCAAGACAAAGGATGAGAAGCGGAAGGAGCAGATTGTAAGTTTTTAGTTCTTTTTTTTTATACCTTTGTGCGCAGAAAACCCTTCAAAATTTTGTTCTCTATCTTTTAAAGATCAGTATTTCATCCAATGCAGCTCTTGGTAGATCTGTGACTGGCTTAGGTCCAACTTTTAGGAGTAGGTTAAATTTGTCCTACTTAGTAGCAAGTTTTTTCACTCATGTAATTTAACCTGTTGTGATATTAAATAGTGCAAATTATGTTGTGCATTTATGCCTCAGTAAACTCAATTCAGACGCAATGACCCTATCATACAATCAGTCCTTAAAACTGTTCACAAGCAGAAAATTAAATAGAAATTTGTTCAACACCTTCTGAAGCATTATCTTTTATGCTCACTCAACCAGAGCAAGTACTTTATTTTTAAGTCTAGGTTCCTTTCCTTCAATTAGTTTTAAGACAATGCATTCTTTACTTGTTTCAACCTTTCCAATTTCCTAATCTTCTGTTTTGGGATGTAGGAGGAGCAAAAGGTCATAGAAGCCCAGATAAGGCTAAGGCAACAAGAAATCCTGGATGAGAATGAGAGGTTCCAAAGGAGAAGGAACACTGCCACTTCAAGTGCTATTGCCATCCCAACTGAAGATGAATACCGTGCTTTATGTGGCGTACCGAGTTCATGTATGGATTCATTTTTGGAATAGGTTATTTGTTTTCAGTGTGTTGGGATGCAGTTGTAAACTACTTATCTGAACTTGACAGCTTGGACCTGGCATAGCTAGATTAGGGCCATCAGTAAAGTTACCAGTTGCTGATATCTCAAAGCGCTGGGGTTATCAGGTCAGGTTCAGAAACATTAGAAAACGTGATGGTTTACTGCTTGGGGTCCAATAAGCCATCAGGTCAACTTATACATTGGACCTGATGGCTTACTAGGTGGGGTTCACTAGGTCAGGTTATATCTCACATGATCTCTGAGTTTAGTTGAGATTATGCTGCTATCTGCTTAACTGCATCACCTGGATGAGATATATTGTCATCAATCTTTTTGATCATTATTCAGCTGATGCTGTATTTAACTGAATTTGTCTGTCTTGACAGTGCCACGTAGAGCTGATAGCAGTGATGATTATCTTTCTTCTCTGTCTGGAAGCCCCTCTTCCTCGAGCACTAGGCCTTCTCCTGCTACACAGGCGAGGTACTGCAATGGAAGCTTTGACAAACATTTTCAGCATGACTTGATCATTTTTAAAATTCAATTGTTGTTGGAACCTTGCATCGACCCCTTTGCCTATCCACCTATTTTTTTTCAATTCGGGTGGTAAATGAATTAAGTTTTGATTAATCTTTAATTGAAGGAATGGTGACTATAATCTGGATTTGGAGGAAGTGATGCTTATGGAGGCAATGTGGCTTTCTCTTCAGGTGAATAACTAAACACAAGTATAATTTTAATCAAAACTTGGTTTGGTGGTTTCCTATTGACTCTACATTTGCCCTGCAAAACCCCAAAAGATAATGTATATTAATAATGAAATGGGCAATATATTAAAGCAAAAGGAAGAAGCGAAATATAACATTCCAGATAGGATGGAGGGTAAAGTTGGCAGATTTTTTGGATGAATAGGAAGATGAGAGGGAGCAGATAAAATCTTAAACTGAAGTAAGCTAATCTTGAGAGGTGTTGATGCAATTTATTCTGCAATATAGTAGAAAAATGGAAAAATTATTTTAACTTTATTCAATCACTGAGAGTGAGAGGCCTGCGTACAACTGATACAATAAGCAAGTAATTAATATCAAGTCTCCAATTAATACAGGATATTAACCATAAATAAAGATATCCAATATCTAATAGATCTCAACACCCCCTCAAGATGGGTGAAAGATATTCACTAACTCCATTTTATTATAAAATCTAGCTAAGTCTGATGAGGTAAGTCCCTTGATGAGACAATCTACCACTTGCTTGATTTCCAGTAGCAACATAATTTAGTTTCATTAATCCATTGTTCAACTTATCTTTAATGAAGAATCGATCAATCTTTACGGGCTTGATTTTGTCGTGCTGTACCAAATTGTTGGCAATACTAATTGTTGACTTGTTGTCACATAATTTTATTTTAGCTCCATGATTTATCTCGAGATCTTCCAAAATTTTTTTTAGCCATAATATCTCAGCAACAGTAGTTCCATAGCATTGTACTTAGCTTTTGCCGTCGATCTCGAAATAGCTGGCTTCTTAGCTGGCTTCTTTTTGCTCTTCCAGGAGACCAAATTGCCTTCTACAAACATATAATTGCCAGATGTGACCTCCTGATAACTAGCCCAGTCAGAGTCACAATAGTCCTCAATGTTCATATGCCTATTATTCTTGAAAATTAAGCCATTTTCTAGTACACTTTTCAAGTATCTCACGATATAAAATACTGCGTTCATATCAGGTCATGCATGTAACAACTGACCACGCTTACCGCAAATGAGATATCGGGACGAGTGTGATTCAAATAGATCAATTTGCCTACCAATCTCTGGTACCTTTCACGATCAACCCGTTCTCCCGCATCAACACTCATCTTGGCTTTCACATCAATTAGAGAAACTGCTGGCTTACACCTTAACATGTCTGTCTCACTTAGCAAGTCTAAGACATACTTTCTCTAAGATAGAATAATCTCTTTGTTCCACGAGCCACATCAATCCTAAAAAAATATCCAAATTATCTCAGATCCGTTACCTCAAATTTCTTCCTCAATCTTGCCTTCAATTGTGCAATATCCCCCTCGTCATCCCCAATAATGATCATATTGTCGACATACACAACCATCATAGTGATGTGACCATCGTTTTGCCGAGAAAACGTGTGATGTGTATTGATTTGTTGGTAGCTCATGCTTACCATAGCCTTCCTGAACCTATCAAATCAGGTCCAAGGGGACTACTTCAACTCATAGGGCGATTTCTTGAGCCTGCATACGTTATCCATTGTCTGGTTGGTGTTAAACCCTGACAGGACCTCCATGTACATCTCTTCCAACAAATCACCATAGAGAAAAATATTCTTCACGTCAAGTTGGTGTAGTTGTCATCCACCATTTACTGTTATGGAAACTAGTGTCCTCATTGTGCTCAATCTTTGCCACGTGTGTAAAGGTCTCATCATAGTCAATGTCATAAGTCTGATTATATCATTTTGCCACCAATCTAGCTTTGTAGTGCTCAACCAAACTTTCTAGATTTTGTTTCACTTTGAAACCCATTTGCATCCAACCACCTTTTTGCCTGGAGATAGTGACATAAGTTCTTAGGTTTTGTTCCTTTTGAGGGCCGCTCTTTCAGCATAGCTGGTTTTCATTTCGGATCTTTCTTATCAATTTGCTAACACTTAGAGATAGAGATAATGTCTAATGATGTAATGAATGCTCCATATATAGGTGTTATGTGCGAGTAAAAGACAAATTTGGTAATGTCATATGGGAAACCATATCGATCAGGAGAAATCTCACATTTTCGTGAGAAGTCCGCCTTACTGATAGGGGAGTAAGAGTAGTAGAGAGGAACCATATCATCTGTGTATTTTGAGTCTGAGATGGATGGTATAGGTATCTTAAGAGTCGGAGTAGGTAAGGGGCAAGAGACTTGATACCAGTGACACTGTAGGCACAACTCCCTCATTTTGCTTTTTTTCTTCTCATATACACTTCACCATTTCTTAAACTCCCCATAAGCCTGAGTTCTACCGCCTTCGGACTCATTCCTCTCAATCTTCGGCTCAACCTTAGCCGAATCCTTCCTTATAACTAACACCACTCACGATCATCATCCTTATCTCACTATCACTACTCTGTCTTTCTCGTCTCATACCTTTCGTATCGAACGAGTCTCCAAAGGGTGATATCGCCTCTGAGGAGTAGTATGGTTCAAGTTCTTGAAATGTAACATCTATACTCACAAATAGTCTCTTTTCCATAGGACTCCAGCATACATATTCTTTTTGAGTATCCGAGTATCCAACAAAGATACATTTCACAAACCCTTGGTTTTAGTTTTCTCGTATTATGTTTGTTATTCCGCACAAAGCACACACAGTCAGGTTTTGAGAAGGAAAATATTTTCATTCTTATCTTTCAGCATTTCCATCGGGGACTTCCAATCTAGCACCCGCGAACGCAACATGTTGATTAAATAGGCCGCGGTCAGTACTGTTTGCCCCTACAAATACTGTGAAATATTCATAGAAATCATCATACTCCGAGTTACTTCAAGTAGATGTCTGTTATTCCATTCTGCTACCTTGTTCTGCTTGGGTGTGTATGGACATGTGGCTTGATGTTGTATTCCTTGTGATGATAAGTACTCTCTAAATGCTCTATTGGTATATTGTGTCCCATTGTTAGACCTCAATACTTTCGTAATTGCACCGTATTGTTCTTCATCAAGTAAAATCAAATTACATGAGAAAAATAATCAATGAAGGAGATAAATACCTAATTTCATTTAAAATATTTGTGGGATAAAGTCCCCATACATCAGAGTGGTTCAAATCAAATAAACATGAACTCCTATTATCAGAGCTTGCATAAGAGTTCTTGGTATGCTTGCCCAACTCATACGCATTACACATCAGTTTTTTCTTACTAGCCTTTTCAAACAAAGGTGGATTCAATCTACTCAAAATAGAAAATGAAGGATTACCAATCCAGTTATTTTAAATGAATAAGTCCATACCCTCTCTATCCATGTACCACAATCCGTTATGTCAAGTGCTAATTCCATGCAGCCTGCCGGTCCTATTCTCTTGGAAGATCACCATAGAAATGTCAAACAAAACAACACATTTCAGTTGTGATATGATAACACTTACAGATAAGAGATTCACATAGAAAGAATAAACATGTAATACATTAGACAAAATCAAGATGTTGGTACATTTCACGGTATTTTTACCAACTACGGGTTGGGCCATACCATTAGCAGTTTGAATGCTCTATGGGATTGTTAGATGAGAATAAAAAAAAACTCTTCAGCAGCACCACTCACATGATAAGACACATCAGAATCGACTATCTAATCTGGTGATCTACTATGTATAGAGGTTAGAACAAGTGTATTAACCGGACTTATGGCTGAGTGAGCAAAATTAAGACTTATAAACATAGTTACCCCTGGATGAAGATGAGGTGGATATCTCATCGACCACTCTTTCCGTAACCTGTTTGTTTCTGCCTCGCCCTTAGTGCCTGAGAATAGACCTTCACGAGTGCCTAATTCTTTTTAGTAAGGACTCCAACGACTTCTTCCTCTCTACAACCATCAGATGTGTTCGGTTGCCTTCTCTTCCACCTCTCCGACTTTCATGGACGCGACTACGACTCTCAGATCGCCCCCTTCCACTTACATCTCTCTCCTTTGTTGGCTTAGGACAAGCTTGCTTCAGATGACCTACCTCGCCACAGTAGTAGCATTGTCGGGTCTCGCCTCTATACCCTGTTAGCGGCTATTAGTGCTGACTTTGGCCCTAAAAGTCCTCCTGATCCAGTATGTAGCACTATTCGGCTCTCCTTCTGAATCATGGCCGAAACTGCCTCCTCAAATGAGGGAATCCTCTGCTGGGCTAGCAACATAGTGGACCTCTGCTCGAATGCTAGTGTTAGACCTTGAAGGAATCCGATGGTCCTACATGCAAAACTTTAATACTTTGCACGTAGGATAACTGCAGCCTACATGAGATCTGAGGTTGTCGTGATCTCGGCTTCGTGACATACTCCTGCACAGTCCTGTCTTTGAACTATTGTAGAGATTTCCCTCTTGATCTAATATACCCTCAGGTTTCCCCACTCCATCATAGGTCATTTTGAGCTTTTCCTAAACATCTCTGACTCATTATATGCCATTCACTATGGATGCAATAGAGGGAGCCATTGAACTCGGAAGTCGAATGTATACAATCATGTGAGTGGACTTCCATTCAGTTCTTCCTGGAGTACCCTCAGCTGGCTTTGTTTTTTCTCCGGTTAGAAACCCCTCTAGATCCTTCCCTATAAGAGTGTATCTTACCCCCTCTAGATCCTTCCCTATAAGAGTGTATCTTACCCGACGAGACCAGCTCAGATATGATGCTGGCCCCTCGAGTTTCATATCAACCGCTGGAAGCTCTACTCTCGGGACTGGTCTCGGTGTGCTCTCACTCGTAGCCACACTGAAAGCTCACATCAATATCGAGATCTCTGAGGCATTCAGTTTTCTCCAAAATAACCTCCATAGGGTTCTTACCTTTACCTTTGCCTATCGCGTCCTCCGTCATCAATCGAGTCAAATCCCCTTCCTTTTTCCTCAAGATTTAGATCCAACCCATCTTTCTCCTTAATCCGATCTTGATCTTGATCTAATCAACCATCAAGACGGAGATCTACGCCTGATCAACACCTAACGGATATTGTTGGGTATAGGTCCCCACGTCGGCCTAATCAACCAAAGGAGCGGACTTACTCTACGGTCGGTATGGTCGGCCCTAAAAGAGAGGAGCTCGCCTCGGAAAGAGAAGGAAATGAGAGGAATATGCGATTGCTACAGTACCCACGATAAACAGTAACTTGGCTCTGATATCAAATAGAAAAGTGAAAAAATTATTCCTGAGAATTCTTAGTTTTATTCAATCACTAAGAGTTCTTTATATAAGCGTACAACTGTACAACTGATACAATAAACAAGTAATTAATACCAAATTTCTAATTAATATAGGATATTGTCTAGGATATTAATCATAAATAAAGATATCCAATATCTAATAGATCTCAACAAATATGCATTACATGTAACTGGAATTACTTGTTTTTCTTTTCAAATCAGGAGCAAGAATCAAGGACAAATGACAACGTCTCTCGGACCGTTGAGACAACCCCATTCCCCACTTCCTCCACTGGACTTGCCAGTGCAGTTGCTGACCTGGCAGAGCAACAACACCGCCTTGTAGATGCTGCTCAATCATCCTATGCCAATCCAAGCCTTCTAACAAATCCTATTATATCTCGTCCAATGACTACGGAGCTGATTGAGGATGGGAGTTTGTGCATGTCCCCAATAAGAGGGCTCGTCTCTAGAGAGGATCGGCAGTTTGATCACTGGTCAACAACTGCAGAGAGGGGGGCCAGTGCCAGTAGCAGTTACAGTGATGCTGGGATGACACACTGGAATGTCCCAGAGAGTTTTGAGGAGCAGATGAGGATGGCTTTGGCAGTTTCTCTGGCAGAAGCGCGGTCCAGGGCCAGGATTTCAGGTTGATATAGAAGCATTTTTTATGGTTATGGTAGTGGTTTGCTGCCTTTTCTTCGTTCTTTTCTGTTCTGTGTGTGTGTGAGTGTGTTTTTTGGGGGTGGGGTGGGGGATTCAAATTGCGTTTATTGAAGGATTTATAGTTGTGCATTATGGTATTGCTAGTTTTTATAGGGTTGTATAGATATGGGAGAAAACAGGGCTTAGGTGAGAGGGAATATTTTCATATCTTTGCATCTCTGTTTGGCAGTAGGGAGCAATATTTTGGTTCTTTTGTTTTTAGGTTCCTTATTTTAATTGCCTATCTAGATGTTTCATTGAAGAAAGGAATGTAAATAAAAAAGAAAAATTGAAACTGGGAATTGTACATGTACATGAAATGGATGTGGAAAAAATATAATGGTAGTTGTAACATAGCGTGTAGTGCAGGCACCAAGAAATGTGATGATGGTCTGTTGTGAATTCATCTAATTGTTATCTTTTTAAATTGCTTATATTTTTGCTCTTTTCCCAAAAATGCGTAGCGCTGAGTTCTGTCTGAGATGAGATTTTGGAGGAACCAGTCTGATCCGTTTAAAGTCCTCTCTATTTTGTGGCACGTGTTTGATTAGAAAGTTGCGTTCTTACTTTTTGTTTCTCAAATAGTGAAGTCGTAGTCAAGGACCTAGTCAGGATAAACAGCAAGTACTGCTCAAAAATTAAACCAAGGCTTAAATGTTTCAAGTACGATATGTTTCTTTGCCAACAAAAGTAATAAACGAACAAAGCAATACTGAGCTTCCAGATCTGTTTCAGGGTTCAATTTTTGGACCAGGCGGAGTCAGAATTACCCATATTAGTTGGGCCTTGTTTTCACGAATAATTTATTTAAACCCTCCACCTTTATATGTTATTAGGTACTGTGGCCGGACTCCCTCTGATGTGTATGGGTTCGGCTCCTCTAGATTACTTAATCTGTAAAATAACTGTTTGAATTTTGTTCAGCTCTCGAATTTAAACCACGGACAGAACTACAATCTAATAGCGAAGGATGGGACAGTTTCCCCTTAGTTTTATGGGTGGGACGGTTACTTTACAGTAAAATAATATAGAGGATGTAAATTCAATAAATATTCGAAAACTATCCGACGTAGTAAATAATATATCAATATTTTTATCTAAAGATTCATAAAGCAAGTAAATAAATGACACAAAATCAATTAAAGGATAATACTGGTATTGAACAAGTATGATTTTTGAAATACTATTTAAAATATTTTCGATATAGTAAATTACTAAATAAGTAATACATATCATTTTTTGTCAAGTGCATTCCGTTATTAATTAAAGTCCATGATGAATTAATTCAAATGTTAAATTTTGAATTATATTAAGTTTCAAAATAAACCTTTTAGATTAATTTATTTTAAATTAAATTTAAATTTCTCAAGTTCAAAATACTGTCTAGTTTTAGTTATTATTTTAGATAAAAAAAGGGAACCCAAGAAGAAAGCAAGAGAAAGATGTAAGTAAATGTCAAATCAGAACGTTGATAACAAAAAAGAAAAAAATTTGATTCAAAATTTATATGGAGTGATTAAAATTATATATCAATGTTGTAATTTTGTTCTTATCTTTTCAATGCACTTTGAATCACCTCAATTGAAATTATGATGAACAAATTATGATCATTTGAAGTTTATTATGACAAATATATAATAACGTGCAATAGTTCCTCTATACGCTATACGTAATAGCGGTTTGCTATTGCCACTATAACACAAATAACACACATAACACAATGTAGACGTATAGCATAGCGTTTGAGTTCTGAAAATGTTATAGCACGCTATTTAGAACTCTGAAAGCAACACAAAAGATTACAGAATAAAGAACATAAAACAATCTAAGCTACAATTATTAATATTAATAATAATAATTTGTCCTCTTGAGAACAACAACATCCGTCTCATCAAGCCCCATCAATTCACCTCTTCTACTCGTGGTTAGCATTTTATGCAACTAGTATGTTTGTTTTGATATTCATACGACTTAATTATTTGATTTCGTATTCGTAAATAATTCGCTCCGTGTCCGTTTAATGTGAATTTGATTTTAAATTCTAATATATGTTTAATATCGTATTCAAATTAAATATCGTATTCACATACAATATAATCTTAGCGAATAAATCTAAAATGCAACGCGTTGTACATATGCATCTGTGTGTCATGTCAAAATCTTAAAATTCAAGTTAAAAATGACTAATCCAAACCATTCAATTTATTCTCTATATCAAACTCTTGTAGAAAATCAAAATTTATATTTTTTTGAATTTTTTTTGCTATTTTTTTAGGCCAAGAGAAAGTTATTTGATTTAAGGATTTTGAATTGTCTAATAATAATGATTTTCTTCCTAGACAAAAAATAGTAAAATATTTTAAAAAATATGTAAAATTTAATTTTCTACAAAAATTTGATATAGAGAATAAATTTAATGAATTGGATTAGCCATTTTTAACTTAAAATTTTAAAATTTTAACGTGGTGTCATGTTTATTTTGTTTTTATGACTGTAAGATTTACTTATTAATAATAAATATTTGTATTTAGCATAATTATTGAAGTATCATATATTTTTATTTCTATGATTGTTAGATCCAAAGACGGATCCAATGCATATAAGGGAGTTGTTGTCTCTATGGATTTTGAAAAATAGTGCTAGCTTTTAGGTCCACTAGTTAGATCCACTTAATAATAATAGCTCTCTAAATTTAAGCACGATCATTTAAATAAATTCAACCATCAAAATCTCATGTCATACTTTTCAACCATAACTTTTATGAAAGCATATAAGGATCCACCGACATCTGTCCCTAGTTAGATCCACTTAATAATAATAGCTCTCTAAATTTAAGCACGATCATTTAAATAAATTCGATCATCAAAAACTTATGTTATACTTTTCAATCATAACTTTTATGAGAACAGATAAGGATCCACCGACATCTTTGTAAATGGGAATTCAGATCCGCTGCCATACTTTTTCTATGGCATGGTGCCATACTTTTCACTTGTGTTATGTGATGTTGGGCCCACACATAATTTATCTCACCTAAGTTCAAATCTAAGCCATTGAAAAACTATGGTAAAATGCTGCCATAGTTTTCTATGGCAGTGAAATACCGTGTCCCTATCAATATCAAGCCCAACAAAATTAAAGACGGATTATTTTTGGGAGGGATTTACAGATCATACGGTGGAATATCGTGTCCCTATCAATATCAAGCCCAACATAATCAAAGCCGGATTATTTTTTGGAGGGATTTAATTATCATAATCATTAATGTTTTGTTGTGCTTATTTATTTATTTATATATTTCAAATCATTCAATTGCATAAATATGAATAATTATAAAATTTTAAATTTTTTTAATAGTTATCAAATAAGAAAGTTAAATTATAAAATTTAATCCATTAATTTTAATAACACTTAATACATATATATAATTTTATGAATATAATATGATATATATAAAATATTTTTTTCAACTAATTTTGTTATTTAAGAAGTTAAATAATAATAATAATTTAATATTTAATCTCTCATTTCTTTAATTAAATTGATAGCATGCCGAAGGCCACTACAAACAGTAGCGACAGTACCGAACTTTTTTTTGGGGGGAGGGATCAGATTCAAAGGAGATAGAATTAGATGTTTCTCGGGCGATAATTAGATTCAATTCAAAGGCGACAAAAAATATCATATATGCCTCACTTTCTCTCCCTCAGTCTCATTCCCATTCTGCCATTCTCGTTCTCAGATCAGATCTCAATCAAACGGGCGAGAAAGGCAAACTTACGAAGTTCCCACCACTGAAGCTGAAGCTTCTGATATTTTTATTTAATGGCATCTATATCCCCCACCATTAGCATGACTGATACTTACCCAATCAAATGCGCAGCCAATCCCGCTGCGCCACGTCTAATCCAGTTCACCCCATGGGAGCTTGCCTTGCTCAATATACAGTACATCCAAAAAGGCCTCCTCTTCGCTAAACCTCCTCACCTCTCTTTCGATCAAATCTTCCAGTTGTTGAAGGATTCCTTGGAAGAAACTCTATATCACTTCTACCCCTTCTCAGGCCGTTTGAAAGTCACTTGCGATGGCAAGGCCACTATTGTCGAGCTGGAGCTAGTCCCCGGATCGGATGGGGCGGAGATCATACGAGCTGTTGCGGAGCAAGTCACAGTCGCCGACGTGGCATCATATCATGGCCGGGATTCGCCGGAGGTGCTCAAAGTGCTCTTCCCACTTGATGGAGCTGTTAACTTTGACGGCTGCACCAAGCCGCTTCTCTCCGTACAGGTGTACATTTGGGGAAAAAATATCTTTTTCTTTTTTTTTTCAAAATGGTCAATCCTTTAACTTTGATGTACATTTAACTTCAACTAATTGATCTGACTAAAGTAGTTAATTTTCCTTTTTGACAAACTTATTATGTTTTTGGAACAAGATAAACAAACTTCAAACAGATTTCTGCCTGGAGTAAAAAATATTTCTAAAACTGAATAAATTTTAAGTTTACTGCAACATTTAACCTAAGAAACTTGTGGAATTCCAAATTCCTAACACATTCCAATTAATTGTAGGCTGAATGTAGATTCTTAATTGAGACTGAAAGGTAATTCCCAGTATAACTGAAATTTTCAGTAATTATATTATCTCATGGCGGAAGTATTAGATAGTACACTTTGGTCAGTGCTAGTTGGGAGCTGAAGGCAATTCACTAATTAATTAAAGCATTCATTAATTAAGTCTTTACAAAGACAATGGTTATATGCATATATAATTCTAGCTTTTGCTGCTACTGTGGTGTAGTTGTTTCTCTATTTCTACTTGATTTATGATTACTTGTCCTTAATTTGAGAATATAGTTCACTGAGCTCAGCGATGGTGTGTTTCTGGGCTTTGCTCTGAATATAATGGTTGCTGATGGAACTTCCATCTGGCATTTCATGAACTCATGGGCGGAGATTGCTCGCGCTAAAGCTGCCGAGAGAGAGTATGTGCTTTCTCGACCGCCGGTTCATGAAAAGTTTTTCTTTGATGAACATGGAGATCCTCCTATTCAGCTTCCTATTTCTTCTCCAACCCAATTTATCGAGCGATTTGTGTCTCCTCCAATACGGGAGAGGTTGTTCCACTTCTCTCCTGAGTCGATTGCCAAACTCAAAGCAAGAGCAAATCAGGAGTGTGGAAAAGGTACTTTCTTAAATTAAAGGCAAATTTGTAGGAACTTCTTAGGAGTCTTTCTAGCCTTCTAGATAGGTATTTAATTAATTGAGGGAAAACCAATATCAGTAGTTGTGTTACTTTATTTTGGTGGATGTTCAGTAACAGTTGAAAGTTCATTTGAAACTTAAAAAAGTATTTAAAACAGTTTACTTTGGTGTATTTTCCCACAATTTCGGCCAAGTTTTGGTAAATATGAATGTCTAATACAACTTTACCTGATATTCTTCTATTTTTGTAATGCTATATACCTGTTGAATAATAGCTAGAATGACCAAATTTCATCTATAAGTGTAATTTCTGTAAAAGATATAGCAATATTAAATAAAATTGGTGGTCGAAAATAAATTATGGTGTTTAGGCTGATCAGATCTATTTCTCATATTGTCTGTGGCTCTGTAGGCACTATTTCCTCATTTCAAGCTCTAGCCTCATTGATGTGGCGATCTATTACTCGGGCACGTCATCTGCCTCCAGATGCTCAGACAACCTGTATGATGGCAATTCAGAACCGTCCTAGACTGCAGCCACCTCTCTCACCAAACTACTTTGGAAGCAGCATTTATGTGACAAGGACAGTTGCATATGTGCAAGAGGTTCTAGACCACAATCTTGGGTGGGCAGCATGGCTATTGAACTGTGCTGTTGCTGCACATGATGATTCCGCTATCAGACACAGGGTAAGTGCATGGATGGCTGAACCGGTATTTAACAAGCTAAGCAATTATGATGAAAATTCTGTGCACTTTGGCAACTCACCCCGATTTGAAATGTATGAGTGTGATTTTGGGTGGGGGAAGCCAGTTTCAACAGGCAGCGGTGCTGCAAATAAGGTAGACGGGAAGATGTCACTGTATCCTGGGTGGGAGGGTAGGGGGAGCATGGATTTGGAGGTGTGCTTGTTTCCCGATACCATGGCGGAGTTGTTGAATGATGATGAGTTCATGAGTGCAGTTTCTGAGCCTGTCGATTTGAAGGTGCGGTTGGATGCTTGTTTGAAGGCGTAGGTTTCATATGGCAAACTGGACCTGAAACTGGAATTGGCTAGGAAGGTATGCAATGACAATATCTGTGTTTTGATCATTTGCATGGTGATTGAGAGTTATTGTATGTAGATTCGCAGATGCATACACTTATTTATGGGACCATCATATGCTCAATTTCACTCTTGTTTTTGTCGTTAATTCTTTGTTCTAATCGGGAATCTTATTTTATTTTTTAACAAGTACCGCATATATAAGCTGCTGGTTCCATTAACTGAAACATTTTTTTTACTTTTTTACACACTGAAATTTCTAAAATACCTCTAGTTTCAGCTTATAATTGACAGGATTAACCATTAAAGCACCTCTTCTTTCTTAATATCAGGAACTGTTAATTAGTACCCAAAAATGATGTACCACTTTGGAAACAAGTAGCTGGGAAAAGTATCACATTCTACTCGTCTTGTATTTTTGATTTTATTGAAGCTTTTTGGATGGTTCAATAAAAAAAATTACTTGAGATTTATTTACTTCAAAAAAAATCTGCACCTGAATGTTTTGGATAGCATTTGGTTCTAATAAAATTATTATCAAGTGGGAAATACCTAGTAACTACAAAAGGTAGCTAATTGTAATGATTTTATGGTCTAAGAGTTATGAATTCAAATCTTCATGAACAGCAATTAAAATTTGAGAATTGAACTTCCATCTTTTAAAAAAAAAAAAGACTTGAGTGCAGTTGGCCATTATTTTAGTTATATGGGAAACCACCGCTGCACTTGCCTTTTGTCATACTTTGTAAATAGAAGCGAACCTTGAATTTTGTACGAAGTGCAATTGGTCATTTTATTTTTTTAGAAGGAAAAAGGGTCACACCTTAATCTGAATTTATAAGATAGTTGAAAACAAAGAAAAGTTTTGCAGTGCAAAACCATGAAAATCAAAAGAGAAAAAAAGAAAAAAAAAGAAAAATTACAGTTTCATAAGCTAGGAGACTGTTATAAAATTAAATTAAATATATAAAGGAAAATATGAAATATAAATGAAATGAACAGTTATTTATCCTTCAATGAGGAGGATGTCCTGACACAACTCAAGAATTTAACCATCTTCATTGTAGTCGGATTTCTTTCAAAATCAAATGACATTATTTAATCTGGTTTTTGAATATCCTGAACAACATTCTCCTAAAAGTGACCAATTAGAATTATCTCTCTGATACGATCAGATCGATCAAAAGTAATCATTACATATTTCTGGTGCGGAGAGAAAAATCACTCCTCCAGAGATTGTCGTAACTCTATCGTCTGCTTTGAATGTGGTAGATTAGGCATCGTTCATCGAACTGTCGATCTATCACACTGCAACCATCAGCACCGAAACCATCAGTCACTACATGAACTCCAAACCAACCGAATACAGTATTGAAGACGATGGATAGGTCTAGCGTAGCAGAAGAGTATGCCATGATCAACTTCTATCCAAATGATGCGAACATTGACCTCTAGGTGACTCTCAATCGAAGCATTGTCATCTCTGACGAAAAACAACTAGGGGCTTTATACATACAAGCTCATCTCTAGCAGCGATTCAACATTTTAGGATTCACTTGGGTAGCTCGTGCCATTCCTCATAACTAATTTCTCATAGATCATCCTAATCCGCTCTGGAGAGCTACTACCTTGGAGTTTGGGGAAATCGAATTAGGAGGAGTTCACTTTCCTATTGAAGCTTACAAGAGGACAAGACATGATATCCAAGGGCATCCTCTGATTCCAATGTGGATAAGGATTAGAGGATTACCTTACCGCTTCTTCAAGAAGCACGAGTTTGAACACATTGCGGATGACCTAGGAGGTGCTATACTAATGGAGGTTGATCCTAAATCAGGTAACCACTATGACTTCTCTATTTTACGTATAAAGGTTGGGTATATGACTCGGACATCATTCTACCATTTCACAAAATGAAATTCACCAAGCACAATGGTCAAGTAACTTTCTATACATTGTTTTATGAGGTTGAGATGGACCTAAACCCTAAATTAGTAGAAAAAAAATGGAATTGGGAATCAAAAGAAAACTGTGCTAGAAAGAAAAGTCGACGATGCACTTGACGCTTTCATCTTGGGTTTCTATTTGGGGAGGATCTTTTTCGATGTGACATCCTACATTACAAATATCAGTAAATTAGAAAAGATATAAAATATTAATTTAGCAAATAATTGAATACCTTTGTATTGAGTTGCACTAGACTCGCGGGCCACTTGAGGAGAATCCCAATTAAGTCAACTAGATATCGCGCATCGTCCGTTTCATAAGGAAGATTATAATCGCAATAGCCATCCATCATGAAATCAATTGAAACCCTATGGTGATCAAGCGGCAACGGTGCACCATGAATTATGCCATCCCTTTAGAAGAACTCTCCCCTTCGCCACATGAACGAACCCATTGAGTGTGTTGAAGAAGAGTTTATATGGAACCGGGACCTAAAATAGAAATTAATTACTAAATTTATGTAAATTTTAATAAATCCTAGTTAACTAAAAATATTTAAATTTTTTGAAAGAGATAAGTAATAACCAGAATGTCTCCATGTATTGAAAAGTTGCTTGCCTGAGTCGGAGACTCAAATTCTTAGGCAGCAGACGGTATTAAGATGTTTGTAGAATTGAACATCGCCTCTAATCTTACCGCGATCTGGGCCTCTAACCTTGCTGAATGGTCGGCCGTGACCTTTATGGTGATCTCTGCCTCGACCCTTTTGGTGATCTCCTCCTCCCTCCTTGTCAGTTCTCGTGAAACTTAAAATAAAAAATTTCATATTAGTACTGATAGACCTTTGAAAGCCCTAGAATGATGGTGGTATTGAAAGGTCAAGAAAGTGCAAGAATGTAAAGAACCTAAAGTAGAAATGTATAAACCAATTTGGGGCTTAATGTTCAAGTGTAATGACAATGGAATACAATTTAAATCAATTCAATTCTCACAAGAATATAGTAATTAAAGAAATGTGAGAAAAGAAAAGTAAAGATAAATAAGAACACAAGATGTAACGGAGTTCGGCTTTAACAATGCCTACGTCTCCGGGACCTCAACCTCTAACAATTGAGATTGAGCCGATTTATTAGAAAGAGGGTTTTTACACTTGTAGAACTTAGGTCCCTTACAAAAATGGGCTGCCAAGCCTATCGGTAACAAGAGTGACAACACACTTATGACACACTCAAAAGGTGAGTGACAACACACTCAAGAAAAGTGAGCACTACAGCTCAAGAGAATGTTTTCAAGAAGATCACGAAGGATCAAGTTGGGAGAATAGAGAGAAGCAAGATTGAGCTTGAACAAGGATTTGGCTAATTGAGTGTTTCAATCTCTTAAATTATCTCTCTCACTTTGTATATGGCTAGTAAGCTCTCTGGAGTAATGATTTAGCTAGATAGATCAGATTCTATTCAATAGTGAGAGTTGTGATCCTTTTATAAAATAGATCTTCAGAAATAGCTGAAGAAACTATTTTTCGGCCTCGAACCGTTATAACGATTTACGAATCGTTATAACGGTTTAGAAAGAATAGTCGTTGGATCAACTAAACTGAAACGTTATAACGATTTGATAAATCGTTATACGTTTCATGAATCGTTGTAACGATTTCAGAATCGTTATACGTTTCACAAATCGTTGTAACGATTACTGAATCGTTACATAACGATACATTCTGGTTTCTTTGAGAATATTTTTGCCTTAGAATATTTTTTAGTATTGAGATGAACCGTTATAATTATTTATAACGATTCACCGGCGTAATCACTTTTCTTGTTGTTTAAGCTCAATTTATCTTGACCAATTCAACCCGGTTTGAGTCTAACTAAACCTAACCCTAATGCAGTCTTGATTAAGCTCTTGTATCTCAGCACTAGTCTTGGTTTTTGTACACTAGTTCATTTACATGTTAATCCCTGTACAAAACTCAAACAAGGCAAATTATAAAATTCAAGATTATTTTGCAAATCGACAAATCAAAGAAGATGTTAAGTGTAACAAGTACAAATATATATTTTTAAATTAATATAAATTATTACAAAAATACTTTCGACTTGGTGATGCAATCAGAATGAGAAGTCCTCCTCTTTAGATTTTTACCGAATATAACTCATGGAGTTGTGAAACTGAAGTGTCCTCTCAGCCTACCTGAATGCTCAGACTTCCCAATCAAAGCACTTAGGACATCATTGTAGCGCCATGACTGAAACAAGACTTGAGATGCTAGTTGCACGTTCTCCTCCTATCATGAAGAAAATTATATTGGCTAGATTATAATTGTGAAGTACTTAATTTGAAAATTAATAATGTTAAATTTTTTACCATCCATACGACGACCTCTGTAGTCGTCTATGATGGAACAATAAGTCTTCCCTCTTCATCTGGTACCACTCTTGCTCTCACCCATTTATAACCTCTAGGATCATATACTGAGCTGATCGAGGATGACGAGATGAAGAAGACAAAAGAAAATTATTTAACACCTTAAAGTCTTCAGCATTTTTCTTTTCACAAAAATCTTATCACTGCTCTTGAGTGATGTTGTAACCATCACACAATTTTTTTGGCTTGTCAAGATCCGAATTTGCTTTGTATTGCTCGACCAATCTTATTTTCCATTACCTTTAGTGCTCGCTCATATATCTAAGAATGACTTTTTTGTGCGTGTCATCGTGAATATTCCAAAAATCCTGAGAAAATAAAAAAATTGTTATGATTTTAAAATTCAATTTAAATAAAAAATTTATATTATATTAGATTATTATCTTAATCTCAGCCCACATCTTATCGCTAAGTTTATCATCAAAATTCTCGATATCTCTTCATTCACGCAAGTTATAAGAAGTCGATCTCTCATAATCATACAAATATAATTCGTCATCCCGAGTGATATGTTGTGAAGTTAATATGCCAATTTTCATTCCCTACATTGCGTATCGCCTCACATGTGATCTTTGATCTTTTCCCTTTTGATCCCAACATGTCTGGAACAAAGAACTAAATTACATTAGTTCATAAAGTAATAGTTACAATCAAATTAATATTTTTAATATTCTTAACACGCATTCAAGCAACATGCAAACAATCAATTAAATAATTAATGCATTCTTAACAAACATTCAATCAGTACCATACCATCCTAGGGTTTTGAAATTTCATACCATATCATATAATATCATATCATATCATACCATACCATTCAATCAAGCATTCAAACAAGTAATTCAGGCATTCAAACAAGCAAATCAAACATTCAAGCACCATATCATATCATACACAATTCAAGCATTCAAACAAATTCAATTCAAGCATTCAAGCACCATACCATACCATACATAATTCAACCTTTCAAACAGTTCAAGCAATTCAAACATTCAAATAAGCAATTCAAGCACCACACCATACCATACACAATTCAAGTGTTCAAGCACCAGACTATACCATACACAATTCAATCATTTAAGAAATTCAAGTAATTCAAATAAGCAATTCAAGCAATGGACAAAATGCACTATGAAAGCCATGAGAATGTCATGCCAAACCAATTATATCAATACAAACTTATCATTTTTAAAATAATTATACAACATGATCTTTATGACTATTGCTTAAAGTCATTGAAATTTTACTTCTCAAAACATCAATTGAACAAGGAGACTCCAATTGAAGGTACATGCATGCATATAAATAGTGAATGGGGACTTACTTGGAGAGAGGTCACAACAAAGGAGAAGGGCGGCGCTGGAGGGAGGTAGAGAGAAGGAGGGGCGACCGGAGAGCGAGACAAGGAGGGGGAGGGTGGCCAGAGATGGATGCAACAAGGAATAGCTAGGGTTTTAGAGTTTCACTTAGAATTTTTTTAAAAAATGCGATGGAAAGGGAAAGAGAGACAAATCTATTACTTTTAAAAATTAAAAATCTTTCCTAATGGTTTCTTACTAAAACCCATTACACTTAACAATTACTTTTGCATTTTATTATTTTATAAATTTTACTAAAATTTGATAAGTCTTTTGAGTTGTTTGTAGAATCCTATGGAGACTTCATAAGATGATCAACATCAGGACTGCAGATGGCTGGAAGAAGTCAAGTGAAGATATAGGACCATATACATATAAGGTTTAATTTAAATTCTTAAGATTCTTCATAAAAATGATACAAAAAGATTGCTACTGCCGTAAAGCATCATAACGGTTCCTAAACCGTTATAATATTTTATTATCTACACTCTCAAAATTCTAACTTCTCTGAAAATAAAAACATAAAAAATTGACAGAGCGAATCGTTGTTTAACGTTTCATAACGTTCAACGATTTGAATGTTATAACATTTCACTGAAACATTATAGCGTTTCTGTGATGATAGCATCTTTGGCAAAAAATAAGTCAATACAGTCAAACTTGATCAAAATATTACAATGCTTTATAAAGCGTTGAACGTTACATCCAAACGTTATAACGGTTCATCCAAGTCTTTTTAAACCATTATAAAATTATCTGATAAGGGTATTCTTGACCAGATCAAGATCAAGCTCAAGAATAATAACCGTTATAACAATTTCCTATGTAAGAATTCGACTACAGTCTGTTCTTGAATTTTATATATTAAGTTATTTCAGGATTGCTATAACCGATCAAATCTTAAATATTCTAAGCAATCGGAGTACTCATATACAAGCTATCAAAAGAGCACTTCTATTCTCCTTCCAAAAATAAAAATCTAAGATTTTGAATTAGCCATATCTAATATTTTTTATAATTCTTTCCTACTGTGTTTTACATTGAGATCTTTGAGTTTAGACTCAATTTTATTCTTAACATTAAGCTGATTTTTTTGAGCCTTGCGTGCTAGTTGTCATTTTTGTTTTCTTAGAGTTTTTAGTTTTCTTGCACTTATTTTTGTGAAGAAGCTAAAGATTTTATATTATAAAATATTCTTTTGTATAATATATCGGCGTTCCATTAGTGGAACGGGACCCGAAGACATAGATTTTATAATCGAACATCGTTAACATCCCGCTTCTTCTTTATTTTTCAGCACTTGCATCTTGTGTTCTTCATATTCTATATCTTTGCTAAGTTGCATTTCTTAATCATTATTTTACATCAATTGCTTGTTCTCATCTTATCTGCATTAAGTATTTGACTTTATCGGATCATTCTTTCTTAATTCTTTTTAGTCAATTCTTATAAAAGACATATAAAAAATTAAGTAGTCACCAAACCGGTTCTAATTTGAATTGCATAAACTTGTGTAAACTTTAATTCTTAATAAATATCATCTCATAATATCTTAAAATATCAAAACCGTTAGGAAAAATACTTTTCTAATGGTTTTTATTAATAAATTGTTAGGAAAGTATATTTTTTCTAACGATTTTTTATTAAAAAAATGTTAGAAAAGATCTCAGCGCAAAATAAACTTTTCTTATTATTATTTATTTTTATTATATCATTTATTATTGTTACTATTTCTTCTTATTATTTTTATTATTATTTTTTTATTATATTATTTATTATTGTTACTATTTCTTTTTATTCTTCTTCTTATTATTTATTTTTATTATATCATTTATTATTGTTATTATTATTATTATTATTATTATTATTATTATTATTTTATTAATATTTTAAAAAATTATAATATTATCACATATTACATAATTTTTTTAGTAGCATCACAATAAAATAATTTAACAAATAAAAACTTAAAATATAAATAGATGACTCTCAGTGAACCTATCATCATTAATTCACAATCACACCAAACTAAACATGCAATCACAAACAAATAATTCACAATATATCACATATGTCATGAGTCTATATAGCCTTGTGCTTTCAAATATCTCTGATCATCATCTTTCGATCATCTCCGTGATTAAAGATAATAATTTAACTATTGTTTCCAACTATAACTATTTTAATGAAAAAAGTAAATTAATCTAACAAGTCCTCAGTCCTAAACCTAAATAAAATTTGACACGCAAACATAAAATAATTTAATAGATAGTAAATAAGGCTCTCATGGATTATTAATACCACATGACACCTTAGGTCGCATTATAAATAATCACATATAATACATGCAACACACAAATCATTGAACATAGAGCTATACAAATCTACCATGCAAAATAGAGTTAGTATCGTGCAAAACTTGCATGAATCGATTATAATCGCTCATCACCCTATAATCCAATAATTATACATAATTAGATCTAATTTCACATTCAATGCAATCACCAAATCACAAAGAAAGACATTCCTAGATGGTTAAGATGTTGTCCAAAATAATCAACTTCTATTTAATTTTCAACCGATAACCCATATAGTTCGAGGCCCCAAAATTGAAAAGACATATCGTAGACGGTAACTCATGATCAGTCACAACAATAATGAATCCCAATAAAGTAAAAAAAATTAGACCTAAGAACAAGTCTAATGCGTTCTCATAAGCATATCATATTAAACCTAACAATTACTTTAGAAAACAGATCATAACAACACAAATTGATCAAAATTTATGTATGCTTATGAGACATAATATAGTTCATGCATGATCATAAAAAAAATTTAAAAACAAAAAAAATATATAAACTTATTGATTTGCCCATAATCAAATCACATATAATAATCAATTGCTCTGATATTACTTTTAGGGTTTTATCGATATAACTATCATGTTGTTTCATAAATTTTCTGTTAGATTTTGGTAGTGAAGCACCTAAAATACTAGATGGTACAAGAATATCAAGAACCTAAAAAGAAGATATGTAAAATCATTATAGGACTTAATGTTCAAAAGTAATGGCAGCAAGAGATAATTCAATTCTCACAATAATATAGCAATTAGAGAAGAGGGAGAAAAAAAAATCAACCAAGAACACAAGATATAATGAAGTTTGGCATATGATGCATATGTCTTTGGGACCCTCAACTTTCCAACAATTAGAATTAAGACGAAATATTAGAATAAATGTATTACAGGTGTGAGACTTGGTCCCTTACATAAAAATTGATGGTTAAACCTAATGGAAACAAAAAAAAAGAGTGATAACACACTAGAAAAGAGAGTTAATTACAACATACTCAAAAATAAACAATAAGAGTTGATCATGCATGATCAATTTGGGAGAGAGAACTTAAATTGAGTTTAAAGTAATGATTTGCTTATCAAGAATTTTCAATCTTTTGAGGACTTTACAAGAAAAGGGTCATAAACTTTCGAATCATCAATTATCCGCACAATGCACAAACTTTTTTTTATCAATTTATTATAAATATTTTGCATGTGCTTAACTTAAAAAAATATTTAGAGAATTTTTTTAATTCTCTTTGATAATTCAAGCAATAATATTAAATTCATTGATTATTTTACTCATGCATTTAATCCTATTATGGATGATAGAATATTTCATCAAAAAATATACATGTCATATTCTTAGCCTATTTGTTAAGGCATATCTTAAAATAAATATCGTTGATTATTTAATTTATAAATTTAAAAATGACCTTTATCATATTTACTCAAAAAATATAAGAAAATAATATTTTCATGTCTTATGTAAAAAATTAAAATTGAGTAAGTTATGAGTATCATGGGACATAAATACACATTAAAATTTAATGTATAAAATATTACAACGATGTCTTTCATATGAAATACTATAAATGAGAGCTTATGTAACTCAATCGAGAGTTACAATTGTGATGCTCCTCATGGGAACGGGATCAACTAAAAAAAACTTAGGGCTTTTTAGAAGTTTATTTAATACAACCGTCAAACTATCATACTCATACATTATCCAAGCATGAGTTGCTTCAACATTTCTACTTCATCTCCAAGGTGAGTTTCTTTTTTGTCTTTATATCTATTTTTTATAAATTTCAATTTATTTTATAAGTAGTTAATTTTATTATTTTCAATGTGTATCATGACTTAGAGGATATAAAAATTCATCAAATCACGGAGGATATACGCACAGACTCTTCTATTATATCGATCATAAAAGTCATGAGGAAATTTTTCTCAAATATTAGGAAGAAATATCTCTCATTACAATTCTCATAAACTATCATTATCCTTCATTCAAGAATAATTTCATAGTAAGATTACTTCAAAGATATAAGAAAATTTTAAATTTGCCACACATTGAGGAGGAACAATTTATGACCTCAACATTGAAGGATATATTCAATTTATACAACATTCAAATTCATATCAATCAAGTGAATCAAATTTCTTCTTCAAGTGATCATAATGTAAGGTATGAATGCTCTAACATAATTATAATATCAAAAATTAAACATTGTTGCAAGACCTATATATTTTTATTTTTTAATCATAATAGAAGTAATTGTCGGTCTGTATTGTTGTGAGACTTAGAGGAAGATGAAGATGTTAGTTAAGTGACTTAGAGGATCAATTATTTATGATGATGTTCTTATTTTATTTTATGTATTGGATGATTTGTATCATTTTGTTCCTTGAGTTTTAATAATTTATGGAGTATTTGAGTTGATAAGTTAAATTGTAAAACTCTATAATTGTTATTAAAACTCTGAATTGTCCCTAGTATTATATCATTAGTATGAACACTGAATGATAATATAAACTAGAATTTAGATTAATGCATGATCATGTTTCACAGATTACTGATGAGGAATATCTATTTAATCACATAAATATACATGTATGGGATACATGATATTGGATCTAACCCACTTTGACTTGATGTATGGATTGTGTTAGTGTCATCAGTAAGGTCATAAATTATTATTAATTATATTATCTAAGATATTCATAATGCTAGATAATTAGTGTATTTTTGTACGATTATCAAACGTTGCTTTTAACCGAGGGTAATAAAGGTGATTTCCTGGATATACATGAATTATGGTATGAATTATGGATAGTCAATAGGATATTTTATCCGTTTTATTTTTTATGATATTAGTGATATCTCTAGACCCCTTGTGTTAGTGTTAGAGTGATCTACGATCATGTGATGATTATACTTAGCTTATGTATTAGAATGACTATATATGATATATCATTTATTCCTTGAGTTGTTTCTTATTTGTATATTGAGTTAGACTCAATTGTGAAATATATGCATTAATTAATAATAACTCCAAATGTTCATAATCTATTAATTACCTAGAAATAATAATTAACTAATATTAGTGTGTAAGTTGAGTGATGATCGTGTTTCACAAATCATACGATAAGTGTTATCGGATCAATTACACAAATAACGTATTGGACATGTTATTAGACTTGACCTGTAATAAATACTATAAGGATTGTGTTTGTATCATTAGTATTTTATTTACTTGATAATTCTTAGGTATGAGATAAGTGTTCTTCTTATACAAATGATTTACATTTATGGATATTATCCAACGTTGTCCGTAACTAACAGCCATACGATTCTATCTCAATGTACATCTTTTATATCAAGAAGAAGTACAAATCAAAAATACTGATATCCCTCTCATTTGTTGACGTGAGCGATGGTATCCAAATTGGGCGCCCCTAGATAAAGAATATAGTGCAAGAATGATATGTTCCTATTTTGCACCGTTCTGGATGTCATGTGACATGGAATGAGTTCGGGACGATTGTCGTCATCCAAAAAAAAGATATTTGTAGCGTACATTATATTTTTATTACTTAGGGGTCATAATGTATATTTCTAGGTGCCGCTTATGTTCTATGATGATTAAAAATGTTTTAATCTCATTGCTAAGTGTATACAGGTCCCAAAGGGTCACACCGTATAAGAACAAAGTCTATAAATATTTCTTGATCATTTGTAATGAGTTCTCTAGAATTAACATGAATTCATTAATCATTAGATATGATTAATTAAGTATATCTATCAAAGAGTTTGATAGATAGGTCAAAACAGGTCAAAAATAGGTCCCGGAGTGTGTTTTCGGGACACATGCGGACCCCGTACGGCCCTGGCCAGAGTGAATTTTGGGCAGTTTTCTACAAAATATGGTTCTACGCACGGTTCGATTTTTGAGTCAGTTCGGAGGGATATCTTGCTCCAAAGAATAGTTAAATTTGGGCATAACGTGGCCAACTATTAGTGGAAGGTTCTATCTAAAAAAAGGTCATACCTATAGTCAAGAAACTCGAGATTTTTCGTCCTCAACTGCACCGAAATTCTGCTGAATTTTTGCTGCACCGGTTTTGACTCTCTCATGTGTTGAGAACTATTTCCACCACATCTAAGAGTTAGAATTTATGGAGAAGGACCAGATGATCAAGGAGAGCACTCTCAATTGCCCTAGCAAGATGTTAAGAAGGCGTTTGTGGGCTATTCTTGGTGGATACCGTTGGAGGAGATCTCGGTTGGTCTCTCGGTGTCGTGCACGTCTCTCGATCATTTTCTACCCTTTCAATGACTCGAGCATGCATCAAAGGTATATTAATGTAGTTTATAACTTATATTTGGTTCATTCTAAAGTCACATACAAGATCTTTTTGGTGTTTTAGATGAAAATTTTTGAATTTATACACTAGTTACACCGATAAAATCTCAACACCTTGATATAGTGATAATTATTATGCATGTAATTTATGATTATAGGATTATCACATATAAATAATTATGCACTGAGGATTAAGAAAATAATTAATAATCAAGAATGACACATTCTGACGCTTGACATTAATTAATAGATATCACATGATAAAAAAATTAAAGGATCATGATTTGTGTGTGTTTGATCGGGTGATCATAATGTATTACTAGATGTCAATTATAATTTATAAATTAATGCATATTAATTTATTACTGCTCAAGATATGAATTCTACTGGGTCGCTCTATTTGATAAGTTGAAGCATAGAACAATTAATTAATTTTATGGGGCATAATTAATTAAATTAAATTTAAATTGAATCGATTTGAGCGAGACCCAAATTATGGATGAGATATACTTGAACTCAGAGTGAGTCCAAGCCTATATGGTTTGGCAGAAATAATTATGCAAATAAAAGATTTTTCATAATAACTTTTGGAAAAAGGAAATTTGCGCAAATTAATATTATGTCATAACCTCCATGTGCGATTTTGATTGGCAGAATCAAATTCTTTTTCAGCACAATAGATAATGGGAGGTTATAGGGTTGGTGTTTTTTATTTTATTTTTTTGCGCATTTTCAGACTCTGCCGAATGGATGAAAAAAAAAACTACCACCTGATTATTTGAAAAGATTAAAAAGGAGCGTCTCCCGAATGCAAGATACTGAACCGAAGTTTTTTTTATTCTTTTGGTTTTCCAATCCAATTGTATTTTCTATCCCCTCATGTGTTGAGAATCAAACGGATTTAAAATTCTTATTTTATTGGAGATTTAGCAATCTTGTTTCGACGCATCAAAGAGTGCACGCAGTAGAGGCTTCACGTCCTTGCGGTGATTGATGAAGACGCACACAACCACCATCCAAAGGAAGTCATCACGCTTTGTTACGATATCAAGTAAGATATATTATTCACAAATTTATTTGTTAGATTTGAATTTTATACACATGATTCTTGGTTTTCAATTAGGTTGCATAAAAATTTTTGAAATTCCGCATCTCATACATGTAACAAACCCAACAACGACTCCCAAATACAAATCAATACGAACAAATTAATTAGTTATTATTTAGAAAACTTGAACCTCAAGTTATTGACGTTCTCAATTATTTCAAGAGGAATCAAAGTGCCTATCTAAATCTTAGCATGACGGCAAAGATTTTTGATGCAAAGATTTTTTTAATGACTCATGTGCTTCAAAGATTGATTTGATCCTGAAAAATACAATCAATATAATCCCGTTGAGACAAAAACATTTGTTAAATTTATGACTGACAATGAGAAGGATTCATATGGTATCCAAGAAAATAACCTTTGGTATATTACTTCTAAATTGGTAGGATTGATATGTATTTCTAAATTTTATTTATTTATTTTAGTCTAGTATAAATATTTTTCTTATTTTTTAAAATATTTCTACTGACTTTTTAAATTATTTTTTTAATATACATTACTAAAAAAAGTTAGAACTTCATCTATATTTTTTTTACATAATCAGTCTCAATTCCTTAATAAAGGAGGAAAATAACTTTATTTTAACCATTTTATTTAAATTTTTAACAATTTATTTGATTATTTAATATTTTATTTGATTTTTTAGTCAATTTATTGACTTAAAAAATTCAAATATATAATCAAAATATATTTTTATGTGATTTTTTAACTTTTTATTTCAATTATTCAATTATTTTGTCATTTTATTTGAAGTTATGTCATTATATTTGAATTTTTATATTTTTGGGAATTATAAAAAACTTAGAAAAATCAAAATTTCTAAAAAATCTTAATGGTTGAATATTTTAGATTATTTGAACATTTTTTTTAGATTTTTTGTAATTTACTTGGAATTATTCGAGTTACTTTTATAAAATTGAAAAATAATGATGGTTGCTCTGATCCGACCCATTTTATCAACCCGTCTGATTCATAATCGTAAAATGAGTCTCACGCAACTCCCTCGAAATAAACTCGTAATAACATATCAATTACCTCAAAATAAACTCATCTTAACATGTCCAATTTAACCTGTCCAACCTATCAGACCACCTGAATTTGAAACGACCTGCCACGATCCGCCCATGTGGAAAACACTAAATGCAGAGCATTGATTCAACAATATTATAAATGATGTTTGAGGTAATTATACAAATCTATACGAAATGATAGATAAGATTTTGATTCTTTTATGAAGCGATTAATTTGGTCAAGAATATAATACTTCCAAAAGCAACTTGAGTGTGGTTTTATTTACATTTTAAGATTCTCATGAAAACGAGAGCAATGTTGGTCATACTATAATTTACTGCACATAATACTACAAAAAAGATTTCATGCCCTTTCAATGCCTGAAAGAAAACTCTCCAAATTGAGTACTTTTTAGCTGATTCGTTCGATCAGAGCTTAATAATTTTGATTTAATAATAATGTCTTTCGTGTATTAAAATTTATGTTTAAATTTTTCTATAGTCATTGTAATTAAAATGAATCATTCGAATTAATTTTTGAAAACTTTTCAAAGAAAAAAAAAAGGATAGTTGCCCTTTCAATGCCCCACTATCACGGTATCACCCGTGTCACGGCATCACCTCTGTGTTCACGGACAAAAAGGGACCCACTATCTCTTTATACATACAGTTTCGTAACAGATCATCAGTGATAGACTTTTCTCCCACACTTTCGTCCAGGCCAGAAAAAGAATATATATATATATACATTCGGGTTATAGTGCTCCGCGAAGTACAAAATCTTTCATATTTCGTGTCCGTATCTTATATATATATATATATATACACACATTCGGGTTATAGTGCTCCGCGAAGTATAAAATCTTTCATATTTCGTGTCCGTATCTTGAATTTAAAAGTTCAAATGGTCGATTCAAACTATTGAACATGATCTTCATATTAAAATATCCTAGAATATGAAATTTACTATTTTTTAAAAAAAAATCTATTTTTTAAATGAGTACAAAATTTATTAAATTAATGATTTATGCACCATTCAAAATTAATGATTTTATACTCATCTAAAAAATAACAAAAAATATCAAAAAATATATATATTTGATCTCCAAGGATATTTCAATATGAAGATCATGTTCAACGATTTGAATCGGTCATTTGAACTTTCAAATCCGAGATACAGACGCGAAGCATGGAAGATTCTGTGTTCCGTGAAGCACCATAGACTAGGGATGTCAATAAAGCCCGAGGCCCGTCAGGCCTGTCCAGACCTGTTTGACCCGACAGCCGACTCGCCCGCCCCGGAGGTCAAACGAGTAGGGTCGGGCCGGGCCAAAATATGGGCCGGGCGGGTATGAGTTTAAGGTGAGGCCCGCCCGCCCGACCCGTAATATCAATAAAATTTAATAATGTATTGATATGTGTTATGTGTATATTATTGTATATTAAATTAATAATTTATTTTGTTTATTTATAAATCTCAATATAATATTATCCCTTAAATTATGTAATAAAACTAGTTATTAACATATATATATATATATATATATATATATATATATATATATATATATATATATATATATATAGTGATGCTATGGTGCTTGCGAAGCAAAAAATCTTTTGTGCTTCGCGTCCATATCTCGAATTTAAAATTTCAAACGGCCAATCCAAACTATTGAACGTCATCTTCATATTGAAATATCCTTGGAGATCAAATTTTATATTTTTTTGATATTTTTTAGATGGGTACAAAGTTTGTTGATCTAAAGATTTCTGCACCATCCAAAACAAGCGATTTTGTACCCATCTAAAAAAATTCAAAAAAATATAAAATTTGATCTCCAAGGATATTTCAATATGAAGACGATGTTCAACGGTTTGGATCGGTCGTTTGAACTTTTAAATTCGAGATACGGACGCGAAGCACAAATTTTTTTTTACTTCGCGAAGCACCATAGCATCACTCTCTCTCTCTCTCTCTCTATATATATATATATATATATATATATATATATATATATATATATATATATTTTGTGCTACGAAAATATCAATACATCATATATTAGATATTTAATTACCATATTAATATTATATATTTTTATGGAGATGTACAAACTATAAATTTAAAAAGGTATAATATAATTAAGAAGAGAGAAATATTTAATCAAAGAAAAAATTAATTGATTATGCAACAACTAGGGCGGATAGGCCCGTGAAACACCCTGGCCGGGTCGGACTAATAATTTTAGACCTGGAGGCAAGGGCCGTGTAGGCCGGACCGGGCCTCGAATTTTGTACAAATCCGAACCTACCTGGCCCATTACCATCACTACCATAGACTCACTATATATATATATATATATATATATATATAGAGCTTAAACTACGGTGCTTTTGTGAGGTTAACTCAACAAAATCCATTCAAATCATCTCGAATTTGAAAGTTCATATGCCCGATCAAACCTCATTGAACATGATCTTCATATTGAACTATCTTTGGATATCAAAATTTATATTTTTTTGATTTTTTTTGCTATTTTTTAGATTTTACAAAATCACTAGTTTTGGATGTGCAAATCGTTAGATCATTTTTAAAATTTTATACTCATTTAAAAAATAGCAAAAAAATTCAAAAAAATATAAAATTTGATCTCCAAAGATATTTCAATATGAAGATCATGTTCAACGGTTTGATCGAATTATGAACTTTCAAATTCGAGATACGATTTAATATACGGAGGTTTTTAAATTTCGCGAACACCATAGCCTCACTCTATATATATATATATATATATATATATATATATAGTAAATATACCATGAGCTTAAACTCACGGGGCTTTTGTGAGGTTAACTCAAAAAATACATCAAATCATCAAGAAATTTTAATTTATCATCCTCATTAAATTCTTTATATGAAAATCTTGTGGGATGTAAAAATTTGGAGTGTTTTAAGAATTTTAAGTCATCATTTTTAATTTTTAAAATGATGTCCAAATATTAAATATTTTTAGAGCTGATTTTAATTTAAAACCATGACTTAAAAAGCTCAAAACACTTCAAATTTTTACATCCCACGAGATTTTATATAAAGAATTTAATGAGAATGATAAATTAAAATTTTGAGATGATTTAATATACTTTTTAAATTAAACTCACGATATCTTTACTCTATATATAAATATATATATATATATATATTATAGCCGAAATATACCCAATTTATAGATTACTTCCGGCCCAATACAGAAATCGGTGAATTGATTGAGAATGGCCGAAAGTAAAGCCCATAGCAATAGACCAAAATAAAAGCCCATGGCAATTCAGCCCCTGAAGTAATGGCATTGCTGATGGAAATTGGGGACTATATATCATGGAAATGGGGGCATATTATCGTACGAAGCTAGTTCACATCAAGGTATTTCTAGCTACTACATCTATTATGCCACGTAGCCATGCAGGAGATGCAGTTGTCACTTCAGAAATCCAAGTCTCTCGTGTTAGCAAATAGTCAACACACAAACCATTTAAAATTTTAAATTACTTCTATTTCTCCCGTGGAAAATATTGCAAAGAAAAAGAAACAAACATAGGATGATGAAATCCAACCATGATCTATCATCAATTAATTTACTGAATTGATTTGCTACATGTCCCCAACAATACCCCCAACTCAACAGGTGGAGACACCACTGCCAAGAACTCTTCATCTTTCTCCAGCGCAGACATGTACTCCGGTAACATGCACACCTCCAAATCGATACTCCCGCCTCCTTCCCATCCCGGATATGCCGAAACCTTCCCATCAAACTTATTTGCACTGCCGCTACGCGCCGCCAAAGCCTTGCCCCAACCAAAATCACAACCATACATGTCAAACCGTGGTGAGCTGCCCATCATTATGCTGTGTATGTCAAACAATTGCATGTTGTACACAATAGGGTTTGACATGTATTTATGAACCATTTCTCTGATGGCAGAGTCAGTATGACTTGCAACTATTTGGTGTGCCAGCCATGCAGCCCAGCCGAGGTTGTTGTCTAGAAGCTCTCCTACTGTTGTAGTTGTGCTCTTAGGATAGATCGAGTTGCCAAAATAATTTGAGGGCAGCGGAGGTTGTAACCTCGCTCGATTTTGGATTGCCATACGACAACTTGTTGTTTGCTCAGGTGGGAAGCGTCGAGCACGTGTAATGCAGCGCCACATCAGTGCACTCAAAGCTTGAAATGTAGATATTGTACCTGAAAAAACATATAATCCAAGATCAACAAATATTGTCAAAATATATATGTGAATCTTTCCTTGTAATTCTTCATACGAACTATATACATTAATTTCAACAAAGAACATGCATGAATTCTCTCCAAATAATATGTATGTACCTTTTCCACATTCTTGATTTGCTCTGGCCTTCAACTTCGCAAGAGATTCACTCGAGAAATGAAACATTCGCTCTCTTAGAGGTGGTGGAGTAAACCGTACAACAAACTCATCAGGGGAAGAGTAGGAGAGCTTGATAGGGGGGTCCCCATAGCCTCCTATAAACCACTTGTCATGTACCGGCGGCTGGGAAAGCACCACCTCCTTCCCCGCTGCTTTGCACCGGGCGATCTCTGCCCATGCATTGAAAAACATCCAAAAAGAGGTGCCGTCACCAATTGCATGGTTGAAAACGCAACCGACAAACATTCCATCTGTTAGCTCTGTAACCTGCAGTTGATTGAATTGTTCTAATAAACACTCCAAATCCAAGATCTCACTCAACACCAAATATAATAAATGTGTGTAGCTTACTCATCATTTTAATTTTCTCTTAATGGTGGACTCTCCGCATCTCCAAAAATATACAAGGCAATTAAGTAGTTGACTTTCTCTAAAAGAAAGTACTCTTTTCATTTGGTTTCTACACTTAATCAGCCATTAGCAGGAAAATTCATGCCCACAATGCAACAGCATTTTACACCTCTAAGCCAACAAATATTTTCTTTTTATTTACAGGTAACTAAAAGTGAACAGTGTTTCTGAACCGACCTGGACAGAGAGGAGTGGGTTGGTACACCCGTCAAAGTTGATCGCCAGGTCTTGAGGAAGAATTCTTTTAAGAACTCGGGTAAATCCTCACCGTCCGATGCCACCACATCAGCGATCCCAATCCCGTCAGCCACGGCGTGCACAAACTCCGCTCCTCCCCCTCGCATCCAACCTCAACGTGGGACGTGACACCGCCCCCTTCGCACGTGACCAGCCTGAGCCGGCCTGACAAAGGATAGAAGTGGAAAAGCGCCTCCTCTAGAGAGCTCTTCAGCCGTTCGATGATTTGCTCCAGAGAGAGGTCGGCAGGGTCTTTGAACAGGAGGCCCTTTTGGATCTGGTGGGTCGAGAGCATGGCCGCGTCCCATGCGCTCATCTGAATCAGACGTGGCGCTTGGGGATTGGGTCGTGGAGTTACTACGTAGGTTTTGATGGTGCGTACAGCGGGCGATGGAGATGACATTTTGTCTGAGAATGCTGATTTGTTTTTGCTACTTGATGAAATGGTGTGGCAGGGTGGTACTCTGCTTCGGGGGTATTTAACCAATTATAGTGCCAACAGTCAACAGGAGACATTCTATTCGGTCAACTTTTTGAACAGTTCATTTATGTCCACTTTAATTTACCACGTATCTATTTTTAATTATAGGCACAATGAGCCGAACTAAATCAAATTCGAGTTAAATCGTATTAAATTCGTTTTAATTCGATCTGAGCGCAAGCTCCAAATTAGCTTAATTATCTGTATTTTATGCTTATTTTATAATATTTTATTAATTTTATAATAAAATAATTAGTATTGATATAATTAATATTTTATTAGTTTTGATAATAAAATTTAAAAAATAATTAATATTTTCATATTATAATAAATAGTTATCATGTAAATAAATATATTTTTTATTTTTATATTATTTTAGTTAATTTATCTATATTTTATTGATTTTATAACTAAAATATATTAAAATAGATAATATTGAGTTATTTACGAGAGGAACCAAGCCGAATCATTAAAAAAATAATGAATTTGAATTCGAACCGAACTGATAAAAACCCCAACCAAACTTAAGCGAGCGGGAGCTTTCTGTGCAACTCTAATTATAACTAGATAGTATCATTTTTTTATGTACTTAAATCTCAAGAATAAAATAACTAAATAATCATCGGTGCCATATTAAAATCAATAGGATTTAATATTAAGTCATTATTATGTAAATTATCTTTGTTGTAAATAATTCTCAAAATTTTATAAAATTATATTTATTAATTTATAAAATAATCACATAAGTATTTAATAATTTTTGAAATTTATGAAATGCAGGAACCTAATTTAAACATAAGAATATATGCATGAAGATCTCAAAATAGAGTTTGGTTGGATTAGATTTTTAATTATGTAAAGATAATCAAAATAGTCTTGAGATCAAACTGGTCAACAAGCGATTTTCTACTCTAACCATTGCAATGGACTCCTTTAAATATTACAACGGATTAAATTAATCATGTATATTTTTTTTTCCAAATTACTCCAGATTCAAAACATACACTAACGATCTCGAGAAGAATTTTATTGTCTAAATATTATAACATATTCAAATATCTGTTATAATAGAATAAATCATTTGCGTAAAAAACTTAGTCAAAAACCTCCACAACAAAGTCCTCCTTTATCCGTTGCAATAGATCTTGTATCTATTGTAACGGTTAACTCCCTAGGGTTATCATGACATAATCGTTGCAACAGATCTACTCGATTTCTTGTCTGTTTTGGTATATCTCTATATATACATCCGCATTATTCTTCAAACTTGACGATTTCTATTTTTGCAAAACCCTAGTCATCATTCTCTCTACACTCAGAACTCTTTGTTCTACTGTCCTAGACTCAAGACTACTTTGGAAACATGTTAGAGAGTGAGAAAAGTTAGTTCTTTAGTGAGATTTATGTTTTCACGTCTTGTTTGTTCTCTTTGGCCGACGACCGTCTAATTACTTGGTGTAAGGATTGGATATTCGTAGTTATAAAGACTTACTTGTTATACTGACTCCGCAATCGACTATTGGTGATTGTGAATCCCGAATACGTAGGCTCGTTATAGCCGAACTCAGTTAAATCTTATATTATTTCTCTCTATTTTATTTGCATATATTTTTTATAGTAAATTTGATACTAGATCCTTAGGTATAATAAAATAGTATCAGAACATGTTGTACTAAATTTAACAAATTACACCACCAAACTTTATAAAAGAACCCCTGATATTTTGCCAAACCACAAAAAAATAGTCATTAAAAAAATATCATGATTCGGGGTTGGCCATTAATAGCCCAAGAAGATGCAGATGCCTACCGTGAGTGGTTTGATCAGCAGTGGGTCACCGGCTAGTCCCTCTATGTCACCCGTACGTTGCTCTTCACCGCCTCCTCTTTGCCATCATCAATAATATTCTGACTCTAAAATCAACTATCAAGACAAACATGGAGCCGAATGTACTTTTCTATCTCTGTCACTTTCTTTCTCTAGATGATGTCAAGATTAATATCTCATATATTATTCTCCGGCACATGCGCACTGACTTCACGAATAAGAATTATTCTTTGTCCTACTCTTCTTTCAAACATCAGATCATCAAGGGCTAGGAAATAAATTTACCTGATGTCGTAGTTGAGAAATTATCATTACTGGCCAACATGTTTGATGAGCTTATCAACTTGAGTTGGCAAAAAATATTGATAATGGAAGACCCGTCATGGTACTCGAACCCCGTCCAATGAATGACTGGATCTTCCAACCAAATACATTGCCTAATTAGTATTAGGATCCACTTGCTCCGAGCCAAAAGACACTTGTGGCTCCTCAGCTCGACACGTACCATGCATCCTCCTCTAGAGTCTCAGCCGACAAGCCTCCTCCCGGTGATACCAGTTCTCTCAGTTCTCTGTCTTCAACATCGACTATTAGAGATTCAAGACGGATGTGTATAACTGTCTGAACTCGATCGAGACAACACAACATTATATGATGGTCAGATGGTTAGTATGGTGCATGTACCAACTCTTCAGATGAGCACGACGATGATGCTAGTGATGGTGGTGGTGGTGGTGATGCTTCCATTGAATAGTCTTTAGAGTTTCTTATTAGTTTTTTTTTTCTTTTTTCGGTTCAGTTTGATTATCTCTGGATTTTATTTTACATGTTATGTGATATGCTGTTCTTACCTTTGATATTGCTACTTGTTATGTTTTAGCTGTATGTTTGGATATTTTCTTATTTGTGTTTATGACATGCATATTTTTGTTCTATGTGCTTGCTATATTATGATTGAGTTGGTATAATTGTTGGTTGTCAATTATCTTGATTGTATGTTATTTGCTATTTATGCACGTTAATTGTAAAAAAAAAACATTACATTAAGGAGGGAGAATGCATAGTATTAGGGAGGGAATTTTGTCAAAAAAATTTCTCTAATTTTTAAATCAAAAGGAGAAATATATAGCATAAATATCATTTTTACATTTCATAAAGGGATTATGCGTTCTCAAAATAATATTATATTTATGTGATTGTTTTATAAATCATCAAAAGGGAAGATTATTGTTATAAATAATTCTCAAAATTATTTAAAATTATATTTATCAATTTACAAAATAATAACATAAGTATTTAATAATTTTTTAGAGTTTGTGAAATGCAAGAATCAAGTTTAAACATAAGAATATATGCATGAAGATCTCAAGATAGAGTTTAGTTAGATTAACTTTTTAATTATGTAAAGATAATGAAAGTAGTATTGAGATCACACTGGTTAAAAAGAGGTTTTCTACCCTAACCTTGCAATGAACGTCCTTAATCGTTGTAACAGATTAAATCAATCATGTATAAATTTTATTCAAATTACTTCAGAGCCAAAACATATATTAACCGTTGCAACGAATCTCTTATTTGTTATAACGGATGACCTCAAGAATAATTTCATTGTATAAATGTTATAATAGATCTAAATATCTATTGTAACGGGATAAATCATTTGTGTACAAAACTTAGCAAAACACCTCCATAACAAATTCATCCTCTATTTGTTGTAATATATCTTGCATCAGTTGCAACGATTAACTCCGTTATGATTATCATGACCTAATCGTTGCAATGATTGCCTAACCGTTGCAACGAATCAGTCCAATTTCCTATCAGTTTTGGTATATCTCTATATATATACCTATTTTCTTCTTCAAACCTAATGATTTCTAATTTGCAAAACCCTAACCATCATTCTCTCTACACTCAGAACCCTTTGTTCTATTGTTCTAGAGTTAAAGATTACTTTGCAAAAGCTCTTAGAAAGTGAGAGATGTTGGTTAGTGTCTGTCCTTTTGTGAGACTCGTGTCTTCATGCCATGTTTGTTCATTTTGACCGACAACTGCCCTATTACTTGGTATAAGGGGTTGGGAGGTTTGCAGTTGTAAAGATTTGCTTGTTATAATGACTCGGCGCAATCGATTATTGGTGATTGTGGATCCCGAAGGCATAGCCTCGTTATAGCCGAACTCCGTTAAATTTTGTGTTATTTCTTTTTCTCACTATTTTTATTTGCACATTTTTTGTGGTAAATTTGATACTAAACCCTTAAGTATGACAATATCAAATAACAAAACTAATTGATGAGATATATATGGTATATATCATATTATATATACATCAAACATTAACAAAATTAACGGACCAAATGAAGTTAAAATATCATACTTTTTTATCAATGTCCAACAATTTAAATTTGTAAATTTATACACAAACAAAAAAATATGTATGATGAGCACCAATAACAATAGCCATTTGATAACTCCATATAATTGCTATTTTGTGCACAACTCACATTCTCTGTTCTCCATTGTTGTTCGGTTGTGATGAAAATGCAATTCAGATCAGTAACATATCAAATGAGGAATCAATTCAATTTCTTTCATCGTACGTATTAACAAATGTAATTATTTTTTAGTATGTATTACTTATAAACGTATAGATGTTTTTAACTAATAATGTAATATTCTTATTTAGCATAATTTAAAAGTTAAGTACGTACAATATTACTCATGCATTTTTTCCCCAATTCAACAATTAGCTAACGTTATTTTCCAGTTAACTAGTAATGACTAATATTTAGTTAGGTCAGGTAACATATTACTTTTGCAAATAAATCTTAGTTTTCATAATACACTGTTTAATAAGCTGCCACAAACTTCATTTTCTATTTTTTAATCAAATTGGTTCAATTGAACGTTGTTAATATCATGCATAATAAAGTGACAATTTGAGATATTCTGGTTGTAGTAACTTCCCGAATTTATAAACTTACATACTGTGTACTAAAATTCTGCACATATGATCCTTGGAGTCCTATCTATTTAACTTCTGTTATACGAATTTTTTAGAAGTATATTTAATTCTTTGAAGTACTACTAGGTTACTATGTAATTTGATCATTAGAATTTTAAAGGTATTATTTTAGTCCTTTTAGTGTTTATTTTCGTTCAAGTTGGTCATACATTTGAAATTTGTTGAAAAATGATGTTTTTATCTACACCATTAATTTTAATTTTTAAACATACGTGGGTTTATATATCAAACTATAGAAATAATGTGAAAGTAAATATATTTTTTTCGCGACATTAAATTCTAATTAAATTACTATAGTAACAATATCCGTGTCATTATAAATTGTTGTTGATATTATTAATATACGCACACCCCATACATACCGTAAGATACATGATTATAATATGGATGAAAATGACTATGTTTATTTCTTTTACCAGCATAAAATTGCAGAACTGGGAATAAATTTCATGGGCCAAAACAGTAAATCAATGAAAATTTTAAATTCTTAAATATGAAAATAATTAAAAAATCATATTTAAAAGATCAATTCGATACTTTTAAAAAAAATTAATTGGAACTATAAGTTAATGATATTTCAAAGACCATCTATTCACTCTTAAATTCTTCTAAAGTTACTTTGTTTTCAAGGATTGGTTTGATTGACAACACAAAGGAAAGTTCGACGTAATTGAGCTCCAATGTTGGTGGTAGGTTTGATATATTTGATGTTTGGTTGAAAATTTCATAAGTTCGAAAAACGTAATTGATAAAGACGATTAGTCGAAATTTTTATTAATATAATGTGATATTTCCAATTGACTAATCAAAATCCCCTTTGGAACGCTTAATATTCTTCACCACAATTGCAATTTTTTGACTTGGCACTACGCTAGGCATTTACTGGATCCGGTCCACCGCAATTTTTGACTTAGGCTGTTCGGCACTTAGCAGCAGGATTTAATTTTATTGAATATCAAATATTCTTATCTATACTTTATTTTTATCCATTAAAATTATATTTATTTATATCTCTACTTTTATCCATTAAAATAAATGAGTAACGAAATGATAACATATACTAACAAATTAATTATTTAGTTTCTCATCATTTATCCAAAAAAAAATTAAACTCATTCTTTTCATGTAAATTCAACTCTATTTTACTAGTATGAAATCAAAATATAACTATAAATCAAAATATAAATACATAATGAATTTCATTTTGAGTCATTTAAAAAAACAAATTAAAAAAATACAAACATATCAAGTCAAACTTTTTAACTAGAAAATAAAACATATTAAAAGTAAAAATAGTATTTTTTTTTTCTAAAATAAAATATTACATTACCTCATCATATCATTTTAAGACTTACTCTACTAAATATTATTTAAACATTATAATTTATCAGAAAATGAAATCTGAGAAAGATAATAAGTGAATGTCTCTGTTCAATCACAGTCACACACGATTGGTGAATTATGAATAACTAGGGCTGTAACTCGAGTTTCGTCCCGATAATATAGTTTTCAGATAAATAATTAACAATATAAGATTTGAATATATTGAATAAAAGTTCACATTAAAGAAAATTTAGACATAATATTTTTAAATGCTAAATAATAATGATAATAATAATAATATATTAAACACAAAATAATCTATGAATGATCATATAAAAAAGTTGGATCATTTTAAAAGTTAAGTTTCACCTTAAGTATACTATACACATTATTTTAAATAAAAATAGCAAAACTAATTTATATGAACTCTTGGATTCAAGAAGATAAAAAATATTAAAATAAAATTAATGACGAAGAAAAGTGATGATGTGAATTTGGAAGCTTAATTCTATTTATGTATTATGAATTATGAATTTGTTTCTCATTCCTCGGAAAGTGTATCGCAAATAAAATATACATTTAATATACTAAAAAACTGCTCATTGCATGAAATTCTCTTAATTTAAAAATATAGCAGCAATATTTTTATAAATAAAAAATATTTTACTTGGATATAATTTTTGTCTAAATAAATTATAAAGACTCTTAAATTTTTTAAATATAAATAATTAATTAATAATAAAGATAATTTATAAAATGCAATATTTTTTTTAAAGTTGTATAGTGGATAATTTATAATTATAGAAACTAACATTTTTTTTATTTTGTTACAAAGGTTGTAATATAAAATTATTTTAAATTTTTTTAACTGATATTTTATGTTCTTTTACATATTTTTTAAAAAACTTAACATTTGAATACATATTTTATTTATTTTAGACGAAACGAACTTATTGCTTAAGTACACTAGAATTACAGAATTTTGACTTTACTTAACATTAGCCGAATTATTTATTTTGTTACCCGCGTATACTCATTTGGTACAAATAGAAATTATTTACATCCGTTTTTTATATTATTTCATCAACTCCTGGAAATATAGAAAAAACGTATTCTATTGGACAACATTTTTTTTTTAAATCCATGATATTTTGCATTTGAAAGCCTGGTCAATGATACCTGTTGAGGTTTGATCAACATGTTAGTAATAATATTTGACCAATTCGATTTAAACTGTGAAAATTGAGATAAGTCAAAATTATTATTGACCAATTAATTGTTCTTGAAAAGTTAAGCAACATAGTATATAACCTTTCATTAAATATGTTGGGATTTTATCGGTATAATTAGTATATAAATTTAAAATTTTATTTAAAACATCAAAAAGATTTTTTATGTTACTTAACTGAATCAAATATAAGTTATAAATAAAGTTGATATACTTTTGAAGCGTGCTTTGAGTCACCGAAAGGGCAAGAAATGATCGGGAGATGCGCATGACACCGAGAGACCAACAGAGATCTCCTCCAACAGTATCCACCAAGAACAACCCACAAATATCTTCTCAACCTCTTACTAGGATAATTAAGAGTGCTTTCCTTGATCCGTTGGTCTTTCTCCATGAATTCTAACTCTTACAAGTGGTATAAAGGGTTCTCAACACATGAGATAGTCAAAACGGATACGACATAAATTCAGCAGAAGATTCGCTCTTAGGAAAAATAACTTGTTAGGTTTCTACCCGGAGAGAAACCCTTATATAACCTTCCAAACATGTGAAAGGTTATTTTCTCATGTTTTGGAAGAGCTCCCACTAATTTTGGACGGTTAAGACTTATCAGTTTCCAAAAATTGCTTGGATTTTCTTTAATTAACTAAGAGAAAGTAGAGATAATGTAAATAGTGCATCATGCTCCACTTTTCAAATCTTACCCTCTCCAAATAGTTAAACAAAGTGCAGTAGTAGAGAATTAATGTCTAATTTTAGTCATATCAATATATGGCTAAATTCAGACTTTTTCGAAATAGCATAATTTTCACTTAATTATGTCATGTCAATATACTATTAAAAACAGCATATGAAATTTCTTAAAATTCTTCCATTTGAACATTATTAAATACTGTAATAAATTCAATAATTATTTATCTCATGTTATTTGATATGTCCAACACATCAACAGATCAAGGAATATTTATAGGTTATGTTCTTATATGGTGTGACCATTTGGGACCTGTATACACTTAGCAATGAGATTAAAATACTTTTAATCATCATAGATCACAAGCGGCACCTAGCAATGTGCATTATGGCCCCTAAGCAATACAAATATAATGTACACTATAAATATCTTAGTCCTGGATGATGATAATCGTCCCGAGCTCATTCCATATCATATTATATTCAGAACGGTGCAAAAATAGAAACATATCATTTTGAACTACATATTTTATCTAGGGGTGTCCAATTTGGATACCATCGCTCACGTTAAAAAATGAGAGGGACGTCGGAATTCTTGATTCATACTTCTTCTTCATACAAAAAATGTATATCAAGATAGAATCTATATAACTATCAGTTACGGACAATGTTGGATAATATCTACAAATATAAATCATTTGTATAAGAAGAACACTCATCTCATACCTAAGAATTAGTAAGCAAATAAAATATTAATGATACAAACACAATTGCTATAGTATTTTATTACATGTCAATTCCAATAACATGTCTAACACATTATTTGTGTAATTGAGTTGATAATACTTATCGTATGATTTTTCAAACATAGTTACACAATCATCACTCAACTTATACATTAATCTTAATTAATTATTATTCCTAGGTAATTAACACTTTTGGACATTTTAGAGTTATTATTAATTAATGCATATGTTTAACAATTGAGTCCAACTCAATATATAAATAATAAATAATTCAAGGAACATATTATATATTATATATAATCATTCTAATACATAAACTAAGTATAATCATCACATGATTGACTTTATATTACTCTAACACTAATAAAATATCCTTCCGTAATCATGAAAATTTTAAAAATCATCATATTGGCAAACTAGTAAAATATAATTATTATCATATGTATGCCGGTACTCTCGATTTAGTAGGTTCCATTCCATCAGTATGACTTTTCTTTGTGAACCAATGTTGCATTGTAATATAATTTTTTTCCTTTTAGGATAAATATGAAAGTCTAACTTATTCAAATTTAAATGTTTTAAGCTTTTATTTGAGTTCCACACACACGGATAGCTCAATATAAATTAAATGTTTTATCATTCAAAAGTGTTTGCATGTTAAATTGCTAATGATATTAGGTGAGTTTTATGTGAGATACGGATGGTCCTTTACAAAGGTACTTGTACGTTATGTGAATTGTTAATAATAATTTTATTCTCAGAAGATTTTCAAATTCTGTTAAACTTACAATTTGAAATTCTAGTCAAAGATTGAAAATAATTCCGGGTGGATGAATTACATATGGTATAAAATTAGCAGTATATAGGCCAACTTTTCTAATTTAATACATTACTGCACACTGACAGATCTCTTGCAACTCTGAATTTTTTTATTAATAATTAATAAATACGATTTAGGTTATGGTGCTACGTAGTTAATGTATTAAATTTGCTACAGACTAAAAAAATATAAGTAAATCATCTCTAAATCTTGATTTATGAATCTCAATAAAATCTTTATATCAAAATATGATGGGATATAAAAAATTTCTATTTTTTGTATTTTCTAAGTATTAATTCTAGATTTTTTAAGATGATTTAATAATAATAATAAATAAATAATACATTTTTCTAAATCATTTTTAAAAATTTAAAACTAATACTTATAAAATTTTAAAAATAATTTTTTTTATATGTCATCATATTTTGATATAAGAAATTTATTGATCCCATAAATTAATATTTAACTATATTTTTAAATTCATAATAAATTTAATCATTAACTATGCGTAGTATCATATGCTAACTCTAATAAATACATATTTTAAATATTTAAGAAGAATATAGAAACGCGTTTTGAAATATAAGAGACGCAAAAGAAGAAAACTTTGCATGTCAGAAAAAATCAGACAGAAAACTCTCTTGAGTGTCGCAGGTCGTGTCACTCTACTCATCTCCTCACCAAACCATTATCTAGAGGTGGCACAAACCGATCCGATCTGATAAACCCGTCCGACTCGTCTGGATCTGAACCCGATCCGATCTAATTTTTTTAAGAAAGTTAAATTGATCCGATCCGATCCGAACCCGACCCGACCCGAGATCAAATGACCTTCAATCTAATCAAAATCTATAAACGATTTGAAAAAACACAACATATAAATTGACTTTACCCGGCCCGACCATGATCCGATCTAATTTCTTCTAAAAGTTCAAACTGACCCGATCCGCCCGATCCGAACCCAACCGAACCGACCCGACCCGATTGCCACCTCTACCATTATCCATATCCTTACCCTTCCATCCTTCCCACGCACCGCCATGACGCCATCCCAACAAAATCCGCACTAGTTCAATGCGTCAAAATGCATATAAAAATTTATAAGCTGTCAAATTTAATTTATTTCCAGCCGCTGTCATATATTTTTTTATATTTATGAGCGTGAGAGCAGGTTAGAGGTTCGATCCGGCCTGTCCGCCTCTAACAAATCCTACCCTGATTATTTCTCAAAAATCAAATTTAATCTTTAGAAAACGGACCTTTATAATTTGACTTTTAATTAAATCTAATCTTTTTTGGTTCTTATCCAGTTCATTTTAGACCCTTTTTTTAATATTTTATATTATATATTAAGATACACTTAAAAAAATTTAAAAATAAAATAAAATAAAATAGAAAAATAGAAAAATATAACTTAATATTTTTATATAAATACAAATTAACATTGAAGATATATAATTGTCAAGAAAATATATCAAATCCTTATCCGTTGACTCTTATCTAGCCTTTATAATCTAGAGAGTTTGATAAGTGCTGGATTTCTCAATGGACTCACATCTTAAAAATCAAATACTTTGAACCCGACCCTTTAAAAAGGTTTATCAAACTCGACCCTTATTCAGTCCTCTCATAGGCCCGTTAGGGTCGACCTTTGAAAAGTCCGACCTGACTCTTAAACACGATGCCTAAAAATGAGACAAGATGCCGATTGAACGAGTTGACCATGCTCATCTACCGAAGGAGTACCTTCATCCTTCCTATACACTGAGAAATTTTAGGGCTCTTTATTTCACATTGTTAATGTGAGGCTTGAGAGTAGGATCTTGAATGGAGCTTTAGGGACATATCATTAGTGGGTCTTTCAACTCCAGCCAGCCCTTCATTCTGCCTTTTAAGATAGATTTTTCAAAGTAAACTCCTTAACGCCATCAACTTATCATTTCCTTCCTTCTTCCTTTGTTAGCTCTTTCAATTCAAATGAACGGGCTGCTACGGCTAATAGCCTCGTCTCTCCTAACATTGTCGCCCCATGAAAATTCGAGCTGTCATCAGCGAGAAACTCCGGAATTTGAGTTATTTCACTTAATAATAAGTTAATAATAGTCCCTTAGATTTAGTTTACAGTCGTTTAAATAAATTTAATTGTCAAAATTTACTATCATATTTTTGCTGCCATAATTTTATGGCAATAAATACTGATCCAAATGCATATAGACACTACTCCCGTCTTCCAATCTTATGTGCGTAGCTAGAAAATCATTCATAAAGATCGAACCTGTAACTTGACTCGCATCGAAAAATTCAGCCCTTACTCTCCTCATAATTTTTACATTTGAAGTTATAAATTTTTCTTTATATTTTTAATATTTTATATAATATTTTACTTATATTTAAAAATTTAGAAAAATAAAAAAATAATGAGATTTTTCTCAAATTTAAGTTAGAATCCTATAAAAATCAGATTCATCCCTAAAAATTTATGTTTTTTAGACCCGATCTTCTAAATTATTTTCAAACTTAAATAGTGTTTAAAAAAAAATCCAGACATAAAATTCATACCCATCAAATTCGAGATCACGATCTGATTCGTCCTGACTCTAAACTAAAATCCGATAAATCCGGAAATCAGATAAAATCCATAAACCAACTAAAAAGTATGACCGTAATTTTTTAAAATAACCCGATCTAAATTTGGCCCATTAAAAATTCTCTCCTATCCGACCCCTCAAATACGGCTAATCTGTTCCGAAACCCGCCAAACCCGTGACTTTTACCCGTGCAAAATGCGAAGCGGCTCTTCTTGGATGGAGATTGGAGAGTGAGCTTCGTCGAAGCTTGGCTTGCAGCTATTGGAAATTTTGAGAGGGAAGACAGAAGCATAGATTTCTTCTATATATCATTGGTGAATTCCCACATGTAGCGAGTGGATAGTTACTAAAGGAAACGAACTCGCTATACGATCATCAATAGAATAGGTGGTAAGGAAGTCTATGATTGGATTGCCTACGACTAGGAAGGACATGGGAGCATGTCGCTTTCGTCGGATTGCGAAATGTGTGCGGTGCTTTATTTTACATCTTCTGTGAACTTCTCATCTGTCGAGTTTTTGAGTGGTAGTGAGCTGTCATGTGCTGAGTCGATCTGATCTCTACTAATTTTATACTAATTCATTGACTCGTCCCGACTTATGATTCAAACAATATAAAATAACTTAAATACAAGGAACTAAAACAATAAACTTCAAAATTACGATATGAGGTACATCAATAAAAAAATACGTATTTTTAACAATAATAAAAGAATATCATTGTTAGAAAACTATTAGTGATAAATATAAATTAAAAAAGTTTGACGTGTAATCCTAACATAATTATAAATTGCTCAAAATACGACGACAATGTAATCTTTGATAGCATGTTTTGTTAAAAAAAATGAATTTTATGATTAATAAGTTGTGTAATATTTTTAGGGAGGAGATCACTCGACAATAATTATATTGAAAATTTTAATAATGAGATTTCAAATTTCATGTAATTGAAGTTAAGTTTGATGGTCTATTAGAGATCTATTAAATTGCAATCATTGTAAATTATATAAAATTTAATTTTTTTGATGGACTATTATAAGATATTTAAGTTATGTGAAATTTGAAGTACTATCAATCTAGTTATAAGTTCAATAATATATACGTAAATAATTCCTATTTATACATTTCTCAAATTTATTTGATATTTGATTATTAAAATTATCAAATAATCATTATGAAGTGATTCCTCGACAATATTTTAATTCTTTTCATAGTTTTAGTGGACGATACAATTTTAATTTGTAACTTCTTAAGAAGTTTTTTGTCACAAGTTTCTTATAAATATAGAAAGCAAGTGGTAATTTAATTTGTTAACTTCTAAAATCGTCACTTGTATGAGAAGATTGATAGCACGAAAATTGTTCAATTGACATAACTACCATAAAATTCTGACCTTTGGCAAAATTTCTATTTGAATGTCTAATATAAATTTATTATTTAATATATTTTAAATACGATTTTCATTAACTCTGAGATTTTTTTAAATGTCATTACTAGACTACAATCTGTACTTCTTCCTAGAGAGAGGAGACTGATTGTCACATATTAATTTTAATTTGAAAGATGACAATTACGTGATATTTGAGTGAGTTATGATTGCAGAGGATCGAATAAAATTTACATGATATTTGCATATGACATAAACTCAAATAGCTTCGATCGTGGATGACTGAATAAAATTAAATTATTAGAGACAACACAATATTTTAGTTAGGTTTTATTTTTTTATTATTGTTATATTGTTTATTGGTCACTAGTGTAGTTATTACTACTTTAGTGTATGTGTAATGTGAAATATAATTGTGCACTAAATTAATTTAAAGTTATATCACAAAAAAATATTAAAATTTCTGATATAATTCGAAGTTACATTGAAAACTAAAATTATAATATAAACGATAATATGAATATTATCGAGGGGTTATTTTGATAGAAAAATCAAAATTACTATTGTAAACTATTAAAAAATTAACTGACAGCAAACCATTGGCCCGCGAAACAAATTTAGTGTCGCTGATGTGTCATGATGATGTATCAGCTTTTTACTAAATATTTACATATATGTTTACAACTTTACATATTATTAAACAAAAAAAGGTTGGAAGATAATCTTCGGAGCGCAGTTCGGCAATTTCCAGTTCAACTGCTGGTGTCCAAGTTTGACAGTTTGAAGTTCAAGAAATCGTATACCTGGTCCCCGACCAAAAAGTTGATTATTTCAATAAGGGTGTGCTATCTGGCACTATAATTTTTTTTTGTAAATTTTCTTACTTTATTAGTACATGTTTATAAATATTCATCGTAATACATATAAACATTTTAACCAAATTAAAATTTATTCCTAAGAATGATAAATATTTTTTATTTTACTGATAAATATTCATATTTATTCAATAATAAATTATTCATAATTGATCAAATATGTATTTATATATTGTAACGATATCATAACGGAAAGAAGCATACACCAAAAAATAAGCCGAAACATCAATGTTGTTTATATATATATGAGAATTTATATCCACTTATATATATGAGAATTTTTATCCACTTATAAAGATATTTATATCTAATTATTGAGGTGTTCATATTTGATCGTGAAATACAAAAAAAAATTAAACATAAAAATTTTATTAAAAATAAAAGGCTAGAAAATAAAATAACTCGGGAAAGAATTTGAGGATAGTCTTATGAGCCAAAATAACTATATTATTCATATATATATATATATATATATATATATATATATATATATATATATATATATATATATATATATATATATATATATATATATATATAGAGAGAGAGAGAGAGAGAGAAAAGAGAGAAGAGATCCAACTTTCATCATTTTGGTGCCACATCAGTATCATTAAAATTAAATATCAAATAACTATAATTTAAATTCTTAAATAAAAAAATAATTGAAAGTATATTTTGTAAATATCATCTTATATATGTATACAAAAATTATATCATTTCGAAATTATTTATATAGGCATCAAGCGTTAATAAAATTAACGGACCAAATTTTATAATTTAGACACATTACTTGATGGCTATTCAAATGAAGTTAAATTTTTATGATTTTTCCTATACATATAATTGAGATGATATAAAATACATCTAACGGTTCACATTTTTAAATTTATACATAAATAAATAAATAGGCACCAAAATGGTGATAATTAGATCTCTTCTCATATATATATATATATATATAGAGAGAGAGAGAGAGAGAGAGAGAGAATTAGGCAATGGTGCTTTGCAAAACACAAAAGTGTTGTGTGCTTTGCGCTCTATTTTAAATTTTAAGTAAAAAATGATCGATCCAAACCGCTCAATCTAATCTCCATATCAAAATCTATTAGTAAATGAAATTTTATATTTTTTGGAATTTATTTGCTATTTTTTGGGATAGGAAAAAAACCATCATTTTTGGATGAACCAGAAATCTCAGATCAAGTCATTTTTCTCCTCATCAGAAAAAATAGCAAAAAATTCTAAAAAATATAAAATTTAGTTTACTAATAGATTTTTATATGAAGATTAGATTGAACGGTTCGGATCGATTATTTCTAGCTTGAAATTAAAAATAGAACGCAAAGCACACAACGCCTATATGCTTTGCAAAGCACCATAGTCGGACTGTATATATATATACAATCCAACTATGGTGTTTTGCAAATCACAAGAGCGTTGTGTGCTTTGGGCTCTATTTTTAATGAGAATGATAAATTAAAATTTTGAGACGATTTAATATATTTTTTGAGCTAAGCTCACGGAGGCCTTCCTATTTTTTGAATGAGTTGTCGTCCAGCTTATTCATTTAATGTATATATATATATATATTTTTTGTTCATTCCATTCAATTCTTTTCCTTACCTTTTTTTATTGCAAGCGATGTACCCTGTGATCAAAATGGTTTTTCGCCATTTTTAATGAGAGTTGGAAATGAAAATTTTGTCATTGTTGTGTTCAAAATGAGAGAAGAAGTGAGAAACGGTTTTAGTCGACGCGATTTAAAGGAGACAAAGTTGCGTGGTGAATTCTTCTGAAAATCAATGGTGTTTGACATGATTCGTACGAACATCTTTGAATAGACAGGACTGATCTCCTCTTCTTCGCGTCGCTTTTCATTCTTCTTCGTGTTTTGATCTATGAGTGCAGCATGAAACCTCCTCTATTTTCTTCCGATAAGTTCATTTTCCTAATCGCCTTTCTCATTTATTCATTTTCCTTCTTAATTTTTCTTTCTATTTTATAACAGTGCTAAGAAATTTATTAAGATTGAATTCTTCTTCATCTGTTACTCATTTTCATCATGAAAATTCAATTTCAATTCAACTGTAATGAAATTAACTTCATTGAACTCTATTGAAATCATATGAAAATCCATTTTGATCGCAGTGGTAGTCATCTAATAATCTGACCTATTTCTTGGTAAATTTTTTTCACCCACACAAACAGTGAAAATCAATACAAATCACATATTCATTCCTCGGCCTGGGTTACTTCCGAATGAGGCCTAAATGATAGAAATTTCCAGTTGAGTATTTGGACAATGCCGCTTTACATCCCAGCCCTCCCATATTGTTTTTTTTCCCATTCTAATTCTTTTATTCCAAAAGCTCCCGTCTGATTCTAAAAAAAATAAAAATAATCAAAATGCTTAATTCTGTCAAAGAAAATCAATTCGATGGAATTAGTTATATTTATTATAAAGACACTCTTGGCTTTCAATTCTATGAAGGGATAAACCAGTTCTAGTAAATGATATTCAATTGTTCACAACAAACCGTTTTTTTTTTTTTTTTGAAAACGTGCTCGCGTTAGTTGGTACTGCCATGGAAAGTGAGGGACATAGTTTGACAAAGTGAAGGGCACGATTTCGCACCAAATTTAGTGAAGTTGAGAATCTAGAATTAAAATCGCTACTCGAGAAATTAATAATTGAGATACAAATTCATCTGTTTGTGTGTTGAAAAACTCATTATATATATATTTTATAAATTTAAATTTAGATAATAAGGAGAAAAATATTTATTTATTTTTCAAGAGAATAATATTTGAAGTGGTGAAGACAATAATGGTTCTAGGGTTGCAAATGATTTGTCAGGCGAGCTAGATTTAGTTTAACCTCAGCTCATGAAAATATGAGTCGAGTCAAGCCAAGTTAAACTCATGAAACATTACGAGATGAAAGACCCAGCTTAAGTAGCTTATCACTATTGAAGTTGGCTCATTAGCCAATATATGTGTGTTGACATTTAAATTTAGTACATCTATGAGGTTGATAAAAAAATTAGTAGAAAATTAGAATATCAACAAACTATGCTTTCAATAATATTTTTTACTGCACTAATTTGAATAGATAAATTATAAAATTAACTATCAAATAATATATATGAGTCAAGTCAGGAGTGAGTAGGAGATACCACTGAGATGATGAGAGAGATTAAGAGATGGGTTGTCGGGTTAAAGTTCGGATGACAAAAAATATATAAATTATTATTATTCGAACCGAGTTGAATCATAAGCCGAGCCACCCAACTAAATCTCAGCTCGATTAACTATCAAGATATATTAGCTTGAGACCAAACCGATCTCAATCTGAACCACAAGTTTTTTATACGGCCCTAAATAATTCTACGTTGGCGTTTACTGAAAATACTTCACCTGCAGCGCGAAAATGAAAAGAAATTAATTCTTATTATTAATTCCAGAAATTTGATATAGAAAACAGAAATTGGCGTCTACTGGCATTAATATATAAAAAAACAGAGATTTGATGCCCCTTCTCATTTTACTTCAAGCGTAAAACAGACGGGTTAATGATTTTTAATAAATATTAAAACCTAATTTAGTTATATTGGGTTAAAAAAAAATTAGCTAATCCGCTCAGAACCCAACCCAACTCACATAATTTTTTATATACAAATTTCTACGAGTTAAACAGATTGATATTTTAATTAAATAATATATATATATTAATATTATATAAAATGGTGATCAATCTTCAAATTCTACCATAATAGACACAAATGGTGATCAATAAGGCTAGTGCTCAGGTTTGAATTTCGGAAGTATATATAAAGTAGTAATTTTTTCTTTTGTAATTAAAAGAATATAGATAAAAATTATATGAGTGTTTATACTTAATTGAAAAATTAAATTTATCATATCTAAATATTTGAAAATCTAAAATATGCCTACTAATTGTGTCCAGGCTTAGGAAACAAGCTGAATCCGCCATTGTCTTAGTGGAGTTGGTTGAACAGCCGAGTGACACATTGGTCCTATGTTACCCGGGTACTTCATATACCCAGACGAACAAGTACCGGGTGCGTATCGGGTACGGTACGGGTACGCCACGTGGCGTATTGAATTATTTTAATCGGTTTGACCGGCCGATACGGTCACCGATACGGCTGGGTGCGGGATCCGGTACGGCTGGGTGCGGTTCCGGTACGGCTGGATGTAGCCAAACTCAAAAAATTCAAAAAATCAAATGCATGAGTAAGATTTGAACCCAAAAAATAAGCTACATCTGTTAATGCATTAGACCGCTACAAAATCTCTTCACTTGTGTTAGTAGTGATTGACATATATATATTATACTTATCTATTTTTTTATTTTTTTATGTATTATATATTTATTTTTATTTAAAAAATATTATATATATTACTGTACCCGTATCCTAAAATATTTAAAATTAACGTACCGCCGTATCCGCACCGTACCTGATACGATACTCGCACCCGCACTCGTGCAACACAGCATTGGACAGGAGGAACCGATGCACTAAACCCTAAACCCTAAACCCTAAACCCTAAACCGGTATCCGTTTCATCGTCTCCCCTGTTTGCAATATGCCTAGGCAAATTAAACACTGTGCCCATGGGTTGCTATCACTTCCACTACTATCTGAACTCCTATTGTTGTTTTCTCTTTCGTACTTCAATGTCGGCATAGTTGCTGTTTCATGGCCAACCCCCGATCTATGTCGATATTATAAGTTGCGCCGGCAATCAGGCTCAACCTTCTTGACTTCACCATTAAACTTGTTGAGAAACAAAGTGATTAACAAAATAGAATTACATATTTGATTTATTTATTATAAAAAGTATTCCAAATTATATCCGAGCTTTTCCCAAATTATTATATTTTAAGTAGTACTCGATGCTTAAAGAGTATAAATAAATCAATTGGTTGTCCGTGTTAATTTACAAAGGGTAACTTTGTGTTTGTGCGAGTATGAACCAAAGCGAACAGAGAGAGCAATTCTACTCTCCTGTTCTCGCTCTATATCTGCTTTGCTGGCAGGGTTTAATGGGCCGGAACCTGGCCCATTATTTTTTAATAGATTACTCAAAAATCCTTGAACTTTTATCTCCTCAAATCTTAAAACCTAATGTAACTTTTATCTTCAATTAGTTATGGGTTTACTGGTGCAAATTGATTATCATCCCAATTCACTCAGCCTTTAACATTCACTCTTATATTAATGCTGCAAAGCAAATAGATACATGTTCAGTTTTGAAGTAATGGTTCAGCATTTGCTCGATTGATGATCTCGCACAATATCAGCATCCTCTATTCAACCTCTGCTTGCTAGCTAACATCCACAGCAATTTGTAAGATGGCAAGTTTACCTTACGGCGTTGAATGGATGGCCTTTCCAGTTTCCTCCACCAATTCAGTCTCCAGACTCATCCATCCATCTGGAACAATCGGCTAACGACACTATCAACGTAGTTTGCACAGAACTATGCTTCAATTCTGGCCTCTGATATTATCAGGGGAGGGATACCGAATTGTGTTCTCACATTATTGGCTATTGCCTGTTTACAACGCTGCGCTCCATCTAGCGCGATTTCAGTTTAAAAACCATGAGAAAATAGTAAAGTGCAAGCAGCCAAAGAAAATTGGAGCCTCTTTATTTCATTTTTCCTTAGTTCATTGTGATTTAACTTCAGGAATAAATAAACTGCTAAAATCAAGAGAACAGCTCTAGTGATTTAAGTTTCTATGTATACTAAAACTAGGAAACCGGTGTGGTTCTAAAATATCACATTTCCCCAATATAAAAGAAAATCTAGAACAGCATCTAAATGCTTTCTGTTTATTAATACATTGTCCTGATCATGGAAGATGCTACTAAAATTTATTGAAATTAGGATTTTCTTTTTCTAGTTGACATCCAAATTTTGCATATCTTTGTTTTCATTGTACATTATACATAATCGATGTCCATTTTAAGAGGAAAAAAGTTATTCTAAGTTTCTACCACTTGTTTCAATTTGAGCTAGCATTATATAAAAAGAAATTCTTCATCTGAATTGATAATTAAAACTTATAATTTCTCATTACTCTAAACACTGTATGTGAGATGCAAATTGCTTTGTTCCATCTATATATTAAAGTAAATTGATTAAAATATTCTTTTCTAAATACATATATGTTTCCATAATTTGAAATCTCAACCACATGATGTACATTACAATTGATGCAGAATAAACATCCTGGAAATTAATGGAAAATAGTAGTACTTATTATAGATACATACATACATACACAAAATTCTCAAATTAATCCTTCTATTCATTCATCAAATGAAATTATTTCCTAATAAATAAAGATGAAAGAAGTGCAGGATTAGTTGTAGGAAGGGCATCGGCATCACTTAAAGGCGGGTTGAGGAACAAACAAAGTGCCAGACCTATTACCAGTATGGGAGCTAAGATCCAAACACAAGTAACAGTGCTTAAGTTGAAGTAACTCCTGGCGAACAAAACAGAGAAACAGAGAGTAGGTATGAGGATGAGATAAGCAGTAGTGAAGCGCTTGAACTCCGGCTCGGGATAAAGCGTTTCATCCATTGATGATTCATTCGGTTCATGTCCCCAGTGCGGATGATACATCCTTCTGTATGTTTTGTTGAGAAACAAATATAAAATGGATGGAGAAAATCTCTCTGAAATTAGGAGTGGAGGATTTATGATAAGCAGAAAGAGAATGGAAGAGAGACAGCATACATGTACATGTAATATATGCAGGCTATGGAAGGCTTCTTTGTTTGAATACAATGGGCTAAATCTGATTCCTTAAAAGGTAGATTTTAATTATTCAATTATTGGTGCGTAGACAATTTTGCTTAGACAGCATTAATCTATATATTCCAGCATATAAATAGTTGTTTCAAGCATTGATTTTGATAATATTGAATATACCTTTGAATTTTGATTATGAATAAAAGATAAAATACTATCAGTAATTTTTTACAAATTAAAAATGACAGAACCCAATATTTAGAAATAGAAAAAATCAGCCATACGAGTTGCACACAAATAAAAATACGACTAACATCCGGAAATATTTTTTTTATTAGTTTTCCACAAACCAGGTTTGCAAATTAGCACCACGGCCCTTAATTCCAAGTATCTGAAAATCTTATCTTTTTTCGATAAAATGAAAATAATCTTATCTTGACCACAGATTCTAACTATTAGAAAAGTATTCGTTATAATTGTTATGACCTACACGGTTTCCATCGTAAGAACAACGCTCACGAATAAATTAAATAATCACTAGCACAAAAGATCTTAAAGATTTAATGTGAGTTTTACGACCGTTATTAATTGGGTTTAGGAAAGATATAAGTGACCATTAGAAAATATATGCGCTTTTTAAGCTTTTCTGCCGGTTTTATTAAAAAACCGTTTAGCAAATATAGACACTTTCTTAACGGTTTTCATTCCAAAATTATTAGCAAATGTAGGGCCTTCAAATATTTTTCGCTGAGCTTTCCTAATGATTTTATTTTAAAAACCGTTGACAAATGTCCGCGCCTCCAAGGACTTTGTCACTAAACTTTTCTAATGGTTTTTATTACAAAACCATTAGCAAAGATATATATTAACCGTTTTTAGATGTAAAAACATTAGCAAAGAATGTTTTTTTTTAATTCATTTTCTATTTTTCTGTGGCCAGCCCATTTAATTTTACTAGCCGTATATAATTCACACATCAATACATTAAATTGACATATTTTTCTAACACAAAAAAAATATTATATCACATGTACCACAAAATATGTATACAAAATAACATATCACAGATATAATTTGATAATTCACATCATCACAATATTATTACCAAAGCTTAGAACAAAATTTTCAACAAGTCATATGTTCTTCTTAACAAATTCAACCATCATTTTTTTACCTCATCGATAAAATTTTATCGATATGGTGCATAACCCGATTTCATATACTGTTTCAAAGAAATATAAAATAATTAATAATTTAAACAATATATATAAATAAAAATACGCATTATAAATTTTTAAAACTTCAGGCAAAACTTTCGAGTAGTGGTAATTTCAGATTATGTCATGAATTAATCTCATAACATAATAATCATATTATTTGCCATTAGATTGCATTGGACTTTAAAAAATAACAAAAGTACCAAATAAATAATTAATAAATTTACATAAATCTGAAATATTGTAACATTTTTTAGTTTCAATTAGGTGTAGATCTTGTACCGTGAGTCTGACATAAATAAGTCAGTTTTTTTTTTCTTATTATGTATCATCCAATAATATCTAAATATCCTACAATAAATTTAAATTATCATATTAGTATAAATAAGTTTTATATATTTACATATTATTGATAACAAAAAGTAAATAACTTATGTATTTAACACATTTTAAATCGGCAACCCGCTTACATCATGATTCACGGATTCCAGAATATAAACCCAATTTTCAGAGATATTGACAACCAGAAGGATCCAATGACTCCTAAAAATCATATATATTAAGTTTCAAAGAAATAAATTTGAGAAATAAAAGTTTGAAGAGAGAAATAATTTTTTACCCTCAACGTACGACAAGAGTAAGTAATGATGTTCGGTATGTAGCAATCTATCATTCAGGTATCTTGTTGCTACTATGAAATCGGTTTGTATGGTCCTCCCTAAGCACTAGTGTGGATAAATGAAAACACAACTCTCAATTTTAAATGATTTGCACCGATTTGCCAAAATTCTGCATGTATATTATCATAATTATTGTATGTCTTCAATTAATTAAGAAAGTTACATGCAGAAAAACTAAATAATCTAGACATTCAACATTTCATTCTTAAATAGTTCCATGACGTCTCCATCGCACAAGTTCACTGTTCCTTCATACGCGAACACCTCTGTCGGTAAGTTTATCATAATAGTCTCATTCTCCGGTTGGTTCATTAACATCCAGTACAAATAATTTAAATTCAAGTCGATATTATTCACCACGGTGTGCGACCCTTTTTCACGCCTTTCACCGCTTCGAAAAGAAACTTAGCATGATTTGTGAAAGAAGGACACATAGATCCCTCCAAATTTGCATTGGAGTATATTTAAATGAATTTGGAATGCATATTTAAAAACTTTTAGAGATTATGGGGTCTTTAAAATTACAATGGGCACAAGCCCCATTATTAATTATCCTGGACTTTGAACCCGAAAAATCTCTGATTAAGAAAGGAAAAATAAACATAATAGTTATCAGGATTATTTCACATGTTTGAAAGTATTTTTTGCGTATTTTTTCATGCAAATTTATGTATAACCTCCTCCTAATATGGAACTTTAATAATATAAAATAATATACATATGTCACATTCACGGATCAGTATAGTTTTATAATTCCTTTCGGGTAAAGGCTAAACTGGGAGCTAAGGGTATTTTTGGTAATTTAAAAAAATCAGTTTAAGAAACCATTCGGACTAGATTAGAATGTTATCAATAAAATTATAATGAACAACTTTTAAGTTGAAATCATTTTAATGCACTTTTGAGACTGTATAGCAAAAGATTTCAAAGAAAATTCAGAAAAAATAAAGAATGACTCAATTATAATATATTTTTTAGATATTTCAGCATTATAACACCGTAAAAAATAATTTACAAAATTTATACCTTAATTCAGTATTGTTCGTGCTTAGAATTTATCTAATACATTACTGTTCACAGTTGGATTTTTATTTTTAAACTCACTGCTGTTCGCAATTAGACTTTTTATTATTTTGAACCTCTATAATATACGTGTAAAAGGGTTAATTTTTTAATTTATTTATTTTGACCCTCTACGTTCGTGTACAAGTCCCTTAAATATATTAATGACTTTATTTATTTAATTAGAAATAAGAAATATGAAGAAATCAAAGGCAAAATAATAGATGTGATACAAGACCGGTTGAGATCCAAAATTTATTTTAAAATAGGTAGAAAGCTCCAAATACTATGAAAATTTATAGAAAGATGAACAATCATACTTTTTAATTATTTTTTATGGGTTCCTTTGTCCAAATTGCACCAAAATTTACTCAAAAATTTCTTGAAATATAAAAAAATTATGGTAATTTTTATTTACCATTTTTCCCCTTAATCAAGGATCAATTACTTTTTTAATTCTCTATCAATTGATTTTTTATTATATTAATTAATAATTTAAAATTTCTTTGACTTTCTAAAAAAAATATCAAGTAATATATTAAAATTCTTAAAATTTTATGGAGAATTTTATTTTGTCATAAATTTTGAGATTTTAGTTAATTATTAGAATTTCTAGGGCTTTGATATTTAATTTTTTCTTAAAAATTTTAATTTTTAAGCATTTCTATGAATTTTTCTTTTTTTCTTGGAGCTTCTGGACTTAAATTAAGCCTCTTCGGGCTTTTCAAATTTTTCTTTTTTCTTGGTGCTTTTTTAATTTCTCAAATTTTCAATGGTAAACACATGGCATCACCAAGATAGCTGACGATGCACTTGTCACTTTCGCCTTGGATTTCTTTTTGGGGAGGATCTTTTTCGACCTGACATCCTGCATTATAAATATCAGTAAAATAAAAAGATATGAAATATCAATTTAGTAAATAATTGAATATCTCTATATTGAGTTGCACTAGACTCGCGGACCACTTGAGGGGAATCCAATCAAGTCAACTAAACATAGAGCACCGTATATTTCATAAGGAAGATTGTAATGGCGACAGCCATCCATCACAAAATCAATTGAAACCCTATTATAATCGGGCGACAGTGAATCATGTCATCCCCAATTGGAAGAACTCGCCCCTCCGCCACTTGAACGAACCCATTGAACATATTGAAGAAGAGTTCACATGGAAGCGGACTTGAAATAGAAATTAGTTACTAAATTTGCATAAATTTTAGTAAATCCTAATTAACTAAAAATATTTATAATATTCAGAATGTCTCTATGTATTAAAAAATTGCTAGCATAAGTCGGAGACAAATTCTTAGGCAGAAGCAGTATCAGAACGTTTCTAGAATTGAACATCGTCTCGAACCTTACCGCGACCTAGGCTTATAACCTTGCCGAAAGGTTATCCGTGACCTTTTTAGTGATCTTTACTTCGACCCTTTTGGTGATCTCCTCATCCCTCCCTGTCAGTTCCTCGTGAAATTTGAAATAAAACTTTTTATATTAGTACACACACACATATATATATATATAAGAGAGAGAGTAAAGATACCATGAGCTTAAGCTCACGGAAGCCTTCCGTGAGCTTAACTCAAAAAATATATCAAATCATCTCCAAATTTTTATTTTTCACTCTCATTAAATTTTCATATTGAAATCTTGTGGGGTACCAAATTTTAGGATATTTTGAGTATTTTAATTCGCTCTTTTCAATTTTTGAAAATAATGTACAAACATTGAATATTTTATAATTATTTTTAGAGTCGATTTTCAAAAATTAAAAAGAGTGATTTAGAAAACTCAAAACATTCCAAATTTTTGTACCCCATAAGATTTTAATATGAAGAATTTAATGAGAGTGGAAAAATTTTAATTTGAAGATGATTTGATATACTTTTTGAGTTAAGCTCATGGTATATCCACTATATATATATATATATTCAAAAAATATATCAAATTATCTCTAAATTTTAATTTATCATGCTCATTAAATTATTTATATGAACATCTTGTGGGATTCAAAAATTAGAGTGTTTAGAGCTCTAAAAATTATAAAATTTAGTCTCCAACTTGATTTTCATATGAAAAACATTTTGAGAGAGAGAGAGAGTTTATTACGTACGGTGACGTCGGATCGACCATTTAAACTTTGAAGACGGAAAATGACAATGGCTTATAATAATTAAATCAAGTAGACACGAGCCATCTCCAACGTGATTTTCATATGAAAAACATTTTGACGCGTAGCATTTAAACTAGTCAAACTCTCTCTCTCTCTCTCTCTCTCTATATATATATATATATAAATTAATATAAATTATTACAAAAATAATTTCAACTTGGTGATGCAACAAGAATGAAAAGTCCTCATCTTTGGATTTTTGTCGAATATAACTGATGGAGTGGTGAAACTGGAGTATCCTCTCAGCCTACCAGATTGCTCGGGCATCCCAATCGAAACACTTAGAACATCATTATAGCGCTATGACTGAAACAAGTCTTGAGAGACTAGTTGCTCGTTCTCCTCCTGTTATGAAAAAAATATATTAGAACATAACAATTGTGAAGTACTTAATTGAAAAATTGATAATGTTAAATTATTTATCATCCGTACGATGACCTCTCTAGTCATCTCTAACGGAACAATAAGTCTTCTCGCTTCATCTGGTACCACCCTCGCTCTCACTTATCTATAACCCCTTGGATTAGATATTGAGCTAATCGAGGATGACGAGGATTGATAGAGATTAGTAAGCCCTAGGATGATGGTATTGAAAGGTTAAGAAGGTGCAATAATGTAAAGAACCTAAGGTAGAAATGTATAAACCGATTTGGGAGCTTAATGTTCAAGTGTAATGGCAGCGGAATACGATTTAAATTAATTCAATTCTCACAAGAATATAGCAATCAAAGAAATATGAGAAAAGAAAGTAAAGATAAAATAAGAACACAAGATGTAACAGAGTTCGGCTTTAACAATGTCTACGTCTCTGGGACCCTCAACCTCTAACAATTGAGGTTGAGCCGATATATTTAAAAAGGGTTTTTACACTTGTAGAACTTGGTCCCTTATAAAAATAAGTTGACAAGCCTATCGGTAACAAGAGTGACAACACACTCAAAAATGTGAGTGACAACACACTCAAAAGAAAGGTGAGTGACAACACACTCAAAATGTGAGTGACAACACACTCAAGAAAAGGTGAGCACTACAGCTCAAAAGAATGTTTTCAAGAAGATCACGAAGGATCAAGTTGGGAGAATAGAGAGAAGCAAGATTGAGCTTGAACAAAGATTTAGCTAATTGAGTGTATCAATCTATTGAATTATCTCTCTCACTTTGTATATGACTAGTAAGCTCTCTGTAGTAATGATTTGACTAGATAGATCAAATTCCAACTTAGTCAATTTTTCTTTTAATTCAGTGAGAGAGGTGATCATTTTAAAATAGATTTTTGAAGAAACTCTTTTTCGGCCTGAACCGTTATAACAGTTTACGAATCATTATAACGGTTTAGAAAGAATAGTCGTTGGATCAACTGAGCTGAAACGTTATAACGATTTATCAAATCGTTATACGTTTCCCAAATCGTTGTAACGATGACTGAATCGTTACATAACAATACACTCTGGTTTCGTTTAGAATATGTTTGAGTATTGAGATGAACCGTTATAACGTTTACTGAATCGTTATTACGATTCCCTGGGCAGATGTAATTTTCTTGTTGTTTAAGCTCAATTTATTTTGACCAATTCTACTTAGTTTGAATCTAACTAAACCTAAGCCTAATGCAGTCTTGATTAAGCTCTTATATCCCAGCATTAGTCTTGGTTCTTGTGCACTAGTTCATTTGCATGTTAATCTCTGCACAAAACTCAAACAAGGCAAATTGTAAAATTCAAGATTGTTTTGCAAATCGACAAATCAAAGAAGATGTTAAGTGTAACAAGGATGAAGAAGATAGAATTCACCATCCTTCCACTTCCTTGTTGCAAATTTATATCCACCCGATCCAAGTCTACGCGGGTAGATATGTCTCTCTCTCGTCGCTTTTTCTCTTGTGCTTTTTTCTGTCAAAAAGTTATAGACATTATTAGTGTAGGATCAAAATTAATAAATTAGAAAAATCTATGTAAATAACAATGAGGGGGGGGATTATTTAACATCTTAAAGACTTCAGTGTTTTTCTGCTCACAAAAATCTTGCCACTGCAATTCAAACATATAATCTAGCAATTCAAGCATAATACCATACCTAGCAATTTAAGCATATAACCTAACAATTTAACCATATAACCTAGCAATTCAAGCATTTAACCTAGAAATTCAAATATTGAACCTAGCAATTCAATCTTATAACCTAACAATTCAAGCATTTAACATAGCAATTCAAGCATCATACCATACCTAATAATTCGAGCATATAACCTAGCAATTCAAGCACTTAACTTAGAAATTTAAATATATAACTTAGCAATTCAAGCATATAACCTAGCAATTCAAACATATGACCCAGCAATTTAATTATATAACCTAACAATTCAAGCATATAACCATATCATAAAAATACCATAGCAATTCAAGTAATTCAAACACCAGTACTGTAGAACACTATTTTATCACAAACTAGAAAAGTATCAGAAAATTGAGGCAGATAGGTGGCAGCAAGGGGAGGGAGGTGCGGCCGAGAGAGTGGCAGGCAAAGAGGGCCGAGGAAGGTGGCAGCAAGGTGGTAGCAAGCGGAGGGCCGAGGAAGGTGGCAGCAAGGTGGTAGCAAGCGGAGAAAGCGGCTAGCAGAGAGGGTTTAGAGTTTTGGTGTGGAAAAAGGGAGGACATAAATTTTGAAATGAATCTTTATAAACGGTATTTACAGGAAAATGGTTAGTAAAATATTTTATAAAATGGTTTTTGTATGAAAATCATTAATAAAAATAACTCTTTCCTAACGGTTTTTTTGAAAATAGAACTTTCCTAACAGCTGTTTAATTAAAACCATTAGGAAATATTTTTGAAGTGCCGATTCAGATGAAACTTATTATATAACTTAGCCAATATCTGTTAAAAAATATTATTATTACTATTATTATTATTTATTTATTTATTTTTTATTATATCATTTATTATTATATTTATTATTATTATTATTTATCATTATTATTATTATTAATATTTACAAAAATTTTACAATATTATTAATATATTACAAAAATTTTATTTTGAGTAGCATAATAATAAAGTAATTAACAAATAAAAACTTGAAACACAAATAGATGACTCTTACTGTACCTGCATGCATATTTATATTTGTTAGTACTCATAAAATAATTTTAATAAATAAATTTTAAAATTTAATTGAAATTTACTTACATTTGCAAAGCACAAGAGTGTTGTGTGCTTTGCGCTCTATTATTAATTTTAAGTCAGAAATGATCGATCCAAACCGCTCAATCTAATATCCATATCAAAATCTATTAGTAAATCAAATTTTATATTTTTTGGAATTCATTTGCTATTTTTTTTGGATGGGGGGGAAACCGTTATTTTTGGATGAACCAGAATTCTCAGATTAAGTTATTTTCTCCTCATCAGAAAAAATAGCAAAAAAATTCTAAAAAAATATAAAATTTGGTTTACTTTGTTTTCTTCTATGTCATTTTTCAAAAGCTGGAGAAAAGACTAGAGATGAAATATGCCTGTGGACCCATCTAATTTTATTCTCTTCTGTTAATTTCACGTACGGGGATTTTACATTGCATGAAGAATCTTTTCTGTTCCTAACTGCTTTAATTGACTAATCTTTGATTTAAATTTCACCCATCTGATAAAAAAAAATTTAGACCGTATATTTATTTTTGTGTCCTGGAGCAAATATCTGAATATTTTATATAAAAATTAATTTATTTTACTTTAATTTTCTATAACTAATTAAAACATTATAACAGAAAGATTGAATTATTTTTTATTCTCTGTCAATATTATAAAGACTAAATAAAGTACAGAAATACTTTAAAAATACTATGAAAAAAATTATTGTATGAAAATTTGTAACATATTTGTCAGTATGTATTGTCAAGCAAATTTGAGAAAAATAAAACTTTTAAGTGAAAAAAATAACCAAATAATTGTTGGAACCTTTTTGTCGGGAAATATAATGAAGGAAAGTGAATAAAAATAATCAAAATATTTTTTTATTATTTTGGATGGAAAGCAAAAGAGAAATGATATAATTGAAGGGGAAAAGAGGGGAGAAAGGGCCACAGAGGTAATTTATTGAATAATTTAAATGGGAAAATATTTTGTTTGAAGTAGGACAAATTGTAAAATATCCCGACAAAAGAGATCCTGATCTTCTAACACGTTGTATGTGCGCTGATTGGTGTAGAATAATACTGCTTTCGGAATAACAATAATGTTTTCGGATTAGCAACCATTTAAACACAAAAATAAAATTAAAAATAACAGCAAAATAGTGCTAATCCGCTAACTCATAAAAAACATTGGGTTAGCGGATTAGCGTCCATGAGTGTAGTGAAAATAAAAAAAAAATTATTTTATATTAATATGGAATAGTATTAAATAAATATTATTATTAAATAAAATACTAAAAAATAAATAATTATTTTAACTATTCTCTGCACTATTCTCAAGTTATTATCCAAACAACATTTTACTAACTCGAAATAATAAAAATTAGCACTCTTCTCACATTTCCCGAGATATCACTAATTTCATATTATTCTCAACTACTAACCCAAAATAGTACTATTCTTACATTAATTCTTTGACCATCCACGACTCGAGTTTGAGCTAATCTGACTCGATAGTTAAATGAGTCGGGTTTGAGTTGGGATTAACTCGACTAATGACTCGACTTGGCTCAAATAATAATAGTTTATATATTTTTCTATTAAATTTTAATCTGATAATCTATCTCATTATCTCTCATCATCCCACCATCTCAGTGGCTTAACAACTTCTCGTACTCGTTCATGACTTGGCTCATATATCTGACTCAATAGTTTTTTGTTGGTTCATCCATTCAAATTAGTATAGTAATGATTTTATTAAATTTGGTATATCTACAAAAATGATACATGAGTTAGTACAAAATTGATATATCAACGTATCAAACAACTGCAGCCTAGAAAAATGCTGCAAAAAATAAGATCTCGACAATAGAGAACCCTCTATGATTCAATCACTGAAAGACATTGCCTAGAGTCATCCTTTGTAAATCACTGCTATAGTTCAACTTCTTATTACGAATTCCTACATATTCTTATGACGTACAAAAAATTTCGAATATTTTTCATTTGTTGTATTTATTTTGAGATAATTTGCCGATTTATTTAGTTATTTTCACATAGTTTGCCAACTTAGTATTTATTTAGTGATAATTTGCCAACTTACTTATTTCCTTTGAGATAACTTGATAACATATTTATTTTTGTTTTACATAATTTTCCAGTTTATATATTTATTTTACTTAATTTTTTTTAGAATTGCTAATTATTCCTATATGTTTGTTGATTTTCTTGATTCAGCAGAATAATTTTAGTAAATAGAGAAGAAAAAACATGATGATGAATTTCATTGTATTATTGCATTATTCTCTCTCACCCTTTTTTTACAACCTATAATCTTTATATATTTATATAAATATTCTAACTAGCTGTTAAACGGTAGCAATGTTAATATTCCTTTTCACTGTAGCAACAGTAATATTCTATTTTATTCTCAACAATGTTGATATCAAAATTCATTTCTCTAGGTCCAGTCCAGATCACCAACCATCAAAACTGATCCAGAATAAAATTAAAAATAATACATTGTCAGCAAATTTTTTTAATGATGGTTTTTACAACAACAAAAAAAGTAGATATGTCTTTCAAAAATGATTTTAATAATGAGATTTAACAATAGTTATTTATATTTTTTCTAATATTTTTTTCAATAACGGTTGAAGAACCGTTGTTAAAGGGTTTTAAAAAATATTATTAAATTCAAAATATGTTGTAGTGCTTTTCGCTTTATACTAGGCGCACATTAACCGATTCAAATATACAAGGTTCACCTATTTTTGGGAAAATAATAAAAATATTTGTATCGAGAAAATTTTAAATTAGACAATTGGCAAGCTATTCATGCAAAAGAAAAGGCCGAAAAAAAAATACTATAATTTAATTATTTAAATGAGACCTGTGTGATATATATATCTTTTTTTTATAAAAAAAAAAGAAAAGAAGAAGAAGACCAGAAGTACACCATTTTTTTTTGAAGGGAGTGCGTATTCCTTTCTTTCTATAAGCTAATCTGAATATACCAAATTTTTTAACTTACATCTTTCACACAAAAAGCAATATCTTAACTAACTAAGTTCTAGGTAGTTTTTGTGTTATTGGATTAATTGTTGAGACTAGACACTTTTCATTTTATCTATTTGAGATGAGAGCCATATTGCATATTCTTGTCCCTTTTTTTCTGATAAATAAAATGAAAAAAGAAGTAGCTTAAGGCGTCTAGACCATTATCTTTCACCTCTCATAAATTATAGGCAAAGGAAAACCGCCTGGTGCTATAAGAAAAAATACTTCCTTCCAAATAAGAGATGGGTCAAAGCACTTTCTCAATTGACCAAAGGCGAATTTTTTTAGATTGAATGCGGTCCAAAACGGCTTTGCTTCTATTAATATTCGCCTCTCGCTTCCTTAAATATGAATTCTCTATTGATGGCAAAATTGGAAGAAATTTCTATATTCAAAGGAGACTTTTAACCTGGTAAAAATCGGTCAAAAAGAAATGTCTGCCTTGAGCTATTCTGTTGTTATGACTAGTTGAAAACTTGCAGCAACATAATTCCTATTTCAATCAAATCTAATAATAATGGAGCAGATAATAATAGAGACATCCAAGAAAAACTCAATAACACTACCTTTTACCAAAATAGGGCTGTTATTTTTTGCTCGGTACCTTGTATAAAAGCAATATGCCTGTCCAACTCCGTCCTGTAATAAATTTCATAGCAATTGTTCTATCAACCCATTGCTAGCAAACACATACTCAACTTATCCACCAATTTCGGCTATGACTTCTTCAAGCGACCTCGACCCGACAAATGCTAATGCCCCAACCGACGCCGCCAGCTCTCCTCATGGAGCGAGACAACTGAGTCATGATCTCCTTGTATCAATCTTCTCCAAGCTCCAAATGCATGACCTAATCAATGGTGCCTCGGGAGTTTGCTCGGCATGGCTAGCCGCAGCAAAGGACCCCGATTGCTGGTGCAACATTCTCGATGTCGACAAGTCTAAGTTGCTTAGCGACATTGCAGATTGTGGGAGTTTGACAGAATTCTGGCATTTTTTATGTTGTCTTTATGGCGGTTTTTCTAGGGAGCATAGTGAGATGGTTGACATGGTTATTAGGAGAACGACATAGTTAATTTAATAATTTCTTTAGAAGATCAGTTAGCTGCCTTCAATTAACAGTTGTCTGTTGTTACCTGTTTTAATTTGCTTGTGTTATGTTAACATGTTGTTTATATGTCATTTAAGAATGTTAATCAATTTTTGTATATAATTAATAATTAAGAGATGATGCTGGTTCAGAGAGGTATAATCTATAACAAGAAGTAAACCCCAACGTAAGAGAGAATCTACAATGCACCAAAAAAATTTAAAAAAATAATATTCATATGGCTAGAGCAAAATATAATGAAAGCTGACAGGATTTGACCATGCGCGATGATTTCAAAGGACAAAATGTATTGTCCAAATAGTTGTCACAATTAATTTAATTTAATTCGAGGAACCAACGCGACGAGGAATTTCGGTTTTTGCTGGTATTGTTGTGCTGTTGTATGTGCTGTTTTTCAATTTCATATTGTTTATTAATTAGAAAGGAAGTAGAACATTTATAATATAACATAGATTTCTACGCAATGACCAGTCAAAAAGACCATTTCCAAAAATGCACATATGCTTGATTGGAGCATAGCACGGAATTAATTCTTCACAAATGGATAACAAGGGAGCACAACGAATTTTTTATCACTTTTTACAAAAGGCCCTCTAAAATTTCACAAATCACATATGCCTTTGATTTGAGCATAGAACTGGTACTAGACTATTAGTTATATATGTTCTCTGTACTGATAACCATGGTCCCCTGATGTACTGCTGTCCCATAATGCATTTGTAATTGAAAGTACAATTGCATACAGGAAAGAAGCGTCTGTTCTCACTTTAAGAATACCCAATAGGAGAATCACAAAGTAATTGTGGTTGGTTTGTGATATATTACAAATTCTAGCTGCTACAGCTATAACTAGCTGTCAACAATATAGTAGTAGTTGTAGTATGATCAGAAAATTTGAAACGATCCCAAAGGACCTCCATGAATGCTGTTCAACAACATTTACAAACTCTAGTTTTTTTTTTCCAAATTAATCAAAGCACCATCACTATGAATTCTTTCTTTGTATGTGAAAATGACAATACACAAGCAACATGTCACCAAAAGAAAGAATAATGCGCAAAACCAATTTCATTGAGATCTATTGCACTAAACTAAGGTTAATGAACCCATTGAAGCTGATGTCTCAATAGTCTCAAAAGATTTCCTTGCTTCAGCATCCCGAATATATTTAAAAATGTCAACCTCCGACCGGCAAATAGGACAACTCATGTGCAGAGGTAGCCATGTTGCAATGCAATCTGCGTGAAATATGTGCTTACATTCAGGCAACTGTCTCACTTGCTCCCCTTCCAGCAATAAAGATAGGCACACTGAGCAGATGACCTGTCGAGGACTGCTACCACTGCTACTCTCATCGCCGATTTTTCTACTGTACAATAATGCTGGTATGGCTAAGTCAATGGTTGCATTGAGCTCTGCTGTCTCACGGCGCATGCTTGAGGTCTGGCTCCATGCCACAGGTGTTGCTGCAATTGGCAACAAATAATCGGATGGATCCCAAGCACCATGCTTAGGCCTACAGAAATAGGCCAATAAAATGTATAAGATGACTATGATAACACTAATCACGATGCCTGCGGCAGATGGTCTTTTAAGGATGATGGAGGCGATAATGAAGATTAGAACAACTACGGCAACTGTCACGATGAAAATCCAGTAGTGCTTGGCTGCCTTGCGGTAACTGATTGACAACTGACGGTCCCTTTGCGGTGACCCTTCGCGTGAATAATTGGGCTCGAATTGCATCTTGGTTGATGCTAATTAGATCTAACTAAAGCTCCTAATTAATTAAGGAATGGATGAAAAATATTGTAATTAGATGGGAAAATTGGTATATATGGAGGAGATGCCATCGGCCAATCTATGACATTGCCATTCAATATTAATAGTTGACAAAAACCATTTCAGCCAGGGCACTATATAATTTCTTGCAAGGCATGTCTAAGTATTTATAAAGTAACAAGGATTTCGTCAAATTAGATAACATATTTTGTCAAAAAAATGTTTTATATTTAGCGTGGAAATTGTACAAGTTGCATCTGAAAAAATACCATCTGTACCCAATAATCACTTCTATCTTTAATTTATACTTTATTTATTGCAAAAGGAAAACAATATTAATTAGATCAATTTTGATATATTAAAAGCAAGGTTTGCCAATTTCATGCCCAAGCTTATTTTCTGACATCTGCGCCAGCGGCTGATGAAATAACTCAGGGAGAAGAATGCTAGTTTGGGAGCATGCACAGCCTTTAATTATCACTTCATTGCACACTCTTCATGCACAAATTGGGAGTGGATTTAACATCTTGGCACCCATCAGTATCCAATTAAATAATCCAAAATTATATATGAATTAAAAAAATTCTGCTTCTCATACACCAAAATCGGTCTCATTATTTCTTGCCTAATTAATTAAGAATTATGCGCTTCTCATACACCAAAATTGTTCCCATTATTTCCTAACTAATTAATTATGAATCAAATATTTGCTATGGCATATATATATTTTCTATGGTATATATATGATTTCGGCAGGAAGTGAAATTAGTATGCTCGAATATCAAGCTTTCATAACTTGACATAATTCGTCAAAAGTAATAAGTATAGCCCGTGACTTTCAATTATATTCATCAATTAAATCAAACGAGCTAATATTTGGTCATGCCTCGTCTACATAGTCCTCTGTAGAAATTCTGCCTAGCCAGAAAAGGAAATGTAATTGCCATTTTAGTGCGAAGTTTTTTATCAGTAAAGATTCTTTGTGGTGCTCATTTGGGGTTTTTTCTCCAGAATCGTTTCTAATTGTTGCAGAAAGTGACCTTTTGAAATGGTTCTTTATTAATTATCGTTACTCATGGTTGTCTCAATCGTTCGGAGACGAGAGGCTTTCTACAGCATTTGTTTTTCTTTGAGAAATATCTGGCATTAGAAACAATTACATAACCATTTGTAATGCATTTTAATATCCGTTTGAATTTTTGTAGTAGTGTCATTTGGAGAATTCCACGTTTGGGCATTGACGTAACTTTAACATTATTCTGTTCCAGTTCCAGTCAATGGTTAAGTGGATGTCATCCTTCTTGAATACTTTACAATTAATTGGTTTTATCTATGTGCTGGACTGCGTATGATTTGAATATTTCTACAACAATAGGGTAAATAGTTCAATTCATATTTTCTTTGGCGTTTCATAGTCATCTTCATTTGTTTTCCATTTTTATTATTTTAATTTACACATGCCTAGAAGATTACGTACATATTTATGTTGTTACCAGTTATATTCATCAGAATCATTTTTTAGGCTTAGGAAAAACAATTGTTATGAACAGCCCATTCGACTGTTTTGTGCCGGAACATGTTGGGTTCAGCTCGAGAATTGAAGAGTTTGTCATGGTTAAATACCTTAAACCTTATTATGCCTTCTATTTTAAGCAATCAGAAAAGGATCCATGAACCACCGTTATATTGCATGATTTGAGATCTGCTGCTACTAACAAAACCAATACTTTCTTTTGGAGAGTACCATTGTCGACTACAGAACAGTGGTGTTTGACAAAAATGATAAACCCTAATTATCACTGATACCCTTACCCAGCAAAAATTTCGGTTTGAATTACCTGATTGCAACCACTGATAGTTTGCTGGTCGTTACTGCCACCATACCCCTGATCTCACAAACCTGAAGAAATCCCTGTTTAACGTACACCGGCTCGATTCTTGTTCCTGGAAGTCCACCTGAACAATACCTAGTATGCAGACATGCAGTCTATACTTATAACTAGTGGTCATATCAAAGAATGAAAGATGAAATAAAATAATTTCTTGTTCCTTTCTCCTGTACAACTCCAAACTGTCACATAGCGAAAGCGAGCAGCCCCTCCGAGCTTATACCAGTCTCCATTTCTCCAAGACCTGCTGTAATAGTTAGGCCTTAACTTTGGTCCAGTTTAATTATTATCAGTGAAAACCTTTTAAACCTTATAACAAACCCAATAATGCAAAGTTTGCAAACTGACAGTACCCAGCACACAATTACAACTGCAGTGTGATTAATATACTGCAAAATAGTGACTGCAGGAGATGTTAAAAGGAATACGAAAAACATTACAAAAGTTCAAAGGCAGATGTTAAATCAGCAAAATTTAAGAATAATAAAAAAATACATTGATACCAAAAGAAGAGAACCTCCAATATGCGAGCATCATTTTGATTCTTTTATATGACCAAGAACAAAAAATTCCATTTCTTGACATGAGAGAAATAACAGTAACCTGGTAATTATTCATACACAATAATTGCCAAAAAGAAGGAAAAGTGAAAAAAAAAACATTCAAAATGCAATACAGAATATAGATGATCACCACTCTAATTCTCGACTTCAAAATGTCATGCTGCAGTATTTGACCTGCCCCTTTCTTTTACCCTAACAACCATTGGTATAACTCAATTTGAGCGTAGGCTAACATCAAACAACCTATAATAACATAACAGGGCAATTATTTGTTATGAGACTAAGGTGCATCCTAACGGGATAATTTTGTAATGAATAAACAAAATTCAGATAAGTAAAAATCATCTGAAAGTTTATTCTCCAGCCATGAATGGATCATCATCACCAAGGTCGGCAATTACAGGCTCTAAGTTTTCAGTCTCTTCTCCTTCTGGGATGAAAAAGGTTGGGAACGGTAAACGAGATCTGTCTGGTTTCTTGTAATGTGCATCTTTTAAGAAAACAAAACTTCCTTCCGGACCAGGCACCTATCAAAATATTGTGATGTGCATCTTTTAATTAATTTGTTTGTTACCGTTAAATCTCAATGATCATGTTTACAGTCATTCCATGTTAAATATATCTGCTCCAAGACCACAAAAGGACCCATATCTAAATAATTCACTGCATAATCACAATATTTTAACAATTGAAAATAGAACTTTCAAATATTTCTGTATTTTTGTAATTAATATGGGGAAGTTTTGGAGGCTTCCTCAGAGAGGACCAGATCATAGTATGTAAGTTATGAAAATGTTTTTTAATTTCACTGATAAATAAGTGGCTACCTAGCAAACATTGAAGAGGTCCTTTGCAGAATTTAAATTAGCAAAAGTGAAAAGACAATGCATATATAATACCTGCCCTTTGACCCACATCAAATTCCGAGCAGGCTCGATTTTATAGACCCACACATTCTTCACTGTAGTTTGTTCCCCTCCCATTCGCCCAGGCATCTTCTTCCCTTTGAATACCTATTTTCAGCAGAAGTCCATGAGAAATTACCTAATTAAGTGTTCCTTTAGAAAGGAATTATCAGGTTTTGGGTCATGCCAATGGTTTAAGCCTCCTCAGGCTGGTGCTAGTGACTGATAATTCTTCATCAAACCAATAAGTTCATCGCACAGATATGTTATCAGTTTCACTAACAAACAGGTTGAAATCATGCCAAGTCAGGGTGAGTTAAAACCATTTTGTGACCAATATGGTTAACAAGTTAGCCAAGTCGGACCCAAGATGAAACTATTTATAACACTGTCTACCTGATGAAATGCAAATCCAACCCTTAACAAACCCAGTAAATAATGGAACATCGAGCATTAGTATGGGAAAATAAAATATCACCAAGAAGCCTGCTTTCTCTTTGATTTTGATATAGCATTATTCAGCACGCATTTTTATCAAAGATGAATCACTTGGTAAAGTAATTACCTTCCCAGGAGCATCTCTTTGACCAGTTGATCCAATGCTACGGTGTGATAGTGATGCACCATGGGAGGCTGGCATGCCACTAAAACCCCATCGCTTCATACCACCCTGCATTATAACAAACAACAACAAAGCTTTTAATCCAAATAACTTGGGGTGCATTATAACAACAAAAATTTAGAATAATCAAAGAGCAGCATGGAAGATTATAGTCTAATACTGAGCATTCCACTTCAACAAATTTTATCTACTACAATAAACAAGTAGAATAGTCAATAGTACATGCCACCAGGTAGCCACCTGTGCGTAAATGATTGGTATTCCATTAAAGCTTACTGGAGGGACTAGATATCGAGTTCAGTGTCCAGCTATATTATTTACAAAAAAAAGTGCAAATCAACTGCCTTACAAATACTATTACTGAAAAGTTTCAGATTAATAAATGTAAACAGGTAGGAGTACAACAAAGGAATTTGATATGAAATATGGAAAAGAAGAGGAAAGAGCACAATAAGATGACATACACACCTGGAAACCTTTACCACGGGAGATGGCAGTGATGTCAACGTACTGGCCAGGGAGAAAATGGCGCACAGATATAGGTGTGCCAACAGGAAGGAGTCCATCCTCAGTGACAGGAAACTCCTTGAGCTTGCGCTTCAGTGACACCCCGTGCGCCCTAAAGTGCCCCAACTCTGGTTTTGTCAGATGCTTCTCCTTCTTCTGCCCTGCCCCCACCTTCACAGAAATGAAAATAAAAAAGAAAGATTATATTGTGATTTCCAAGATAAAATACAAAGGTGCCAACACTCAATGGTTGCATGTAACAGATAAATAACTGTTCTGCATTCAAAAATGGTGTCAAACAATTTCCAACATATCATGGATATCTATATCATCTCTGAATCATTCTTTCATATGTGGCAGAAGCATACAAAGGAACAAGTCCAGATAAAACCTGGACTGGTCTTTGCATGACACTGAAAAATGTGCCTATGAATTTTAATTTAATACTTCAGTTTAAATAGACTTATATATTTAAACACAAATTAAAGTCATTAGCCAATCAGTAATCAGATGAAACCGTATTCAACCTCAAATGGTAAAATTCATTTTCAATTTATAAAGACAAACGGAAAATCACCAAACATAAGTAGCAAAAAATTGACAATAATCTTGAGATAGCAACATTGAAGCATGGAGTGCCCTTGTATTTGAAGAGACACTACTGATATACCAAAATGTGATAAGGAAAAAAAATCTAAATACTGGTCTGCTCAAGCATTTTTTACTGGTCACTGAAAGTAAGTAACAAATGTTTTTTCTCAGTACCGTACGAGCAGTTGACACTTAGTAAGCTTATTTGGGTTTTTATCAAAATTGAATGAGAGCATATACATGATATCAGTTCATCTAATACCTGATAGAGACCATTATTTGATATACAAAACCAACATTTCGTGAATTTCATTGGAAAAGTTAGAAAATTATAGAGCAAAATAAGATCCAAATAACTAAGCTCACAATAGTTCACCTGAAGTGCGAATAAACCTTCTTTCTCAACAGTTTTGACTTGCGTTACAACATTATCGTCCAGCCAAAGCACGGAGACAGGAATTCTCTCGCCCCACTTATCCCACAGCGCAGTCATGCCACACTTGATCCCGATCGCACCAGTTCGCTTCGAACTAGGAGTCATCACACGCGATTTCGCCTCTATGATCCGAGCAACGACGTCTCCAGATCCGGATTCGTAATCCGGGAGGGGATCCGCGGAGAAATTTCGAGAATAGATGGTGAGAACGGGGCATTTGGGGCCAGGGTTTAGATTGGATTGGAAGAGGCGAGAGAGGAGGGTTCGCCCTCTAGAGGCGGCCGCCATTGTAGGCGAGGAGGTGAGGTGTCAGTGAGCCGGTGGAGACGAAGGCATGAGACTGCGAGAGCTTCGGGAGAGCAAGCATAACGGAGTAGGGTTTAGCTCAAGGTTTAGACTTTTAGTTCGAGGGTTTCGTTGCAAAAGAAAACGAGTATTTTTTTTTCTCTCACTTTTTAGATAGAGCCAATTGATCTGATCGGTCCGATTGATCTGACCAATTTAACGTGAATAATTGCATACCAAAAATTTTCTTGATATACATTTGTTACTTCACAAACAAATATTTTTTATTTTTTATTCATTGGATTTTATTTCTAACATATCTCAATTTTTTTGTGATTAAAATTTTTATTGTTGTTATTGTTTATTATTATGATATTTATTTCTACTTCAAAAAAATGTAACAGTTATTTCTGAATATGTAATTGTTGGTTTGAGCATTTTGTATTTTTTTTTATTATGATATTTTGTCATTTGACTTTCTAGAAAATTTTACGTTTAGTAAAACTAAAGGGAATGAGGAGAGCTAATAGGTATTGAACTCATGTTTGATTGGATGATCTTATCCACCACCATTGAATATTTCAAAATTCATACTTTAAATTTTTTTTTATTTTAAAATTCATGTCTGGTTTAGAAGGGAAACGAATCGAACACGAACGACCATTTGTGTTTGAGTTTGATTTGAAATCTATTTATTTAGTTTGATTTGAAATAGATAAAAATGCGAACTCAAACTATTGTTTGAAATTTGATTCTTAAATATTCATCTCAATTGATTTGATTCGTAAATAGTTTGAAATAGAATTATTAGGTGAACAAATTCACAATTCATATCAAAATAACAAAAATCAAATATAAAAAATGTCAATTTAATATAAATTCATACAAAACTAAAAGTTCATTCAACAAAAATTAATAAATTTTATATAAATTCATACTACTCAAAGTCTCAAACAATCAAATAATTAATACAAATTCAAACAAAAATAGTTATAACACATTTCCTTCACTCACCATGGTTTGAGTTTGATTCGATATAATTTAAATCGAATCGTTTGATTTGAAATTAATTTTAACTAGAATCGAACGAACGTTTTTCAAACTTTTTCGAATCGAACACGAACGAACTACTCTTAAATATTTCATGTCTCGGTTTGATTGTACAAGATAAAGCATTCACGAAATTGAGATGGGTCGATCTTGTCAAACGGCTAAAACGGTGACAAAACAGTGCCGTTTCGTAAATCGTTTCGTTTAATAAATGAAACAGAAAATTATTTCGTCAACCGTTTCATTTAATAAACGAAACAGAAAATCGTTTCGTTAACTCGTTTCATTTATCACAAAATGGAACGAAACACGAAATTTCGTGCATTTTACACTGAAATACTCTTAACGAAATGAAAATACCATTTCGTTAACCGTTTCATTCTTTGCACGAAATAGAAAATAGTTTTGTTAACCGTTTCGTTTAATAAATGAAACAGAAATTTGTTTCGTTACCACGAAATAAAACGAAACACGATCAAAACGGAATTCGGTGACAGTCCTAGTCGATCGGTCCTCCCCAAATCCAAAACTAAAACCTAACTTAGAGCATCTCCAACGTCGGTTGTTATTGAGTTTCTGTTCTGATGTGTCGCTCACTATTTTTTATTTCAGCGATGGAGCACCGGTTTTTATTTAGAAACTGAATCAAGAGTTTCTAATTTAAAAACTCATTTCTAATGGACATCTCAGATTAGAAACCAAGCGATTTCACTGATGGAGGAACTTTTCTCTTCTACGAGTTTCTGAAATTGTCATCATTTTTTCTCCAGCTTCCTTTTGTTGTCTGATTTTTCTTATGTCGATCACATTGCTTTCGCCTCCGCCTCCGCCTCCGCCTCCGCCTCCGCCTCCGTATTTTCTCCTCTTCTCAGTGATTTCTTGTCAAGCTCCTCTCCTTCACGCCGTCGTCGACATCCTTGTTCTTTGCTGCTCCTCTTTCTGTCAGTCTCGTTTTTTTTATTGGATTCGATTGTGCCGATCTCTAGTGCATCTGTTCCTTCGACATTTTCATTCTCTTTCCTCTCTCTCCTGACTCGTGCATCTCTCTCCATCTTGTCCAAGCGCCATCTCTCACTAGTACACGCCTCCGTCGGTGCATTCAAGCTTATCTTGGTATAATATTTCTCTCTATTTCTGTTTAGAATTTGGGGATTTTTTGATTTTTTTTTAGCAACGCCTCATCAAAATAGCTGCATAAATATGTTCGGTTCTTCCATTTATTGAAGTGTGCTTTTCATCATCAGCTATTTTGATTGTTGTATGATTAATTGATGTGACTTGGTTGGTCTTAATTGAAACTAAATTTATGCTGTTAAGGAATTTTCCACTGCAAAATATTGAAACATGGAAATTTATGTTATTTATTGCATCATTGGCTTTTGACCTTCGTTAAGGGTGCGTTTGGCAACTCCAATTTCGGTTGGAATACCGGAATAGAGATTTCTTCCAACAGAATAAAATGCAAACACAAAATAGAATACCGGAATAATAAGTGGAATAGCTTTTTCCGGTATACCATGATGAGGTTGGAATACCGGAATACACTGTTTGGCCTGCGAGGAACAACAAATTTAATTCTAAAACTACCCCCAGCGACTTGCTTTTTTTTTTTTCTTTCCTCTCTCTCCTGACTTCCGTATCCTATTTTCTTTTCCTTCCTTCTCCCTGCTTTCGCCGTAGATCTGCTCCACGAATAGCCTCTCCTTCGAAAACAAGTTTGAAAGTGATCTCTCCACCTTCTGGTGATTATTTTGATACACGATACGAACCCGTTCGCTCCCCTTCATCGGAACCCTATCCGAGAAGTTGCAGTTAAGGTAAATATTACAAATATCCCTATTTCTTTTAGTACCATATTGTTTCTTTGAGAAGTTGCAGTTTTATAGCTTTTTTCGACATTTGATTGGTAGACATTTATGACAATTAGGCTTCTGTGACAGGGATCTAATTAATTGTTTGATTTCTTCATGTGAAAATAAATTGATTTTTTGATTTCTTTATGTGAAAATAAATTGATTGTTTGATTTCTGTACCAAATCAGTTGTGCTTGAAAAATGATCTAATAACATCAGATTGAATTTGAGAAGTACTATATATATATATATATATGAGTGGAGATACCGTGAGCTTAAGCTCACGGAGGCCTTCCGTGAGCTTAACTCAAAAAACATATTAAATCATCTCGAAATTTTAATTTATCATTCTCATTAAATTCTTTATATAAAAATCTTGTGGGATGCAAAAATTTGAAGTGTTTTGAGCTTTTTAAGTCATCGTTTTTAATTTTTTAAAATGATGTTCAAGTATTGAATATATTATTATTATTTTTAGAGCTGATTTTCAAAAATTAAAAACCACAACTTAAAAAGCTCAAAACGCTCCAAATTTTTGCATCCCATGAGATTTTCATATAAAGAATTTAATGAGAATGATAAATTAAAATTTTGAAATGATTTGATATGTTTTTTGAGTTAAGCTCACGGAAAGCTCCGTGAGCTTAAGCTCATGGTATCTCCACTCTATATATATATATATATATATGAACCAACAAAATACTTTACAGTTTTTATTTTTTCAGGTTGGTTGTAATTTTTTCAGCACAATTGTGTATGCTTTTATTCGAAACCTAAACCCTACTCTGTCATATTTGGAGCAAAATAATAACAGAGGCTTAAAATGTTGTTACTCGATTGGTCTTATGCGTTGTGCAGGTAAAGTTTGAAATTAGATTACGTATAGTGAAAATTACAAGGGTCAATGAGCAATTTCAGTTGTACACAAAAAAACAGTTATATGTCAGTTCTTAGCGACAATCATTGGCAGTAAGTACAATTTTTTTTCAAAGATGCTTGATTACAGTTGTTGTTACCAGTTCGATTTTCAATTTGTTTGGTTGCGGTGTGATAATGATGATTCTGGTTTGTTCAAATGTAGTAAATTATACACACACAATAATATATATTAAATAAATGTAATATTCTTAACTGAATATCTGTGATTGATTTAGTCTGTACTGTTAAACAAAGTTAATGCAAGTTATTTAACAGTTTAGTTTAAATTTAGTTGCCCAAATTTTTGCTTTGACTTGGGGAACAGTTCTACTTACCATATTAAGAACGATTGCTGATGAATTGAACCACACTATCATAGACAAGGTCATTAACTTTATTGTATTATTGATTTGATACAACATATATCTTTATAAGTAAGGCACGATCTCAGTGCATTTATTATAGTAATCATTTTTATTTTACTTTGATTTGTTCTTTATAGGTTGCTAAATGAAGGTCAGATTTGTTCTTTATAATTGTTTTCATTTTATTTTACTTTGATTAGTTTGAATTTACTTGTTTGCCTTGCTGTAATGTTCAGGCCACCTTGATGGAACGTGGTGCTCGTGCTTACCATCTTCAGGGACGGGGTCGAGGTCGGGGTCAGATATCACAAGGGAAACCCTCAACCAACACCAATGTTCCCCTACATACCAACATCGATGTTCCCCTACATACCAGGGGAAAAAACTGGAGTGTTGGTGAGACGACCCATTTATTGACTGCGGTGCAACATGTGCAAGTAACTTCACGGAGAACAGATTTGAAATTTACCCCAACATAATGAAACTTAATTTTTGAGGCATTCCTACGCATCGCTCCTGAGAACCAACGAGGTATCGATTCGCTAAAGAACCAGATGAAGACGTTGCGGAGTCAATACGGTAACTTCAAAGAGTTAATAAGCAGGTCTGGATGGGCGTGGGACCACACCAGCCACCAAGCGGTGGCTCCCTGTAATGAAGCGTGGGAAGCGTTATTTGCGGTATTATCCTTTATGTAACTTCTCAAAGTCATTATAATCAATTGTATTGCAACTAGCTCCTGACTCTAAAATTTAATCTCTATACATGTTTCTATGGCTAGCTAGCTTATAATTCAGAAAGGAAGATGCTACAATCAATAATAAATAGAGAAGTTAATAATTTTAATATTCTTCAATATGTAGGAACATAGAAAGAAGTGGCGGTATTACCCGATTAAGAAATTTCCATGGTACTACAAGTTTATGGAACTGATTGGGACAAGTGCAGTCACTGGAGACTATGGCACATGCACTGAAAACTCAACTGCTAGCGGATCTGGCAGCTCTAACCCAGGCCTTGCGGATGATGAGCCCGTTCATGACTCAGAGGAGCGTGATCGGTTTGATTTTCAGGAAATGAGGATGCAAGAGGATGAATGCACCGTCGAAGGGCATAGAGGGGAAGAACCACCAACCGGCAAAGCCATCATCAACAGAGACCGGCGAGACAAGCAACAGGAGTACAAGTTTGAACAAACAAAAGTCAAGTGAAGTGCCTGGTGGATCACGAAGTCGACGTGCGAAGAAATCAGTGATGGGAAACCGAGCCACACAGGAAGGAATTCTTGATGCTATGGGTCACCTGGTAAGATCTAGTGATCGTTTAGTTGAGCAAAATGACAAATTGCTTGCAATACAACAGGAAAAAATAAAGATGTGCAGCCGAACCATTCCTACAGAAATAGTTGATATATTGAATTCCTATGGACTAAACATACAACAGAGGAGAACAGTGATGCATAAATTGAGTGATCCTGTTGACCAGCAATGTTTTCTGACTGCTACCCCAGAGGAACAAAAAGAAACGATCAATGAATATCTTCCGACTTCAACCAAACACACTATGGAGATGTGCAACCCAATCCGGCAGCCAGTGGAGATCCTTTTTTTTTTCTAATTTCATGAGCCAACAACCACCTGGTAGTTAATATTGTATTATTTGTTGTCAATTTTTATGGAACATTGTAGTAGGTAATTTATAAAATTTTTATGTGGGAGACTATTTATATTTTAGCAGAGTAACTCTAATTTTCTTGTAACAGGAATGTACCAGAGATGTTATTTTTTATTATAAATTAACTTGCATAAGTATATTAACTTGCACAAGTAAGTTGTTTCCTCAGTAAGTTGCTACTTTGGATAGACAAAAGAGCATCAGCCATATAATATTTTGGAATGTTTTCAAGAGATGATAGTTCATTGACCTCCTGATTAATGGTTTGTGTAGTATGTTTTTATTTTCGGTAGTCTGATAGGAGATGCACTCAACTCTCCAGGTGTGCACAAAAGAAACTGAACGGACCTCATCTACAGAAAAAAAAAACAAAATTTTATTTCCCGTTCAATTATGTGAAATTCATTACGATCTTTTTAATTGCCACAAAACGGCAACTAATTCACCAAGTCATATAACAGACTGACCTGAATCACTTGGTCTGTTAACTCTGTAAGGAGTTCCTGTGGACCTCATAAAAATGAAAGAGAGAGGTCAAAATCAGTTTTGAAGGATCTTCACATGGATGAACCTCACATTATGCACTTCATTTTATAAAAACAGCTCTGTTGGTCTCTTTAAATATATAGCCCGGAATGTTCAAAGGCCATAACAGTCATGCCACATCAACAGAACTTTTTATATAATTATAGGCACATTGACAAGTTGCTGACCATATGCATGAGTTCAAAGATTAGACAAATGACCGCATCAGGTTACGCTATCATATCTATTGTATTATGTATAGCCTGGCATTAAGAATAGCAACAAAATTTTCAAATTATAATTTAATGCACAAAAGGTTGAGAAACACAAGTTAAATTAAGAATATCTTATCGGTCAATATTGAAAATTGGTGTTATCACAATCCTTAAAAATGAACATCCTTAGCAATTTTTAAAAAAGTACAAATAAAATACTTGTGATTTCCTGCGGCTTGTACGAAGCATTTTGTGGAATTTTCCCAAAACCCCAAAAAAATTAGTTTCTTTTCTTAAGATAAAATAAAGTATCAGTTTACTTTAGCACTGACACTTCAATAAATTCAAATGTCACAAAATATGATACAATTAGAAAAGGGCAACGAAAACTTTCAGATTCCACAGACGGAAAATTACACTTTAAAACTCAACCTAAATTTGTATAATTACACTTTATATAATTTCACAAAATAATTACACTATATAATTACACTTCAAATTCCACAGAATTTATTGCATTCTATCAGTTTAAAACTCAACCTAAATTTGTACTAAAGCTAAAACCGTAAAGGCTATGAATTAAAAATCTGGCACAAACCCTTTAGACTTAAAAACAAACCTAACCATGCCGAACTCACCTGCTTTGCAAAGTCTATGAAATATTAAATGTGTGAGTATCAGTTGTAGACCCTTCTTAGACAAATCAGCTCCTTGACCTCCTGAATTCCTCCTGAGCAGAGAGCTCTCAATATAGGTGCATGTGTATACCACTATAGCATAATGACATGTAACAGTATAGCATAATGGCATGTAACAGTATAGCATAATGGCATGTACCAGTATAGCATAATGGGCTGGCACATGTGTGGTATGCTAGTAAAATTTGAAAAGTGAACAATTACATGCAAGTGCGCATGCTTATGTAAGCACGAACTCATCTTCTAACTAAGACTGGAAGCATGTAAAACAATCATATAAACAAACATTTCATTAATCAAAAGGATAAAAATAATTGTCTATGGATTTTTTCCCCCAAAAATCCATCAAAATAACACTTGACCTCACTGAGATAGAATACAAACACGCCATACCATGCCCTACCCAAAAAAAAAAGTTGTTTATAGTTGTGCATACATACTGGAGTTTAGAGAAAGGAGTCTTCTTTCACTGAATCCAATGCGTAATCATCAACTGGAATACGCTACAATTTGAAGAAAAAAGGAATAAACAAATAAATATTAACATACAACCTAATTGAAATTAGGATCATCTATACAGTGTCCTTAATTGAAATAATACTCACCTGAAATCGAACTATGCAGATTAAGTTTCACGATGTGTCCAAAACCAATCTCTAATATCTTGTCTAATGTTTGCACCTATCTCTGTTGCATCCACATCAATAGATGCTGCAATGATCGGGTCCGCCACAACTTACCTCGTCTTCTTCATCGCTGTCTTCATCCTCCTCTTTTGTCGTATCAATGGACCGCATGATGGTTGGCACCTCAGTATGTTTCCTGATAAAGTTATGAAGGATGCAACATGCTTTGACAATCTTGCACTGTCTCTTATAATCATAAGGCCTCATGAATTCCAGAATCTTAAACTTTTTTTCACGACTCCAAATGTCTTTCTCTACGATGTTTCTAAGTTGTGCATGTCTATGGTTGAACAGATCTTCGGAGGATAAATATCGGTTTGCTCTAGAGCGTCTTCTAAAGGCAGACAAGTGATACAGGTGGTTACGGTATGGAGTTATGAAATTTCTTGTATTTGCATAACCCGAATCAGCAAGATAAAACTTATCGAGTGGGACGGAAAAATTAAATCGGGAGAGTGCTCCTCGTAGGACAATATTATCATGAGCAGCACCCTCCCACCCTGCAAGTACATATACGAAATTACCATCGAAGTCTACAGCAGCCAAGACGTTTTGTGCCATGAAGTGTTTTCTACATCGTCATTTTTCTTTATCTTGCGCTTTCGTGGGTGGAATGCAAGGAATGTAAGTTCCATCTATTGCTCCGAGGGCAATCTGAGTTATAACAAGTTATTAATATTTCCATCTATTGAATGAGAACACAATAATTTTGAAATTTATAAATATTGTAAATGTAATACTGACCTTAAAAGGAGAAAAATTAGAACCTTCGGAGATAACAGCGTGAACTGGTGCATTCGCTCCCGGTAGTATGATGTACTCACATTTCATAGGGAGTACACTACGCAAGACATCTTTGAAACATCTATGAACTGTCTCCAAAGAACGTTGAAAATCCTCACCCACTTTCCTCATCGTTGTTGTCACACCCCAGAATAAATAAAACGGATTAGGGTGCTTAATCCCGCCACGTACGCACGACGAGACGTGCGTACGAAAGGCTAAATGAATAAAATAAGACAAATCACACAATAAATAAAATAATAATAATAGTACAAAACAACAGCAGTCCAGAATATACAGATAAATACAACGTCAGACACCGGCAGGGCTAACTCCATCGGAATGGGTAGCAAAATCTCTCAAATAAAGCCCAAAGAAAGAAACCAAAAACCCGATGCCCGATAAGTCCTAATCATCTACCCACCTCACTGTGCTGATGCGGCGAAGCACCTCTGATATCTCGCAGGACTGCACCTAGCACTCTCATCAAATACTCGATCCCGCTCCTGTAAACCTGGTTCCCACAACCACCGTGGAAACGTGAGTAATTTTTAAATTACTCGGTACGGATTTAGATCCAGCCTTAAGATTTGATCTTCTTTCCTAGACTGGACCCAAATACCGATACTGAATTTTAAATGCAATAAAATATTTTAATATATGTTAATGTATTATTATTTTATACATATTGAGAACACACCTACATAAATGACATGAAATGACAAATAACCCCGAAATAGAAAATCTGTGGAAATAGTAATATAATATAAAATATAAAGTACGAGAATCAAACACCCGAAATAAATATCCCGATTTGTAAATCACCAGATCTATCCCAAGCTGGCGCCACCAGCGTCCCAACTTATGAACTTGGGTCTTGCCTAAGCGGGCGCCACCATCGACCCAACTTACGAACTTAGGACTTTATGTTTATGCGGCGCCAATGCCGCATAAACGGCAATTCGGGCTCCTGAGGCGATAACGCCCTAGGAGAGTGAGCGTGCATAAGCACGTACTCTGGTCTGCTAAATCTGGTAATTCACCTTACAAAATAAATACAAACGGATAAATATGTCTTCAGTTGCCATATCGCCAAAAGGAGATAACTACTCGTGAATTAACAAATCGAAATCAAATGGGAGCCTACACTGTACCAACCAAGGGTTAGAGGACCGCATCCCATAAAAGTATCAAAATGAAATATAAACAAATGGGAGCCTACACTGTACCCACTAAGGTCAGCGGACCGCATCCCGACTTTCTCTGTACCAACTAGGGGCCAAAGGAGAAAGTCCTTCGGACAATACTAGGATCCTAAATAAACCGGATAGATATAATAATATAGTAGCATGAAATAGATTCCAGTCTCGGAAATAGATCCGAAACAAGGGTTAAGCATTAATCCCACAAGGAAATCCTAAGTGCAAAGCAAGGATATAAATACCCCACCATCTGCTGTTCATTCGAGGTGGATGACCCTCAGGAGATTCAAGAGAGAGAAATCTCCTGAGGGGTCATCCATCTGATCATTTTTCACTGACAGATGGGCCCCACACCTCAGTGACAAACATCAAGGAAGTCAAGATTAAACCCTAAGCAGCAAACTTCAGAGCAAATCCTAAGAAATTGGAGCAGTGTAATTTCTATACAGCAAGGATTGTGTCAATGCCAAGCCAGTATTTTGATACAGCCAATCACAAGAAATCTCAAATGTGACTTTGCTTCCAAGGCTGACTAGGTGCCAAAGTTGTGAGCAACCACCTGACCATGCCATGATTTGTGCCAATTATTGACAAGTAATCAACTTTTGACCAAGTCACCCTCATGAACATAAATTGGAAGTTAATTTCACAAGACTGATCAAATGCCAAAGCTGAGAGCAACCATCTGATCAAGCCTCGATTTGTATCAATTGTTGACAAGTAATCAGCTTTTGATCAAATCAAACCCTAATAAGCATCAATATAAGTCTAAATTGGTGTTTAATTAGGGTGGTTTCTGTAAGAAAATTTTATTTGGCAGAGACACTGAGCTATAATTGAAAATTGGGATTTATTCGAAGAGGAAAATAGGGTTTTCTTGACAAATGAATTTTTAATACAAGGAGGCAGGGGCAAAAGTGGAATTAAAAATTACAGGGGTGATCATCATGAATTTAGAGATTTTTGGTGAAAATTTCATGATTTTTGGATGAGTGGAGCTATTAAAATAAATTCAGAGAAGATAAAACAGATTAAAAAGGGAGATCAAGGGCTCAGATTCAATCAAGGGTTCATCTGGGTGCAACTTGGGGATAGATACACTACTGAGTGCAAATTGGGGATCTCAAATATACACACACAGAATCAGAGAAGAGAGAGAGAGAGAGAGAGAGGCAGTCACGTGTCAGCACCTCATTGGTCCACCTCAGCATGTCAGTGCCACGTGTCAGCACCTCATTGGTCCACTTCACCCATATGGGACCCACATGTCTGACAAGTGGGTCCCACTTGTGCCACGTGTCAGCACCTCATTGGTCCACCTCACCCAGCACTTGCCACATGGCAGAACACTCTCTCACCCAGTCAGATCTCCAAGAGACACATGGCAGCACCTCATTGGTCCATATCACAGGCCACATCACCACATCTGCCACATGGCAACTTGTGAATGGTCCACATCAACAAGGGAAGTGCCAAATGGCAGCACACAGAGAAGTCACCTTAGCATGTCAGTGCCACATGGCAGTCTCCTATTGGTCCATCTTAGCCATGTGGGCCCCGCCACTACACTGACCTGATAGGTGGGTCCCACCAACATGCCACGCGGCAGGCCCTGACAGGTCCACCTCAGCACTTACATGTCACATGGCAGCACTGTAACAACACACCTCAGCACCCCAGTGCCACATGGCAGTTGGTCATTGGTGCCACATCACAGTGGACCAAGACACATGGCATTCACTGCCTTATGCCACCTCAGCATACATTAACACTAACACAGGTGATTAATGGAGAGATTAACTAAGTGGCCCTATCGGATTGTGCCACATCAGCCTAATTAACACTAAGCAGTAGACTAATCAGTTGATGACTAGATCTGTGAGCCCAGAGTCATAATACTTACATAAGGGCCCATATGTCAGGGATTTAAGCAGGCAGTTCATTCATTCATCCATATACCAAGTCTACATAGTACTAAGCAGAAGATTTAAATCGAAGAGGAGGAAGGCAATGTGTACCTGGCTCATGCGTGTTGTATCTCTAACAGTGGGCCCGTTTGCTTTGTGGATTCTGTGCGCCGAGTTCAGCCTCTCTGGAGGCTTCTCCTTCTCCCCTCCCTCTCTTTCTCTTCTTCTCGACGAGGCTGAGGGTGCCATTAGAGGTGATCAAGCTATCTACAGCTCCAAACTTTGAGTTTTCCTAACTAGAGCTGCCAAATGCAGAAGAGAGAAAGGGTGAATGATCAAAATTGAGAAGTAGCAAGTGAATAGGGCAGTTGAGAGAGATGAACACCTCGGGTGATCAATGAGGCACTTCAATCCTTGCTTCAAAATTCAAAATTGATGATGCAAATCTCTTCTACTTACTTAGGCGATGCTGTAAGTGAAGAAAGAAGCAACAATTAAGCATTGAATAGAAGCAATTGAATCAAGGTAATGAAATCGGGCAAATAGAGAAAAGTTGAAACCTTGCACTTTGAACTTGAATTGGCAATACTTGTAGCTTCTATGCATTCACACGATGATGCTGAGGTGATGAAGATCGGCAATTGAATGAATGAGGTATGGTTTGAATTAAAGCTTGAACTCGGGTGAGTGAATTAGAGCTTGAGAGATGAATTACAATGGCAAAGAGCAAATGGGTGATTTAGATGCATTGAGATGAGTATATATAGTATGTTGATATGATCTAGAAGGTTCTATCAATGGATGAGAAGTGAGAGGAGAGTCAAACATGGTCAACAGTCAAAGATTTAAGCTTTGGATTCTTTAAATGGGGCCCACACTATAACATAATGGATAACAGAAAGTAAAGACCATGTTTATAGGCCAGGGCAGCTTAATTGGTGGTGTTTAGATGGTGTATAGCTCTAATTCCTTTGGTGCACCACTCCAATTGCTTATATAACCCGATTAACAGCAAAGAAAAGAGGAGAGAGAGAAAGAAGAGGAAGAAGTGAAGAGAGTTTTAGACAACACACATAAAAGAAATAGAAGATAGGTGATTGTTCTTGAGGAAATCGATTGATCTCAGTTATAAACTTGAGAACTCGATTTAATTTCTCCCAATTCTCCAAGAAGAGAGCTCTGTCACCTTTGAATCGAAGCCAATTAGAAGTTTAGAAGCTTGATTTATGGTAATTTGAAGAAAAGGTATGTAATTCAAGCTTCTATGGGAATAACAAAGATATAATCATTGTTGAATTTTCTATTTTTTTTCGATTTTCATCTTTTCACTCTTTTCTTTGTGAATTGCTTGATTTGATTCTTATGTTTGCTTCGTTTCCTAAGTGAATTTTGATCACAGAGGTTGTAATTGAGTATTGAAATCGATTGATCTCGGTTATATTAACTTGAGAACTCGATGCAACGAGTCGTTTTCTTAAATCTCAATTGTTAATCACGAAATACATTAACTAGAGTTCATGGTGTGTATATAGTGTCACCTCTCAACTGATTGATCTCAGTTAAAACTTGAGAACTCAGTGAGAGAATGTATTTACAGCTCGGTTATTGAAATTTCCATCTGATATTTCCCGATTCTGGTAAAATCAAGTATCAGATTGAAATTACAAGTAAATTACATGCATATCAAGTGTCTTGAGATAGATATGAGTAACAAGAGAGATGCTAAAGCTTAGGATGATGGAAAGATCGAGTAGATGAAAAGAATTTTGATGAATTAACAACTGATATCAATCGATACCGTGTAATACCTATCTACACTGCATGTTCACAAGAAATTAGCAAGTATATATGAATAACATCATGATAATTCACTTGATCATACATCTACGATGCATTATGAGTTTTGAATTGTCAAGAATTTCATTAAAATCAATCAGAATTGCAAGAATTACTCTTTAGTACCGAACGGTACCAATCTATCTCAAATAGTACTAGTGTGCAGCACTATTCACCATATTGATTGTCGATCGACACCATAGAAGAATTTCTCATGATGAGACGATGCTAGAATACCTACTTGATCGAGAAATGGTGATCTCGGTCGCCGGCGCCACCACCAAAGACGAATCTTGGAGGCGCCATTGATTGGAGAGTCAAAGAGCATCAAGACGAGTATTGACGCATAAGCGTGAATATTGAAGTATGTGTGTGAATCTTGGAAGAGATCAAACGTTTGTGATAAGTCGCAGTTTAAAAGGAAATGATAAGCGAATTTGGGCCTCTCATCTCACATAACTCAATCTCGAAATGAATCCAGTGGCCAAATAAGAATAAGGTTAAATGAAAGATGTGTGTTAATCTCAGCGCAGATCCAAGGGCCCATATTAAGCCCAATAGTCAATTAATAACAGAATATAAAAAAATAGAGAGTAAATAAATCATTTGAAAATGTTCCTAAACTCCAAATTAACTCAAATTTATTTCTAAAAATTCTTTGTTTTTCATAGTATTTTTCTGTATAAGAATATTTCAGTTTTAAAAATATTATTATATTGAAATAATTTAAAAGCAAAAAACATTATATGCATTTGTATATTTGACTTAGTTTTGACTTGTCATTTTAGATGTTATAAAAATTCCAAAAATTCAAATAATATTGTGGATCATAACTAGATATATTTTACTGACTTTTTAAATAATCTTCATAAAATAATAGTAATAATAATGAAATTAAATAAGCAAATAATAAAATGAATTCTATTCTTTAAAGAAAATAAATAACAATAAAATTCATTCATAATAATTAAATATTATTTTAATCTCCTCATAAAAAAATAAATAATAAATAATAAATATACCTTATTATTCCTAAAATCAAAATGAAATTATTATAAAGCAAATTATATCCTCTTGACTATTATATAGAAATCTAAAACTCAAATAAAAAAGAACATAATAATAATAGAATAAATATTATTATTTTCAGTTTAAAAATATTAATAAAAATAAAATAAGAATTAAATCATCCCTAATATTTTTATGAAAGAAATTCAATAAGAAGAATAATGATTATAATAAAGAAAATAATAAATTTCATTCTTTTAGCTATTATAAAAATTCTAAAATTCAAATGATAAAAATAATAATAATAATAATAAAATAAAAATCTTATTCTAAAAGGCCTAAAATTTAAATAAAATCATAAAATTTATTTTCTATTATTTTTCTAAAAAAACAAAAAGAATAAAGCAATACAACATAAAATCCTATTCTTTTAATCTGAAAATCAAATAAAATCATAAAATTCAAGTAATAAATAAATAAAATAATAATAATAAAAAAATAAAGAGAGCAAAATAAAATTTTATTCTTTTAGTTATTATAAAAAAACTAAAATTTAAATAATAATTAATTCATTTTAAAAGTAATTTCCTACAAAAATAAAGTAAAAGCAATAAAGAGCTTAAGATTTAAATAAAAAAAATCATAAAAATCCATTTTCTATTATTATTTTTTTACAGATAAATAAATAAAATAAAAGAAATAAAAGTTTAAAACTCAAATAAAATCATAAAATTCATTTTCTATTATTCTTCTACAAGTAATAAATAGAATAAAAACAATAAAAAAAGCTTTGTGCGACCCTTTTTCGCGCGCTCCGCACCGCCATTGGGCGATGGGTTGCGGAAGAAGGACACGGAGATCCCTCCCGAGCGTGCATCTGCTAAGTCTTGGGCGATTCTGCCGTTTAGAGAGATTTGGATGCACATTCGGGGGTTTTTTAGTGATTGTGAGTTCTTGTAGATTCGGTGGGCGCAAGCCCCCAGTTAATTACCCTGGGCTACTAACCTCGAGGCACCTCTGGATCTTTGAAAGAGAGAAGCAAATAGTATAGTTAAAAGATGGTCAAGTGGTCGTCTAGGTTCATAAAAAGGGGTCCATAGAAGACGAACCTACAAACGGATCGGTTCGGTCTTTATTTAACCCTATGAAAGACGAACCTACAAACGGATCGGTTCAATCTATGGAAGACAAACCTACAAACAGATCGGTTTTGTCCTATGGAAGACGAACCTACAAACAGATCGGTTCAGTCTATGCCACCTCGAGATGTAACCTTACTACAGACCAGGTTAGTCTCTTCAGAGGGGCTTGAGGTGAGTCTACATACAGAACGACTCGACCTCCGTTGATCTAGAAGATAAACCTACTACAGGACGGTTCAATCTTAACTAGTCAACAACCAATCACACAAAATACAACTCGAAGCAACCGAGCGGTTGATCTTGAGGTTGGTGAATCGGGAGAAGGGTGGATATGGCCCACGTGTTTCTTCTCACCGACCATCTAGATCATGAATTCGAAGCACTAAGCCGATTCATAAACCTAGGAAACACAATTACACACAATGTCAAACACAAGCGCGAGCCGGTTCAACATTGAGGCATGTGTTAGTGAAGGAACCTACCTACGAACGGTTCACATTCACTATTTTGTGGACGAATCTACTACGAACGATTCAATCTCACGGTCTCGGAAATGAGCCGGGAGACGAACTTATCGACGGATGAGTTCGGTCTTGCTAGCTCAAATGGTCATGAATTACTTGTTCATGACAGGAGTCATTAAGATGTCGCTTCGCTCGGACATCGTAATGTTCTTCTTCTTCAAAGTCGACATATCTCTCCATGCGATGTCGTAGCTTTGGTCATTCTTCGACGAGCGTCAAGATGTTCTTGTCTCGACTAATCATTCTACATGTTGCATTACTTGTGCAAAATTACTATGTTGCCCTACATCCCTCGTGTGAGCGTATTTAGTCATGAGTTACTTGCTCATGGTAGTGAGTCATTAAGATGTCACCTCTCAGGACATCGTAATGTTCTTCTTCCTCGAATCGACATGTATCTCCATGTTGATGTCACGGCTACAGGTTATTCTTCATCAAGTGTCAAGATGTTCTTGTCTCGACATATTTCTTCATGTTGCTATCGAAGCCTTAGTCATCTTACGTCAAGATGTTCTTGTCTCAACGTATCTTCTCATGTTGTTATCGAAGCCTTAATCATCCTACGTCAAAATGTTCCTGTCTCGACGTATCTTATTATTCTTTATCAAATGTCAAGATGTTCTTGTCTCGACATATCCTCTTATGTTGCTATCAAAGCTTTCATCATTCTACGTCAAGATGTTCTTGTCTTGACATATCTTCTTCATATTGCTATCGAAGCCTTAATCATTCCACGTCAGGGTGTTCTCGTCCTGACTAATCGTTCTAAAGATTATGTCATGTGTGCAAATATTCTTATGTGGCTCTACACTCCTGGTGTGAGCATATTTATTCATTTCCAAAATGTGCAAAGCCTATTACATAATATCTTCCATTATTATTTCTATTATAAAGATGCATTTATTTATTATTATTATTATTATTATTATTATTATTATTTTTTATTATTATTATTATTATTTTATTATTTTTTTTTATTTCTTAAACTCTATTTATCTATGTAGAAAAATTACTTACAAAAATAATAGGAAAAGGGGTTAGCTATTAACTAGAATTTTTATTTATATTTTTGAGATTTTCATAATAGCTAAAATAGTAGAATTTTATTTTTATTATTTTCTAAACTCTATTTATTTTGTAGAAAATCACTTACAAAAATAATAGGAAATAAAATGGCTATGATTTTTTATTTGTATTTTTAAAATATTTATAATAGCCAAAGTAATAGAATTTCATTATATTATTTCATTATATTGAAACACTATTCATTATGTAGGAATTATTTACAAATCAAAAGATAGCTAGCTATATTATTTTTATTGTTATTATTATTTATATTATTTTATTTTTAAGATCTATAATAGCTAAAAAGAAATCATTATTAATATTCTATCCTATTCATTATATATTTTTATTATTTCTATTTATTATCTATAGAAAAATATAAGATTTTTTATTATTATTATTATTAGTAGTTGAAAATAGCCATAAGAGATGAAATTCATTATATTTTTATTACAACTATTATTTTTATTGCATTTTATTCATCAAAAATATTTTTATTGTATATTTGTATAGAAATAACAAAAGAAATGCAATTCATTTTATTATAAAGCTATATTATCATTCTTTATTATAGAAGAAAATGTATTTTACTATTTATTACCATGGTAGTATATATTTTTTTGTATATTTTTGTGCTATTTATTTTTATTATTCTTTTTACAGAAAATATCAACATAATATCTATTATTATTTATTTTTTTTATTTATCAAAGAATATAGCTAATCTCATCATTTATTATGGCATATTACTATTGTCATTATTATTTCATGAAAAATCACTTGAAAAATCAGTAAAATATATCTAGTTATTATTCATGATTTTTATTTAAATTTTTGGGATTTTTATAGTATTTAAAATGACAAGTCAAAGCTAAGTCAAATATATCAATATATGTAATACCTTTTGCTTTTAAATTGTTTTAACATGATTATATTTTTAAAACTAGAATATTATCATATAGAAAAATAGTATGAAAAATAAGGAAATTTTAGAAACAAATTTGAGTTAATTTGGAGTTCGGGAGCATTTTCAAATGATTTATTTACTATATATAATTAATGTTCTGTTATTAATTGATTAATGGGCTTAATCTGGGCCTTCGGATTTGTATCAAGATTAGCACAACTCTTTATTTAACTTTCATGCTTACTTGGGCCACGGATTAAATTAAGATTTGCACTATATGGATCAAAGGCCCAGATTGATTTATGCTTTAATTTTCCAAATATTTGTTAGCCCGATCCTTTGGATTCGTCCCATATTCGTGCGGCCTTTCAAGATTAGTGCAAGAGATCCTTTCTCTGTTTCTCCTCTACCGTGCTTCAAGATGCGTGCCGGAGGTTGATTCGGTGCTCCGGCGATCGATCGACGATCGGACACTACGATCGTGTCGCCTTGATGTGAGGAGTCGATTAACACATTAGATCATGGATTAATACGGCGTATCGGCGGCATTGACCCTCTTTTTCTTTGGTCTCGTACTGATTGGTACCAATTGCATCTCCTTCTCAAATTGAGTCATTTTCATTTCAATTCCTTGTTCTTGTTAACTTATTTACATGATTCCAAGCCCTAACTATGTTTAGAAGTGACTCAACTATGACAATTACTCATATTATGGGGTTAATCACGATTGAACGATGGCGAAGTCGACAGATTATGAATTCGGTGTCAATCATTATATTTCCAAGCAATTGTTAAGATTTCTTTGATCATTAAGATGTATAGCTCATCGCCTATGCAACACACACTAATCCAAGTGATTAACTTGATTGATTATAGCATTTGGATGTGCCATTCTTTGTATCGACTTGGATCACGGACGAGACTTCAAGAATTCAACCCAATTGCTTGATCCAAAGCTGTAATCTTGATACATTTGCTTGGAAATATAATGATTGAGAGGTCGATGACCTTCGATCAATCAATTATCGCAATTTGAGCTAGGAGATCACTCGGTCTTCGACTAGCTTTACTTGACAATTGCGATTTTATTGTCATTGTTTACTCGATTCAATCAAAGAAGAAGCAAGGAAACATCAAAGAAGTCATTCAAACAAAAGGCGATGGTGTAATGAAGTAATTTAGTCAAAGAAATCAAGAAATTTGACAAAACATGAAAAAAATTGCAGATAATGGATAACGATGCAGTTAACTTGAAATTAATCGAAATTGGATGTAATTACATTCCAAGCTCTTGTCTCTATCAATTATACTCACCTATCCTCTCATCTCTGTAGCTCTATCTCTTTGAATTGATTGTTAATGGTGGAAGGGAGTGTTGTTTGCCAAGTTCTCAACACTTGTTGAGATCAATTGGCCTTCTAGCTTCTCACTTGCTCTCACGAGCTTCTCGGGGATCTCACGGATGTTCTAAGGGTCGTGTGTATGCTTCGGATCTTGGTTCTATCCACGGCTAAGGGTTTATATAGAAATCCATTAGTTTGACCGATTTTGACCATCTCAATCCAATTGCACATGGTGCATTATACTCTTCACTCTAATCGCTTCTTTGTATACCCTATGGTTCATGAACAGAGTTTTTATTGCCTAACTCATGTGTAATCGCCAGAGGCGATTACAACTTCTTCTAATTTACAGATTTGCCATTGATCGGCCTCCACACCTCTTCATACTCTTCTAGCTTCTTCTGGACCTTTCTAGACTTCCATCCATCCCTTTATAAGCTGCTTGAGTACTCCTCTGGATCAATTTTACTGCAGTCGATCAAATTTACACTTATCACTCTTTGCAAGCCTATTATCAAGTTTTAATCTTTCACTTCGACTCCTTGCTTGTTTCTTCTATCTCAGAGCTTTAACATCATCATTTCCATGTCAGGCAACTCCTCATACATTCTCTTTGTTGATTTGTTAGCCCTAACATAGTGCTTGATCTGTCATTTCTCAAGCCGAAGGGTGACTTGGCACATTTCCTATTTCTAACACTCAATTCTTCTCAATTCTTGTTTCAACACCATCGCCTTAAGTCTAGAAAGCTACCTCAGCTATCAATTGTAAGTTTTAATCTTCAATTGATAAGTTCAAGATTTTAATTCGAGGTAATTGCTTCGTTCTATCTCTCTCTCTGTGTTGCATTATTTTAAAATCTAATACAATGCACATGTTCTCCTTTGTATAATGTAGCTAAGGCCGGGAGCAATCGACTTGAAACTCGACCCTTTGTTCAATCTCCATTGATGGCGCCTTCTACGGTTTCGGTAGTCGAGAGGAAGAAAGAAGAAGAGGAGGAGGGGAGAAGGGTCGAGTTCTTCTCTGCTGTGCACAGGCACACGTGAGCCAAATCATAGAAGAAGAAGAGTGCGAGAGGAGAGAGACGCAAGAACAGTGTGCATGCACCCTTTCTTTTCTTTATTTAAATTCCGGTGATGTTTTTTGTGTAGACTTGGCTTGCAAGTTATTCATACACCACAGGCTCATAAATCTGACAGTGGGCCCCATCTGTAAGATTACTGAGTCTAGGTTTATAGATATCATTAGTGGCTGATTAGTGCATGATTAGGGTTAACTGATGTGATCTGGCATGATTTGATTGGCTCACTAGTTTAATCACCCTCCCTTTATCACGATTACTCATTAACTTCTGCTTGAGGTGGCCTTATGGTGTGATGCCATATGGCATAGGATTGGGTGAGGTGGCTTCCTCAGGCGTGCCATGTGCACGGGCGCGTGAAGTGGCTTCTTGTGGTTGTGCCATGTGGCATAGGGTGGGATGAGGTGGACCATTTGGTGACGCCACGTGGCACTGAGGTGGGGCCCACCTGTCAGTGACTTGTGCCAGGGTGGGGCCCACTTGCTGACATGGACCAATGGGAGGCTGCCACGTGGCACTCGGCTGCTGAGTTGGTCCAGTCTGGTGCTGCCACGTGGCACACCCTCTCTCTTCATCTATTTTCTATCTTCTGTGCTTATTACACCCAATTTGTACCCAGAGCTGCCATCATCTCCAAGTTGTACCCAGAATTGCCTTGATCAAATCTCAGCCTTTGATTAATCCATTTATTCTGCTTTTATCTTCCCTGAATTTATTTTAATAGCTCCACTTATCCAAAAATCATGAAAATTTCACCAAAAATCCCTAAAATCATGATGATCATCTCTGTAATTTTTAATTCCATTTTTACCCCTGTCTCTCTGAATTAAAAATTCTTTTGTCAAATAAACCCTATTATTTCTTCTGAATTAATCCCAGATTTTATTTGTAGCTCAATGTCTCTGCCAATTATCTCTCTCTTGCAGAAACCACCCTAACTAAATACCAATTAGACTTATATTGATATTCATTAGGGCTTGATCGATCAACAACATTGATTACATGTCAAAAGTTGATACGATCTAGACTTGATCAGATGGTTGCTCCCGACTTTGGCACTTTGATCAGTCTTGTGAAATTGACTTTCAATCCCTTAACATGAGGGTGACTTGGTCAAAGAACTGACTACTTATCGATGAATTGACACAAATCAAAGCATGGTTAGGTGGTTGCTCATGACTTTGCACCAGTCACCTTGAAAGCAAAATCACATTTGAAATTTCTCATGACTAGTTGCATCAAAATGCTAGCTTGGCATTGACATCATTTCATGTAGCATAGGGATTATCTTGCTTGACTCCTTTCTAGGGTTAGCTCCAAAGGCGATTTTTAGGGTTCAACTCGACTCCTATAATAGTCACTCACCGAGGTGTGGGGTCCACTTTGTCGGTGAAAATGGTCACATGGGTGACTCATCGGATGGGCTATGTTGTTAGATTCATCTACAAGGGAATTTGCCAGTGGGTCCCACTTGTCGAGAAAAATATAATCAAATGGTGACCCATCGGGAGATTTTCTCTCTCCGAAATCTCAGGGTCGGCCCACCTCGAATGAGTAGGAGGTGGTGGGGTATTTATACTCTTCACTTCATGCCCAGCATTCCATTGTGGGACTAATGAATTCATTCCGGGGTTAAGCAGCGACCTCTTCTGATCAGTGGGCCATCTTTTCATTGCTTTCTCTCCTTCCCTCTTCTTATGATTTGTCATTAATCATCAATTTATTTTCATTTATTCATTTACTCATCCTTGAAATTTTTCAAGGGTAAACAAAGAGCCACCCACCAAAGCGGGTCCCGAAGATTTTAGAAAATTAAGGGGGTTGCTTTGGTGCATATATTCATCGCACATTTTCTTTTCTATCTCCCTCCTTCCTTTGTTGTTGACTTTATCGCCTTTATTTTAGATTCGACCATCTCTCCATATGGCACGATTCCCAGACGTCCTCGAGTCATTATCTCTCTTTCTACGAGGATCCGGGACTGGATACCCACCATTAGGGTTACACGCGCATTCCCATACATCTTCAAGTTTGGTGGTTTGATTTTTCGCGACGAGCAGCCTCACGATATCATGCCCTTACTGCCTCGAGATCTTTCAGCCGCAGCACCTCCTGTTCATCTCCTTGGCAAGGAGGTGATCGATGGAGAGGCCTCTCGTTGGGCTAGCATTGACTTCGCCTTCCACTCGATATCATGGGCACCGGTTAGGCGGATTCGCTACATCCTTACACGGGAGAGGATGTTCTTTGTAGTTCGGGTGTGTACAATTGTATTTTCTTGTCGATGTTCCGATATCACATTGACACACCTTGGCTTTGTGCTTTCTGCGAGCGGTGGAGCTACTCCACCAACACCCTCTTTATTGATGATCGAGAGTTGACTCCCACATTATGGGAGATTCGTC